>BLKR01008739.1:0-13645 GCA_011170035.1 Teleogryllus occipitalis
TTTCAAAATATAATACAAGCATGTCATTTTTTTTATTCGGATTGGAATTAACAGACGTCTTTTCAAACCTTAATCCTGTTGAAGCTTCAAAATTATTTTCGAAATATAATACAAGCATGTCATTTTCTCTTCGGATCGAAATTAACAGACGTCTTTTCAAACCTTAATCCTGATGAAGCTTCAAAATGATTTTCAAAATATAATACAAGCATATCATTTTTTTATTCGGAACGAAATTAACAGACGTCTTTTCAAACCATGTGACCAGTCACAAATTTGGTTAATGAACATTTTCATGAAAAAGGTTGAAAATTACGTTATGTTGCTTGGCGACGAAAACAACAAGGCGTGCTTAATTTTGATAAGAGATGTTTTGTGTCAAATTACCAGAACTCAATGTTGAATAAAGAATGTTAGTTGTTTTTTTTTAATTCTCTTCCGGAATCGAAAATGCCTCATTTAGTTGCTATTTCTGGGCGAGCTTACACTTCGGGGACATTTTCAGAACTAGTACTAATATTTGTGCATGGTGTTAACGCTGTGGAAAGCTGCTCGAATCACAACAAAAATGTCAAATATGT
Organism: Teleogryllus occipitalis; assembly: GCA_011170035.1. NCBI lineage: Eukaryota > Metazoa > Arthropoda > Insecta > Orthoptera > Gryllidae > Teleogryllus > Teleogryllus occipitalis. The sequence goes on from BLKR01008739.1 coordinate 582, forward strand.
TTTAACACTTAAAAATTGAACACCTACAAATAATGAATGGAGATAACAATCTGAACAATTTAACCCCTGTTCATACTCGTTTTTGTCCTCGTTTAAATTAGACCAAAAATGTACACATTTTTGATATCTCATAGAAAGATTGTTAATTTCCATAAATAGATTAATAATTAGTACTTTTAATCGTTTATTCGAAATTGTATTTTTTAAATTCGTTTTTCGTAAATTGTATTTTTCTCTCTCTAGCTGTGAAAGACGCGAAACACGAACATTGTGAATGTCAGCATTCCTGTCAGTTACACGTTTATTTTTATTTTTAAATGTTTTGTTTCATAATTTGAGTTTGGAAATGATGAAATAACTGGTTGGAGCAACATGACCTTTATTCAACATCTGCCAGGTAAGAGGCATCGCAATAAAATTCACTAGAAATTTCAAAAGAAATACGAGTTTAGAAGTTTTAAATGTTGGCATTGTGACAAAATTATTGGCAATGTAAGCATTGGCAAAAGTTTTGGCATTGTAACTTATCTTAGGCCCTCGCGGATTATCTCATTGGTCAGGGTGCTCGGTTTCCATGACGCGACCCCGGGTTCGATTCCTGATCGGACAAGATTATAATGTACGTTTCCATTGCTATGTCCCAGTACGTTGCTGTGTGACGATGAGAAAACTCATCAATTCTCAGGTTGAGAAGACCTGAATACGGCGTGAGGATGTCTTCATGCTAACCACACGTGCCCCCTTAACCCATGGCCGCGAGTCCGGGACGCTGCTGGTAGGCCATGGGGTACGCGGACTGTCACGCCAAGTACAGACAGACAAACTTATTTTCGAAAGTTCTTAACTAACTTCACATTTATAATTGCATGGTTTTCCAACGAATTTGTATTTTCGTGTGTGTTTTTACTTTGCATGCAAATACGCATTCACACTCTTTCACTCCCTAGTCGAATTAGAATTCCTAGGTGAGTTTAATGGTGTTGGTCTTGTATTTGTTATGAGAAGGTCTGGAATGAAGCCGATGCCACATTAAAGTGAAATTAAAGGAGACGAACTGACTTTCAGCTTTTCAGCGTGGCGATCGCATCGATTGCTGCAGACGCCAGAACCAGTGTCGGATGCGCATACTTTTTTACCCGGAGGCCTCTAACCTTTAATTTACTTATTTTCTTAATCTCCCTATACATATGCGTCACCTGTAATTTTAGCAGTAAGCAGACCGATTGAACGGTCCCCTATATTTATAAGCAATATGCTGCGTGTAAACTCGGGACAAGTTTTACGTATCACAATACCTGTTTACCGTTAGCAAATGCGTATTTTCCTGTCCAGTCTCAAAAGATCATTTGCTTTTCCCTAACACGTTCTAGATCTTTGGAGCTCAAAATCTCGCTTTGTGGGTCCATACTTCATTTCTTTGCACAAATGAAAACTGGAGGTGCTTCAAAATCGCGCGAATTGTCTAGTACTTGTAGCTACCCGTTCCTTTCTGTTTTCCCTCACCTCCTTCCCTCTTACAACTGTCGGCCACTAAGACTCTTACCAAGACCTCCCACGGTAACTACTGCTCTCCCGAAGGCAATTATCATAGGTAATACCACGAGTGCTTTGGAAATTGTCGATAAATACTCGCGAAGCGAAAAGGGGATTTATCAGAGAATTTTCAAAGCATGAGTGGTATTTAATAGGACTATTCCACGAATGAAATTACGTCCAACAGAGTTCCAAAATGCGCCAAATATTGAAAATAACTGAAAGCGTGTTAAAATCAAAGAGACAATGTTATAGTACATTCGCGGTGTATTGCACATACACATACCGATCTATACATACTGCCTCCTAAGATAAATGCATTGCAGCTTATTATTGGCCAGAAGGGAGGATCGGTAAGAAAAATAGGCTTTGCCGTCCGCATCAGTCTACAAATATAAGGAAAAGAAAATATAAATACAATTTCTTTATTATAATTACTTTATTTATTCATTCTGTCGCTGGTCGTCGTAGCGGTTGGACGTGTTTTAGCGGAGCTCCGGGTGAGACAATGGGTTGCTACCTGCAGGAGTATCGGGCGCGCATCGGGGCGTGGGCCGCGCGCTTTTCCTCGTGCGCAGCGCCGGCACCCTCGGCATCGTTTCGCGGGGACGGTGCAGCGGCTGGAGCAGCATCGTTGTGTGCGACCACGATAGCGGTGCTATTAATAATTGGAGGTGTCGAACCTAATCCGGGACCTGCAGTTGAATCAGATGCAATTCGCATCGTGTGCAGTGGGTGCAACAGCAACCTCAAATCGGGGAAACAGTGCGAGTTGTGTGGACTGTGGTACCATGCGAGTTGTGGTAAAAACGGGGACATGGATAACGGCAAATGGTTTTGCAACAAGTGCAAAGAAAATCGAGTGCGTCTACTGGAAGAGAAACTGGAAGCTGCTCTTCTTCAAATCCAAGAGTTGCAGGAGTTAAACGCAGCTCTGGTGGAGAAACTCGGAGCTGTTTCAGTAGGAGACGCCGCGCAGCCAGTCGTAGAGGCTCCAACTGCGAGAAAACCCATTCTCGTAATTGGAGACTCGATAGTCAGGCACGTAGGCAATCACCACAAACATATGGATGTTGTGTGCCTCCCGGGAATCCGAACTGAGCAGCTACGAAGGTATGTGGAGAATAGGGACCTCGGAACGCCAGATACCGTCATATTACATGTCGGTACTAACGATCTTAGGAGAAGAAATCTGGACTTCGTCATGGGGGATATGGGTGACCTCATGATGAAAGTGCAAGAGAAGTTCCCAAGTGCCAAAGTATATATCAGTGGGATTCTCAGGCGTCGCGGCATTCCGTGGAGACGGGTTGATGTAGTCAACCGCTCGTACGAATGGGTGGCGCAAAGTAGAAATGTGTTTTTTGTGGACCCAAATTCGTGGTTGCAGGACGGCGATTTCGGTCGTGACGGCTTGCATCTAAACCGTTCGGGGTCCAAAAAGCTGGGTGGACTCTTCTCGCGCGTAGGAGGCCCGAAACTTTCCGCGGCAAGCTCGTGAGACCGCATGGCGGTGGCGGCAAGGGATATCGAATCCCATGAAATGGTTTGTTTGGGAATTTTGGCGGTGGACTGCTGTGCGGCGAGTGACGGCGACGAAGCTGCGACCTGCCGTGACGCGGTGACGGCGGCGAGGGACGGCAACGCAGCGGCGACGGACGGCGACGCAGTGACGGCGGCGGGGGACGGCGATGCAGCGGCGACGGACGGCGACGCGGTGACGGCGGCGAAGGACGGCGACGCAGCGGCGACGGACGGCGACGCGGTGACCGCGGCGAGGGACGGCGACGCAGCGGCGACGGACGGCGACGCGGTGACCGCGGCGAGGGACGGCGACGCGGTGGCGGCGGCGGGGGACGGCGACACGGTGGCGGCGACGACGAACGGCGACACAACGGCGGACAGCGGCGCGGGAACGGTGGCGGGAGACGGACTTTCACTACGTAATCGCGCAGAAGGTGAGTCTCTGGTTTTTCTGCAGGTTAATTGTAGGAGTATTTATAATAAAGCTGTTCATTTCTGGAACACTGTAGAATCTTATAATGTAGATGTCGTGATAGGTACGGAATCATGGCTCAATGCGGAAATATTAAATGCTGAAATATTCAGGAAAATTTTTTTAACATTCAGACGTGATAGAATAGATCGCATTGGCGGGGGTGTTTTTATATGCGTAAAAGACAACTTGGAAGCAGTAGAGGCATGGGTGGATGACAAATTTGAAATAATAGGTGTACACATCCGAGATAGAAATTCAAAAAACCAATGGGAAATTATAGGCGCGTATAGGTCACAGAAAGATGGACATGAACCGTTACAAAGACTTGTAGAGCGAACCCGCGTAATCAGGAAAAGTGGGAAAAACGTCATTATCGGAGGAGACTTAAATTTACCGCACGCTACCTGGGAGGGGGATGTGGGGGCTGAAGGTGCCGCCCAACGCCTCGTTAACGAGTTGGTTTGGGACAACGGCTTAACGCAGGTAGTGACTAAACCGACACGCGATAATGCTTTACTGGACGTTTTCCTTATTAGACCGGTGGACAAACTTCTTTCCTGCGAAATAATTCCTGGCATTAGCGACCACAAAGGAGTTCTTCTAAAAATGTGCAGAGAGGGTAAACGAAATGATCTCGCAAAAGAAAGAAAAATTTTTCAGTTTTATAGAACAGACGTTACAAACATGCAATTATATTTGAAAAGCAAATATTCAACTTGGGCTTCTAGCGGATGTACAGTAGAACAGATATGGTCAAACTTTAAGAACATAATTTTAGAATGCTTAGCAAAATTCGTGCATACCAAGAATCTACGGTGCCATTCGGATCCCGTGTATTTCAACAAAGAAGTGAGGCGACTGAAAAGGAAGGTTAGGAAAGCGTATAGTAAACGTAATGTTAACAAGGAACAGAAAAATAATTTTCTACAATTATCTAAAGACTTACTAGCATTAAAGTTACATACCCAAGAAAATTACCTGAAATCAATTCTAAACGATCGATTGAACTGTTGGCAAAATTTCTTCAAGTATGTAAGACACAAGAAAGGGAACAAAGATAGTATTCCAGCGATCTGCGGAGCTGACGGTTCGTTAATTACAAATGACAGTGAAAAGGCGGCTTGTTTAAATAGGCATTACGCATCGGTTTTCAAGCCGAAGAATCAGATAACAGTAAATGAAACAACACCCGTAATAGAAACCTTTAGAGTCGATGCAGGAATTATTAGAAAAAGGATCGCAAAAATTAGGAGAAATAAATCTGTAGGTCCTGACGGAATACCAGGAGAAATATTGAAATTGGGAGGGGAAGCCATGATTCCTTACCTTGCTCGGTTAATGGACATCACTATAAATAATAATACGATTCCTCAAAATTGGAAAGAGGCAATTGTAGTGCCGATTCACAAGGGAGGGGACAAAAGGATTGTCAATAATTACAGGCCTATAAGTTTGACATCAGTTGTATGCAAGCAGATGGAACACATGATTGCGGAATATATTAGACGAGTTTGGAATAAAACTGACTGGCTTTTTCAAAATCAACACGGTTTTCGTCCTAGCTATTCGTGCGACAGCCAGACTATTTCTTTATGTCAGGACATAGCAGATTCATTAGACGAAGGGAGTAGGGTCGATGCAGTAATATTAGACTTTTCTAAAGCATTTGATCTGGTTCCACATGGCCTTTTAATTGAAAAACTGTCAAAAACTGGATTAGATCATCGAATAATCGAATAATCTTGTGGATAAAAGAATTTCTTACGGGCCGAACTCAAGCAGTCAGAATAGGCGATAAACACTCATCAAAAGCCGATGTAACCTCAGGGGTCCCCCAGGGGAGTGTGTTAGGGCCATTGCTATTCTTAGCGTTTATTAACGATATTGCAACTGGAATAAAATCGAAAGTTAGACTTTTCGCCGATGATTGCATAATTTATAGAAGTATTGGCGCGTCTTCGGATGAAAATATCTTACAGAACGATCTTAACTGTTTATGGAACTGGGCGTGCAGAAATAAGATGGAATTAAATCCGGAAAAGAGTAAATTCATTTGTTTTACCAAATCTCGCTCGAATGTACACTCGAATTACAAGTTAGGAACTAACGACATACCGCGTGTAAAAAACTGTAAGTATTTGGGTTTGGCCCTGCGTAGCGACTTGGGTTGGTCGGATCATATTAACAATACGGCGAAAAAATCGTGGAAGGCGCTGCACTTCGTAATGCGCATTCTAAAAAACAGTAGTTCGAATGCCCGATCCTTGGCATATTCTACACTTGTTCGTCCTATTTTAGAGTACGGAGCGGCCTGCTGGGACCCGTACAGAAAAGGGCAAATCGAGGCGTTAGATAAAATTCAAAAACGGGCCGGGAAGTTTGTAAGTCATGGACGCGTTGATGGACGAGATGAATGGGAACCTTTATCTAAGAGACGGGAACGGGCGCGTTTATGCGTAATGTACAAGACATACAAAGGGGACTCAGCATGGGCAGACCTCAGTAAAAGATTACAGAAACCTGATTATAAAAGCAGAGGAGACCATCCCTGGAAAATACGATGTAGAAAGCAAAGAACTGATGTAGGCAAGTTCTCCTTTGTGAATCGCACTATTGTAGATTGAACAAACTACCTGCAAAAGCACTAGAGACTCTTCCTTCTAATGTAGTGAAATTTAAAAATATTCTTAATTCTATGTAGGTCATCATACTGAGACTTTTATCATTATTATTACTATTGTTATTATTATTATTATTATTATTATTATTATTGATATCATAATTATTAACACTTACTTGTTTTGATGTAACTTTTAAGTTATTGTTATTATTAGTTATATTTTTATAATCGTTATTATTATTAATATTATTATTATTAATAATATGAACATGTCCCTTATTCAGTGAAGTGAAGTGTAGTGTAGTGTGGTGGGGGCATGGGAGGGGAGGGGAGGGGAGTGCAGTGTAGTGCAGCGCAGTGAAGTGAAGTGAAGTGAAGTGTTAGAAAAGCTTATAAATCAACTTACAGATGACTCAAAATCAATCTCTAATTCTAATTGTAATTATATTTGTAAATATTCGTAATAGTTTTGTAATTGCCGTATATCTAGTTGTAATAATGTTTGCCACCGAGCATTAGCTCAAAGCGAACTTTAATATATCTATCTAACTGTGCATCATTGTTAAAATTAATGTTACTTTTCTTGTAATGCTCGGTATAGTTTCTAATTGTGTAGAAACAGTTATGCAGTGATGGTTAAGGAGTAAGATTTACTGAAAAGTTTTGTAGGGTTACTGTGTATAATAATTATTGTAAATATTTTAAAACAGGATTGCATCTCGCCTTGCACGATCGATGAATTCCGTTTTCGTCTTAGGAGAGCATTCCATACTATTGTGTGTTCATATTCACTCATCCCCTCCATTGAAAGTGGATTAAATGATGCGTTTAAAAAATTTCACAGAAATGTTTGAGCAATAAACGGTGTCAAGAGATCCGCTGACTCCTTCCAAATTCGTTATCCATCGTTGCGTATTTACCCGCCGACCCGATAATAGGTCTAGTACTGGAATCTTTCGATCTCGGTAATGGCCGTGCCGGACTAACATTTTCGGATTGGTTACGCTTGTCTAGTCATCAAGAATGATTGGAACTGGATATCTTTTTGTTCGGCTGAAATCCCCGTCGTCCTCCCACCACGATGCACAACAAGGGTACACTCCATTTGAATGCTAGGAATGTCACGGGGGTATAGCAAGGAGTAACATGATACACTCGCAAGGGGGGTCACCGTGATCCCCTACTCACTCTGGCGTTCAATCGGGCAGGACATAGTCCGGTCCGATTGATCGAAAGTGTGCGAGAACTCTGACTGCTCGCCTAGAAGAGAACGAGACCAAAGCCAGTGTATTGGATCACGGCGGAAGTTAGCTATGCATGAAGTGTAACACCAGAAAAGAATATGAAGAAACAAGCTGACATCTCAACCGCCAGGACACCCATTCTCTTCAATATGGGTGTCGCCATGCACGGCAAACAGTATACAGTATACATGGTGGGCGTTCAGCATACAGAGAAATAAAAGATAGGGTGATAAAAGAGTGAATGTGAAATGAAATGGAGAATAATTAGATCGAAGATGTAGAAAGGAACACGAGACCCTTTCCTGCTTCCGTCAAAATGTGGACCGACCGAACTCGAGGGAGAAGTTTTTCAGAGACACTGGTTAATCTTGCATATAATTCACGAAAGATATGTGCATTAAATAATACGACACAATCAATCCTTACCTGTATAATTTAGTGTAATAATTTAGAGGGTTCAAATACCCAGCGCTCTCACTTGACATCAATTCAGAACTTTCCGAAGTATGAGTTTTTGGTATGCTTGCCAACCTCGTTAACACACAGTTGACTTGGATTTTTCTGGTTACAAATTTTACATCCTACCTGAAAAAAAAATAATCATAAATATATAATATAAATAAGGTAATCATAATTATAAGGTAAATAAAGGGGCAATATTAGGACATTCTCATAAGAGAGCATAGTAAATGCAGTACCCTCAGACTCTACAAAGTAGTATATGACTACCAGTTTGTTTATTAATTAATCTAACTAAACAATGAAGTATCTCGCATTGTTAATTTCTTTAACATAGTGGTCCATTGTAATAATGGAACGCACGTCCCTCTCTTGCACGTTGCATGCAATTCAAGGGTTTTGAAAAATATCGAACAAATACTTGCTCAATAAAATGTAGCGATATAAAAATTTAATGAATAAAATCATACTGAAATGTCACAGTAAGTATTCAATGAAATTATGTCTGAAATTTATCAGCAATATCTTGCTCTTATCGGAAATGTGACAGGGAAATTCGAACACACTTAAGAGTTAAATTGCATACTGTAATTTGAGATTGCTCCTCCAGCTCACTTCCAAGTACATTGAATGACTTACATTTCTGAAAAATTACGTAATACATTTTATTTTTCTTCTTCTTCTTGCTATTATAGTGATAGAACATATACTCCATAAAATGCAATCTGTCGGAAAAAAGATAAATTCTTATTACCACAATATCAACACCTTCATATACATTGTATTGAAAGCAAGCTATCTGTAAGGGAAATTTAACACTTATCACTTCTTTCAGAAACATTATCATTGACATTGAAGGAAATACAAATCCCTAGAAAATAAAATTCCTAACTTACTAGGACAAGTATTTTAATGACCTAAATTTAAATTAACTAAATAATTCATTCACACGTAACTTATCTTGAAAAAAAGTTCTTTTAATTTACCAAACCATTTTGTCATTGTGATTTTCTCCAGGTACTGGAATTTCATGGGAAAGCTGCTGCTACCTGCCGACAGAGCGTAGAGGCGGTGGGAGCAAATCATGGATCATGCAGCATTTGTCTTTTAACCAACAATACCACTTTTATTCACAGAAAATCTTGAATTGGCTACAAATTCTCGATTCACTACTGTTTTATCATATACCTTCCACGAAATACAAGAACCATGAAATAGATGCGGAATATTATTACCACAAAATTGTACTGTCTTGGAGTACGTTGCATGAGGAGGCAGCCTATAAAGTTCTACCGAAGAAAATGCAATGTTTTGGACATGCATTTGTATTGGCATTACATACATGAAATAAAAGATGCCTCAAAATTATGCAAAACTGTTAGCAACAGGAATTTGTAATGGTACTGCACAAATTGAGCCGTGTAAGTGCCTGAAAATAAATCAATGGTTGTTTTAGACAATAGTGACAAATTCTCTGATTATGTACATGTTGTACCCTCAATAATAATGTACCACAACGATTTCTCACGTAACCGCTCACTCGGTTTTTAATATCCCTTCTTTGGAATGGGTTCTGCAGCTCGCACGCAGATTTCGTTTAATACAGCTTACCTAAAAATAAACAAAATTCTCATTACTGATACAATGTAGCAACGCATTCCTGGAGTCGTAATACAGTGTGTACTATCATGGATACTTTCAATGATGTTTCTGATAAAAGATGTATTCATTAATTTTATTGTATTACTATATATATATATATATATATATATATATATATATATATATATATATATTAATTCACTAATAAAAATTCCGAAAATACCATCGGTGAATTCCTAACATTGCCGCACACTCACATTAAATCTGGGTCGATACGTTACCTCCAACTTTCTCACGAAGCCCCGCCTACCTAAACAATTCGAAACAAATACTAGTTGAATTATGATTTACGGGCAAATTCACGTTAGCCTAATATTCTATTAACGAAGAAGCAAGGAGATTACGAAGCAGTCGTGCATGCTGTGTATAAAAAATTATCAATGCACATGGAGTCGGAAGCTTCTTTTAATAATTTATTAACTCTGAACAATGTTGATTGAATTATGGTGAAAATTCCATCACGTCTCTGTGTAAATGCTTCGTGTATATTAATCTCATTAATACATGATGCAACGATGAATTCTCGATGCGACCATCCTTATTGAGACACTTCAGTGGATTTGGAATGGGATGGATCCTGCAGTTCGCAAACATTTCATTAAATAACGGCTTCCTAGAAAGAGCAAAATATACCATTATTATCTAGACAGCATAGGAGAATATAGCAACGTTTTCACGAGCCAAAATGGAGTACTTACCATTATAGTTGTCATCAGTTATCAGCCTGTTTGTTGCATTAGACAAGTAAACATGCATAAATATATTAATTCACTAATAAAAATACCTAGAATACCTTTGATGAATTCCTAACACTCTCACACTCACTCTCGAGTTTACAATGAACTTGGGCGGATATGGCACCTCCACCTTTCATGTTCAGTACCTACCTAAAAATATCAAACTAGTACTTATTACTCATTGACAATGAATAATGATTTAATGCAAATTATCCCTTTCTTCTATAGAGAACCAAGGAACTCTTGAGTGCAACGTAGCTTCCTATGCTGTGAATCAAATTGTCGATGCACACGAAGAGAGATCGTTCTGTCAACATTTAATAATAATTATTGAAGAAACACTGATGATTGATGGAATAATGGTAATTCCATCATATTAAGTATTAAAGCTGAATTCTTGATGCAACTATCCTTATTGAGACTTCTGAATGAGCATGTACGAAGATGTATGCGTTCTCCATATTTCAACCGTTGTACGAAATGGAATATGCTTGGATCAAATTGCTATCAACTACGGACACAGCAACACTGAAATTATATAAAACGCCACGTCTCAAAAATAATGAGGAATTATTAATTGAATTATATCGAAATAATTCCAGTTCTTTTAATTTTATTTTGTAATTTTATACCTCCTCTAAGGTAGTTCCCACAGTGCGCAGATCTTCCACGAAAAAAGTCATAAGAAAATATCACTGGAACACTTAAAATCATTATTTGCTTTGTTGTCACCGATATGAAACAAAATAAAATTTGTCTAAAAGATAATGAAACAACATTCTATAAAATCAAAAAATAATAAAAATAAATAAATAAATAAATAAATAAACATGCTCCTCACCTGATGCACGCTCAACAGAAAATTCTTGAACGTTCTCCGCCAACCATTAAGACATTCATTGCAAAATGAATTGCAGAACGAGTCCCAGGTGCAAGCACAGATGGAAATTTCTGCCATCAGAGCACGAGTGAACGGAACTCATCCAAGCTCTTAACTTTAAAATGGTATGTGTGTACTTGTATCCGTCCATCAATCCGTCTACATCCATTCGTCAGTTTCCATATTCCTGTCACTGTACGCCGGTCTGTGCTTGTGTCCGTCCGTCCGACAGTCCCGCCTTACGTTGCTCCGATTGGCATGTACGCCCGTGTCCGCACGTCCGTTCGTGTGTGCCTGCACGTACGTCTGTCCGGAACTATACATTATTGCACTCTTCGCCTTGCGTCTCTGGATTTATAGATATTTCCTCAAGTATATTTGATATTAGTGATATATCTCCAAACGAAGCAGTTCTCGAGATCAATCTTGAGTTTGTTATATATATATATATATATATATATATATATATATATATATATATATATATATATATATATATATATATATATAAAAACTTTTGCTGTAAATTTAGAAAATGACTAATCTAAACCAATACAATATGTTCCTCGTCTGCTTATGTTAAATGTACCCTAACAATTTTATCAATTTGTTCGGGTACATTTCAATTTTTTGTTAAATTTGATAATAACAAGGACGAGGTTTTTTTGAAAGAAAAGATGAAGAATTGTCAAAATCCGGGCAGTACTTATTGTAATTAAATTGCAAAAACGGCATACGTTGCAACACTTACTTTCTCTGAAGTGCAACCATACATATACATTTCAGTGGAGTTGTAATGACATCGCACGACACAATCGGCTTGTAAAAACTTAAAAATCTATTAGAACCATTTTGTATCTGCATTTTACACGCCACGTAAATATATGCTGCCAGAAAAGCCCTAAACAATTTACAACCGAATTATCAAAAACAATATCCGTTGCATGGTATATCCTGAAAAAGAAACCAAATTATTATAAACCAAAACCTTAAAGTTGTAAATGCAAAACTTTGAATAATATAAAATGATGTGGATATCCATATTATTTAAACTTTGAATAGTAAAAGCAATATATATTTTATTTAAAAGTTTAGTTTGAAAATCGACATACGTACCAATAATGATTTGAAAGGTAACTCAGATTGTTCGAAATCTAAGGTATCTGTAAAAACAACTTATTTACTGTATTGTAATGACAAAATTCAATAACAGTGTCAAAAAATATAACAAAGTACCACACTAAGAATTACCTACACATTCTGGGGTCAATGAGGTATCTACCACAATATTATTGTGGTAGATACCTCATTAACCCCAGATAGCTTATCATGGAGTACCACAAAATCTCCGCTGCCACCACAGAACCTACACAATCATATACGCCAAGACGTTTCAATGCATCTGGGTTGGGTTAGTACTTCCAGCTCGCATACATACAATTTATTTGAAAGAATCCTGTCAATTTAATGGTTTAATAGTAAATTTTTAATACAAAGTACCTGATCGTACTGAAGTATCATGAGTTCTCGACACGTCCGCCCTTGCTAGATTTTTCAATGCATTTCAGTTGGAAATTTTTCCAGTAAGCGTGTAGCCTTACATGTAAACTACCTGTGAACAAATAAATTCTAATCATTGAATGAACTGTGGCAACAATATTTCATGGGTAAGCTTTTTGTGTAATGTTAATGATTATGACCCAAGTTTCGACGAATTCTCTAAGCGATCGGTCGCTCATGCTCGTCATCTTAGGGAATCACAACGTCGGCACCTGTGCCCTGGACGCGGCGTCTCCCGGATAACCAAGTAAGTTCTAATTCCGGCCGCGGAAGCCCACGCTCTCATTGGAGAATCACGATCTTAGAGGTCTCTCCAGCTCACACCCGTTTCATTAAATGAATGTCTATGAAAACACTTCAGTTTGGATTT
>BLKR01008740.1:0-13636 GCA_011170035.1 Teleogryllus occipitalis
CACCACTCCAACACGTATGCAGGCTTGTAATTAGGGTTCTAATACGTTCGTCTTATCATAGAAAATTATCAAGGAATATTTCGCTCTGTAGGAAATTAGGTACGTATAACAAGGATTCTAAAAAATTGAAAAAAATTGTCTTAAATTGTACAATACTCACATACTTCGTATATGGGAAATAAAAATGTGTGCTGCAAGTAGTTTAGTACTGCAATGATTTTGGGAAGTTCTATTGAACTAATTCTTTGGGATAACGAAAGGGGTATGTAGGAGCCACAAGGACTCAATCGCCAGTCTGACTTCATGATGCTAATGTAAGGAGATCGGCAATTGTTTGAGAAAGAAATCGATATTTTTCGAAAGTTCTCTCTCTAATTGGAGGATATTATAAAGAAACAAAAATTGTTGCAAAGCGACTAGTGTCACATTCCGCCATCGGCAGCCCGACACAAATAATTCATCTACTAATAATGTTATTTGTTTCTTATAATTAAAGTAGAAAAAACATGTAATATTATTCTGTTGTAGATTCAAAGAGCAAATTTTATTTGAAAATTACATTAATGAGAATATATATTCTGAAAATTGTGAAATGTGTTTAATCACAGTGTATCATATTTGTATTTGCCGGGGGAAGTTATTTTGTTTTCAGGATAGAATCGTCGGCGAACAAGATATGTGACAAATATTGTCGTTGTGCGGAAGATTGGTTTTATCCACAGAAAAACAGTTTACCATCTCGCCTGAAGAAATTGATTACTTGATAATTATCTTTATGGATTGTTTACAAGTGAAAAATACTAATTAATAAATATATATTCTTTACTAACCTGAAAAAGAGCGATTTTGATATGTCTTTTCTTTTCATGTGTACCGACGATATACGCGAAACTCGATTTAATATTGAATGTCTGACAGGTTTTTCTTCTTGCGTACGTGTGGTCACGTTAAAAACGGATTTTCATTTCAGTTCACATTTTAACTGTTAATATGAAAAGGGCATAGGTTCACCTGTAAAATCCTAAAGGAAACGCAGGTCATTCAAAAGTTGTACTTCTGCAAAGCTTGTAAAATCCGCAATCGTATTTTGATAATCTACTTTTAAAATTATGAAAAATGTTGTTTTAAAAGAACAATACCAGCAGAAATAACTACTCGAAAAATCATATACCCGCGTTGTAAAATCATAAAAAATATTTATTTCATTAATAAAAAATTAAGTTGGAATATTTTAATAGTCGTATTAAATCTTCTCTTTTAAGTTGAACCACTTTATTGCACATATTTCATTTACATTTTTAATAGTAACAAATTCCAAATTTCTTCGTATCTGGCATAAGCCTGTTCAAATAAATAAGGATATTTTTCGTAAGGTTACGTTCAGATGTATAATTTGAAGACAAAGTTGTTTGAATTTTAAAACTGAAAAAAAAAATGCCGTAGCTCAAAAAAAATGTAATTCCGTACCACATGTAAAAGGCGTTTTCGGGGATTCCCCTGTTGGCGTTACTACGCCTGAGCCCGGCAGGCGTCGCCACGTGCTGGGGAAAGACGCTCCATTGTAAGGCCGCGTAAGCCGCGAGGAGGTCCTTTTTAAGAATTCTTCTTAGGGCCTGCCTAATTATGTAGGCATGCCCGTATTTTCTTTTTTAATTAAACAAGAACAGTTTCCTCTTCTTTTAAAACACTGGATGTAAGCCCACGCGCCAGACACAACGACGAGCCGCGAAGCAGCGCTCGTGAACTTAAAGGAGACGTCAACGCCAAACTTTCAGGCGTCTCGCACGGTCCTTTTTCACTAGCACACTACGTTCGTTTATATTTTTCGTATTATTGTTCTGTTACATCAGTGTAGATTACTGAAAATAGAGACACAAGTGATCGAAAATATACAATCCTAACAAGTCCAGTGGTATGGCCATCTAATGAGAACTCATGCTGAAAGAATACCAGAATTTGTCTTTGAGTGGATACCTTTCGACAGAAGAAAACGAGGAAGGCCAAGGAAATCTTATAAGTCCGTCATCGACTCGACAATGAAGAGAAAAAGAATAGAGGAAGATGCTTGGCGGAATAAAAAACATTGGCGTGTAGAGTGCGATAAACGGGCATTAGAACTGTGAAATACTCAATAATAATAATAATAATAATAATAATAATAATAATAACAATAACAACACCAGTGTAACGCAACCAAACAAAGTTGGATGGATGCATGTATTTTTTTCGATTTTATCACTTGTATTTTAAGATATATTGAGGTAAATTTGATTTTTCAAATGAAACTACACATTATTTTAGCCTATCATGACGATCGTAAAAGGATAAATCGAATGATATTTATGTTGTCATATGTTAGTTAAACATTTTCTTGAGTATATTTGATTTTCTTGCAACTCGTGTTTAACGGATATAGTAACTCTCCGATCACGTGCTTGCAGAGAGAGCGCTGCGTGACCTTCGTTGGTGAATTGTTTTATTTAAAATAAACGTTAAACACGAGTCGCAAACAAATCAAAATTGCATTAATTAGCTCCATTCCCTCGTGCACTTTCGTGAAAACTGCATTGCAATAACTTGAACCGTTCAAAAATATGTTGGTGGAGAGGTGATAAAGTTACGTGACTCACCTGTATATTAAAGTATAAAATAGAACGTGACTGATTTATGTTATACTTGTGAGTAAAAATTTTAATTCCTTTGTGCTCGGGAAATATTATTTATCATGAAAATGTATCAGATTGAACGAATTCGCACTTTTTTTTACTCCACCCTGATTTTTTTTTCACTCTTAATCAACTATACGTTGTAATATTGTAACACATCTACACAATATTTTCATGCGGTTAATGTGAGAATGTGTGACAAGTAAATATCATTAGAAACAGATTTTATTTATGCTGATGAAACACACAGAGGGTAATCTTAAAAGTTAACTTATGAAAAGTTTCTATCCATTTCTATACTTTCTTTGACTGCGATTTGTATTCATTCGAGAAGGAAGAGACTTCTCTTTACTACATCGTAAAAATCACACTCCGGAGGAAATATAGTTAATAACTACGTCCAACTGTACACTACAACTCTTTTTTTTTTGTCTCACATTTAATAAGGAATTTATTTTCAGTTAGGAGCATTTTATGAGCCACGTCACTTCAACATGTCTGTTTCAAGAGAGAATTTCGTACATAGCAATTTTGCGTAAATTCGCGACACGAAAAGACCCAAACGCTTCATGCAGACGTGCTGCTGCTGGTGAAATATGTCCGGAAAGACATTCGCTCAAAGTAACGACTCACCGAATGCAGCGCGACGCAGAATTTAATCCTGACATCCATAAAACTAAAACTATGAAATCGCGCTCCGGCAGCCAAGCGACCCGGATATTTGCGGGCGCGTCCGGGCATCAAGAGCTCTTCGGCCCGCGGAGCGCCATCTTGGAGGCCACGCGGCCGAGGGCCTGGCGTTCCAGTGAAATTGCGTCGCGCGTCAAGGCGCCTCGTCGGCTCCTTCTCGGCGTCTCCGCACCCCCCATCCCCCACCCCGGCCGCACCCCGCCCCGTGGCTTTGTACCCCGCCACATGTCTTGTCTCGCGCCCCATCGGCGCGACATCCGTCCCGCCCTATACTGTCCCCGCTTCCATCCTCCCCCTCTCCGCCCGCTTTCCGCCCTACCTGCTTACCGACTCGTCCCACCTCAGCAAGCCACGCCCAGTTCGCCCCTGTTTTGTCTCGCCCCGTTTTGTCTCGCTCCGTTTCGTCACGCCCCGTTTTGTCTCGTCCCGTTTCGTCTCCCCCCCGTTTTGTCTAGTCCCGTTTTGTCTCGCCCCGTTTCGTCTCACCCCGTTTCGTCTCATCCCGTTTTGTCGCGCTCCATTCTGTGTCGCCTCGTTCTGTTTAGCCCCATTCTCTCTCGCCGCATTCTGTTTCGTCTCATTCTGTCCCGCCCCTTTCTGTCTCACCCCGATCTTTTTCGCCCCATTGTTCGCCCCATTCTGTCTCGCTCCATCCTGCCTTGCCCCATTCTGTCTCGCCCCTTTCTGTCTCGCCTCATTCTGTCTCGACCCTTTCTGTCTCGACCAATTCTGTCTCGCCCCTTTCTGTCTCGCCCCTTTCTGTCTCGCCCCGATCTGTCTCGCCCCATTGTTCGCCCTATTCTGTCTCGCCCCGATCTGTGTCGCTCCATTCTTTCTCGCCCCATTCTGCCTCGCCCCTTCCCTCCCCGCCCCGGTGCAGCGCTCACTACTGTTCTGGAGCCTCTCACCGGTAGCGGTAGCTCAGTGCATCAATTGATGTCACTGCAGCGCCTCTAACCGGGAGGTCCTAGGTTCGAGTCCTGACGGCGGCAGGATTTTCGACACTAGCTTTTCAGCTAGGTCGAATTCAGCTGCTGTCTGGAGGAGAATTCTAGCGGCCGGCTGCTCTGATCGGTAGTTTTCCGTGGTTTCTCCGATCAACCCCAGGCGAATGCCGGAGCAGTACCCTACCAAACGGGCTACGGACCTCGCGCGAACTGTCCTTCCTCTTCCTTGTCCTATCCTCTCCCCTTACACACACACTTAAACTAACATGCACTAAACTACCACATATTCCGGGAGACCGGTCGGTAGCTTAGAGCTTGACCCGGTTGGGGCGGTGCCCCGCTGGTGGACGAGTCCTGGTTAGGGGGAAGCCTCACTAGCCGACAGTAGGTCGGCGCCGGATCTCGCCATCAACGGGGGAAGATCACCGCCATCTCCCGAGAAAAAACATGCACTACACTAACGGGACTAATGACCATAGCAGTTGACGCGCCCGGAAACATGAATAAATGAATCAATCTGGAGCCTCTCCAATAATGCCCTGAACCCTCACTGGGTTTACGTCCCCGTTCCTTCATTCTTGATCCCGCCTATTCCTGTAACGTCGCTCCATTCCATTTCCCCTCCCTATCTATCCGCTCTCCATCTTCGTCGCGTCCTTGTCTTCCCCTGCCCCGCGACCTATTACTGGCTTGCTTCTGTGTTTGCAACGTTCGCCCCTCCCAAACCCACATTTCCGCTCCTACATTCGCTACCCCCTTACACCTGTCATCGTCTTACACTCATCGTCCCTTAACATCTATCCCCAGCTCCTTATACCTGCTTTGTACACTCGTATTTTTATTCTCGTATTCTTACCTTCTTCCGACGCCTTTCGCTTCTTCTCCATCCTGGTATCTCCTCATTGTCCTTGCCTCACGTTCTCCCCTGACCACATCTGGATTTCCGTTTGCTCACGACAGCGTTCTCGAACTTCTACCGTCTCATCGTGGACGACGTTCCGTTGCTGCATACCTATTCCTCACTCTTTCCCTCCTATATTTCTGCGATTTCGTCTATCATGGATATTCTCAATCCTTGGTCGCCTTCGTGGCTCCATTTCATTCGTGCTTTTTGGCCGCTTTCTCATTTGCGCTTTACTCACGCTCACAAGCGTCGCAGCCACAATTCTAACCCACTCCCCCTCCCTACACACTTTGTCCCTTGTCACTACTCTGTTCTCTCGCTTATTAGTGCCTTTCTCACATCTCTATTTCTTTTCTAGCCGCTTCACCTTTTGTAGGATGTGGCATGCTGTTTTGGGTGTTTGTCTGATTTGTCAACTTGAGCATAATCCAGAAATTCATTTCAGTAATTCATGCAGTTATCATAATTTCTTTCTATCAGTCAGCCCAAAAATCTATTATATTTTTGTAATATCTGATTATTACGCATCGCAACCTTATACCTTTAAAACATGGAGTTCCTGCAGATATCACAATTTCCTTTATTCAGTCAGTCCTAACTTCTATAATTTTGTAATAATATAATATAGCATTTCTCATCCTTGTCTTAAATGACTGTCTTTATTGTACCGGATCCATTCGCGCGCTCTCCATTATGCTCTGCATACACCATACAGTCATCTTCCTCTCTCTCAACTTTGGCATTTCTGCATGACCCGTATCGCTTCAACCGAGCATCATTTACTGTTTGCACTCATGCGTACTCTACCCTCGCTTACATGCTGCTCTCGCAGATTGCACTATAATGCTTGCCATGCTCTCAGCGGTTATGTGTGAACATCAAATACGTACTCCAACAACTGACATAATGCCATGTCTCAGTAAGTAAAGGAGTGTTGCATCATGTCACCACCGTCATTACCAAACTAGCTAAATATTTTATTTTAACAACAATGAGGATAAATTTATAATTCCACACATTGTTGGCGCAACTAACCAAACTTTTCTAATTATAATAATTGCAGTAATACAAATTATTTTTGCTGCCACTCCGATTTGAGGGCTAAAATCATCAACAACTACTAATAATTCTAATTTGCTGGGGTTCCGTGCCATTGGATATTCCTTTGCTGTACTCAGTACCGCTAGTGACGGTTGAGTTGAATAGCACAATTTGCAGTCTATATTTTGTGTTGTTTTCCCCGAAGCTTCTTTGCTAACTACACTTAATTATTGTATGTATGTTTTTCCATTACCAGTTCTTCTTATTCTTGGTGAACTTCAGCAGTCTATTTCTCATAATTCGTAAGTTACTCATATGTTACTATTCTACATTAAAGCACACGTATTCCTAAGGTACATCCATCAGTGAACAATATGAGATCTGCTAACAGTCTTATCGATGTATATCTTGAAAGCGTATTTTATGTTTGTATCAGATAACGTAACATATTTATTACCAAATTTCTTCGCAAAAGCTTCGCTTTCCCTTCATTTACTCTCTACTTTGTATTGTGTATAGTCTTTCTATCTTATTGTACATTAATTAATTCTCATTACTTCTACTTTACTTTTATTTTCCATGTTTCTCTGTTACGTGTGTCCGCTTATTTTTCATGCCTTAGCCGGCTTGCTCTCATGATTCCAAGTGCGCCCATTTTCTGCGCTCTCTCTTATCATCTCGTCCCCTTTCTGAGAACATCTTCGTCCCCAGCCGTCTCCACGACATTCGCCCCCGCCGAGATTCAATCTTCTTTACGGGCGCTTGCGGCGGCGGCGGCGAGAGCGGGGCCGGGGGCGGCCCGGTCATTAGGGCACCCGCGCGCCTTCCGCGTGCCCTCCGCCCCCTACCCCCCCTTCTCCCCGGACTCGGTTTAATGCCGCTGCGCGCGGTGGTAGGCCACGGTGACGCTCGGTGGCAGCTGCGCAACTGAAGCTGCGAACGTCGCTGTGGGCGTGGTCGCCGCCAACACCTCCTCTCCTATTCCCCTGTCTCCGAATAAGCCCCATTCCTGTGCCCAAGCGCTTGTCTCTATTTTCGTCTTTCCATCTCCTGCTCCGTCTCTACCAGGAGCGGCAGCTCAGTGCATCAACTGATGTCACTGCAGCGCCTCTGACCGCCAGGTCCTGACGGCGGCATGATTTTCGACACTAGCTCTTCAGCTAGGTCGAATTCAGTCGCTTTCTGCAGGAGAATTCTAGCGGCCGGCTGCTCGGATCGGTAGTTTTCCGTGGTTTCTCCGATCAACACCAGGCGAATGCCGGAGCAGTACCCTAACAAACGGGTCACGGACCGCGCGCGATCTGTCCTTCCTCTTCCTAGTCCTATCCTCTCCCCCTACACACACACACTTACACTAACACGCACTACACTACCACATTCCGGGAGACCGGTCGGAAGCTTAGAGCTTGTCCCGGCTGGGGCGGTGCCTCGCTGGTGGGAGAGTCCTGGTTAGGGGGAGACCCCACTAGCCGACGGTAGGTTGGCGCCAGATCTCGCCATCCAGCAGGGGAAGATCACCACCGTCTCCCGAGAAAAAAAGCATGTACTACACTTACGGGACAAATTACCAAAGCAGTTGACGCGCCCGGAAACATGAAAAAATCAATCAATCTCCGTCTCTACCTCTCCCGTTGATTCTATCTCCGATTTCATCCCTGCCTATGTCACCGTTCCTATCTGAGTCTCCATCCCCGCCTGGTTCCATTCCCGTCCACTCCATCCTTGCCTCCGTCTCTATCCCGCCTCCTTTTCCATTTCCACCCCCATTTCTGTCTCCGCCTCGTTCATCTCCATCTCCGAGTCTACCTTCGTCTTATTCTCTGCCTTCACCTCTGTCATGTCCACTGCTACGGTTTCACCTCCGTGACTGCTTCCTCCATCGCTCTGTTTCTTTCTCTGCATAGGTTTTTCTCTATATTTTTCTCTACCTCCTACTTCACTTCCACCTCGGCATCCTTCTCTGCGACAGCACCTTCAATTCCGTTCACGTCTGCCAGCCTCTCTCGCTCAGCCTCTGCAAGTCTGTGCGTCTCTGTTAGTCTGCGCTTCAGCCTCCCCTTCTTCCTCCGTCTCCGTATTATACTTCGTATTCATCTCCACTTCTAGATCCTTTGTCTCCATCTCCGCCTTCACCTCCATTTCCACTGCAATGACTTCACCTCCATGTCTGCCTCCTTCATCACTTCTCTGTCTCCTTCTCTGCATAGATCTTTATCTCTATCGTATTATCTACCTCCTTCATTTCCACCTCGGCAACCTCTAACACAGCTTCTTCACCTCCGTTCACGTCTGCCAGCCTCGCTCCCTCAACCTCCGCCTTTCCGTCTGTCTCTGTTCCCGCCTCCGCTTCTGCCTCCGTCGCCATCTTCGCCTCCGCTTCCGCTTCTGCATCCGGTGCCCCAGCCACCGCTTCCGATGCCACCTTCGTCAACCCCGTCGTGTTGTCGTCGTCGTCGTCGTCGTCGTCGTCGTCGTCGTCGTCGTCGTCGTAGCCGCCGCTGCGGCACGCCCCAACGCGTCCGTCAACTGCCCGGGAATGGCTCGTCGGTAGCGACCCTGTGCGCGGCGGCCGGCGTCAACTCGAGGGAAAACGTTTGCACGCTGTGAGGGACGAGCTGCGATGAGGTTGTTTTTTTAGTTAATGAGTGATGTTGGAAGCTTCTTTGTGTGTGTCTGTCTGCGGAGCGTGTTTTTGACGTGTAGCAAGGGTTTTCCAACCGTGTTTCTTCTGTTAGGTAATGCGTTCGTTTTGCAAAAATGCTGCACGAAAAGTACGCATTCGTGGAATTATTTTTTCAATTTTGTTCTCGTGGAGGTGGTCGTTGGTGATACGAACACTGCACGTTGTTTTTTATGCCTCATTTTAACAATGTAGTATATTTTCTTACCTAACATTTCGTTGTTGCGTTTGCTGTAAAATTCCCGGGTAGCTACTCGACTCTTTCCTCCGATTTGCATAAACAACGGACTTACTTTGTGATTTAACATCTACAGTATGGAGCATGTGTACTATTCCACTCAAAACAGACAATTAGTCTTAAAACTTTCGGAACAATTATTCAGTGACAATTCGTATTCGAAATCTGATCCACTTGTCTCGATGTTCCGTAATGTACATGTTGACATCTCTGTTATGCAAATCTTTTAATCTATGTAATAATAGGAACTGAAATCTACAAAGACATATTTCTTTTTTGATGTTATGATTATTTACGTTACTTTTCACCCTGTCAACCAAATATTTTAATAAACTAACTTCGACTTTTGTAACAATGTTTGTTCGAGGACATCATTACAGACATTCAGAATGTTCAGGTTCATTAACCAATGATAAAGTGTGCGCCACGATATCTTTCTTCAAAGAAAGCTAAGTCACTACGCCAAGTAGGTGAGAACCTTTGTAGCAATTGTTCCATCAATGTGCCCAGTATTATTCGAAATATAATCGTCATATTTGTCAGTTCCGTTATCTTATGCTGGCATCTCTGTTAGGTGTATCTTCTTAAATAAAAAGAACCATTAGGTAATCAAATGTACAAGATCATCTTTAACTTAATTTTTTGTGCTTTTTCCACGTTTCAATGACAGTGTTTCTTAACGGAGCTTCCAAGCCAACTTGCATTGACACTGTGAACAGTGGCGTATCCCGCTGCTAAATCCCTCGAAGGGTTTACATCCCCTCTCGTAAGTCAAGCAGCTCTCACGCGGCAGGTCGCGAGGGGGCGCGCCGTTGGCGATGGCAGCTCGTAAGGTCCGAGTGTGAGCCGTGAAGATTGATTGTTAGTGTTCCGGACGCGTCAACTACTAAGTGCATTAGTCCCGTACGTGTAGTACATCTTTCTTTGCTCGAGAGGTGGCGAATGTCTTCCCCCGCTGGATGGCCAGATCCGGCGACGATCTACCATCGTCTTACGGGGTTTCCCTTAACCAGGTATCTCCCACCAGCGGGGGAACCGCCCCAGCCGGGACGAGTTGCAAGTTCCCAAGCCGGGACAAGTTCTATGTGCCCGGATATTGTCCTCAGGCGGAGGAAGAACTCCGCCACCTCCCGAGCAAAAAACAAATGCACGCACGACACTTACGGGACTAATGACATGTTCTAAGTGCCCGACCGGTCTCCCGGCATGTGTGGTAGTGTAGTGCTTGTTAGTGTGTGTATATTTAAAGGGGTGAGAATAGGATATGGAAGAGGAAGGACAGATCGCGGGCGGTCCGTGGCCCGTTTGTGAGGGTACTGCTCCGGCATTCGCCTGGTGTTGTTCGGAGAAACCATGGAAAACTACCGATTAGAGCAGCCGGCCGCTAGAACTCTCCTCCACACAGCGACTGAGTTCGATCTAGCTGAAAAGCTAGTATCGAAAATCTGGTCACCGTGGAACCTAGGACCTTCCGGTCAGAGGCACTGCAGTGACATAAGTCGATGCACAGAGCCACCGCTGCCGGTTTGTCACTGTGTACAGCGTCGTATCCCGCTGCTAAATCCCTCGGAGGGTTGACATCCCCACTCGTAAGTCACGCCGGCGTCACGCGCCAGGCCGCGAGGGGGCGCGCCGGTGGCGGCGACAGCTCGTAAGGTCCGGGCGCGCGTCGTAAAGACGACGCCGCGGTTTACGGGGCTGCGGCTTTAATCAAAGGAAGTCGCGGGCGCGCGCCCCTAGGAAAGAGGCCAATTGGGAAGAGCGTCAGACAACGAGGACACCTCCGGCGCCACGTGATTCATCTCCAGCTTCGTGTGAGTGTGTATAGAACGAGGCGACAGCGTTCTTGATTTTAGTTGCGGTACTACACGCGACGGATGTAAAACGAAATATTAATCTCCTTGGTCCGTAGTGGGAGAAAATGAGGTAATTTGTATGTTTTGTGACGAATCCATGCAGAGTTTCCAGTAAAGGTGCATTCAGTTTAGTCGTGTATTTCTCAATTGAATTTTGTTTTTAAATAAAGGATAAGTATTGAAAACAAATCTTGTATCGCTTTCGACGAAAATGTATTTATCATATTAGCTGTGTTGTTCATTTAAAATATTCTTAATATTGTGTGTGTGTGTGTGTGTGTGTGTGTGTGTGTGTATAGAACGAGGCGACAGCGTTCTTGATTTTAGTTGTGGTACTACACGCGACGGATGTAAAACCAAATATTAATCACCTGTAATGGGAGAAAATGAGATAATTTGTCTGTTCTGTGATGAATCCGTGCAGTGTTTCCAGTAAAGGTGCATTCATTTGAGTCGTATATTCAATGGAATTTTGTTTTTAAATAAAGGATAAGTATTGAAATAAAAATTCTCGTAACGCTCTCGACGAAAAGGTATTTATCATATTAGCTGTGTTGTTTATTTAAAATATCGCGATATTCTTAATATTAACGACATTTAGGTTGAATTTAATTTAATTGTGACATTCAATTAATTATTTCTGAAGTTGCAAAATGAAAAACTGTACTTTTCTTTAGATATTATTATTAAATATTCACAGAAGGTACAAGAATTTGTGTTTTTCGAGGTTAATTTATGATACTTAAAATGATCACACGAGATGGATTTCCCTCTGAGGATTTGTCTGTGTTTAACACGCCACATCCCACTTGGGAAACAGTACAAAATGTAGGTAACAGTAAATTACTCTCGTTTCATTCGCTCTCTTGGTGTCACCGTGTCAACACGATTACGAAATAAATGAGACGGCAAAATACGTGAATCATACTGGAAGCATTAACAGGATGCTCTGTATTATGGACTATAATGCGGTTATATACCGGCTTTTCGTGTCGTGCGAAATGTCAACATAGTGAAATAAAAGCACCGCGTTATGCAAAGGACGATGATTATTCCGATTTCCTGACAAGCCGCATCGAAATTAGTCTCCGTAATGTCGTCACATGCGCTAGACAAGACAGCGGGGGAAACTCGGTTGCAACCGTCCCAACTAAATTTCACCCGAAATTATCTCCAAACTCGCGACTGCGTCCTTTGCGCGGTGTGGGGCGGGGCGGGGCGGGGCGGGACGGGGCGGGGCGGGGCGGGGAGGGGCGGGGCGGGGCGGGACGGGGCGGGACGGGGCGGGGCGGGGCGGGGCGGGGCGGGGCGGGGCGGGGCGGGGCGGGGCGGGGCGGGGCGGTGGCCGCTTTCGGCATTTGCCACACGTTCATGCGATTCGGAATGCCCCGTGCATGCACGCATATTCCCGGCCGTCCTGCGCTCTTGCTAATGCGACGTTCGGTCGCCGCAAAGGCCTCGTAAGCAGCGCCGGCCGCTGCGACCTTCGCTGGGAACTCGCACGCAGCCGCCTCTTTGGCTGCAACATAGTTTGCAGTCGCAAAGCCGCCTCTACCGCTGCCCCTTCCATCGACTCCTCTGCCACAGGCCGCGTCTCCCGTCGCTTCCCTTTGCCGCTGCTCGACGCCTGTAGCCACCTTCACCATCTCCGGCATCCGCAGGCTCGACACTATATTGCTAATTTTGTATGCGCGCAGAAATTTACGGAAAACTATGAAGCCTATGGCCACGTACGAGGTGTTACTAGTTTAGTTAAATACTCACGAACTCGGAAAAAATTGAAAATCAATGAAAGATTCGATTTTTACAAAAAAATCAGATATTTTATTATGTTATTTCACCTATTCTCGTCCTGCTCCAATTGACAGAATGTTCGTTCTCAGTGCATCACTACTTACTGAGGTAGTGACTTTCAGTCATACGACTGGAAGGTTTCAATGAAGAGCCCATCCTTATTAAATATTGCAAATCCCACCCAGCTGTCACATCTTTTGGTGCAGCTAGCGATTGTTATAGCCGGTAAAGCAGTCATCTGCTGCGCCGCTTTAGAGTCTTCTCCAATGCAGTCATTAGCCTTTGTCCTTGCCCTCACACTCGGAGAATTTTCCCTTTCCCCACCTCCATCTCCAGAAATTCACATTCGTTAATCCGACTGCCGTTGTCACTTCCTTTGCGTTGGCCGCCGCCACCTTCGCTCTCAGATTCCATACACCCGACCCTCTCTTTCCTACAACATCCATTGCCGACGCGAATCAGCCATCATTGCCGCTGCCCTATCACCGACTCTACTACCACGAGGAGTGATGGCAAATTTTACCAAAACATCGATACATCGTTGCTTCGATACATCGCTAAAGAGTTCGCTAAAGACATCGCTAAAGAGATATCAATGAAAATATCGTCGAGAAAATATCGATGTTTAAAACATAAACATGCTATTTTCGTATCCACTTTTATTTTATTTTTTTCCCCTAGGCTTTTATCCAGGCGACAGCCGGTTGCCCTTTACGTCCCGAAGGGATGCATATTCGACCATACACTAGACAAACACTTGCGGGCTCCTCTGATCTGGGGTCAGCAGAACGCGAGGCCCTCCGCGACAACACACACGCAA
>BLKR01008741.1:0-13594 GCA_011170035.1 Teleogryllus occipitalis
GCAGGGTTTTCCACACTACCTTGTCAGCTGGGTCGAATTCATTCGTTGACTGGAGGAGAATTGTAGCGGCCGGCTGCTGCATCAGGCGATTGCCGGAGCAATACTCTAACAAACGGGCCACGGACCGCATGCGATCTTTCCTTCCTTGCCCTACCCTCTCCCCTTACAACTAACATGCACTACACTACCACATATTCCGGGAGACCGGTCGGGAGCTTAGAGCTTGTCCCGGCTGGGGCGGTGCCCCGCTGGTGGGAGAGTCCTGGTTTGGGGGAAACCCCACTGGCCGACAGTAGGTCGGCGCCGGATCTCGCCATCCAGCGAAGGAAGATCACAGCTATCTCCCGAGGATAAAAACTCCACTACACTTACGGGATTAAAGTCCTAAGCTGTGGACGCGCCCGGAATAACCAACCAACCAGCCACCACCGACACCGTCACTGCCCCGATCATTGCCACCGCCACCACCGCCCTGTTCTTTTTTCTTGTCGCCACCACAGATATCGCCGCCACCGTCGCCACCACAGCCACGGCCATCACTGCCCTGATTATTGCCACCGCTGTCACTGCCTTTACCTCCTCCTCCTTTTTTCCGTCGACGCCACTGGCATCACCGCCCCCGCCACTGCACCGGACTCCGCCCTCGCGTTCGCCTCCGCCCCCACTTCCGCCCCCGCCGCCGGCTCGACACGCGAGCGCTGCCCTGCGGACGCTGATGGATGCGCGCGACAGATTTAGCCAGCGCCGCCGCGGGCCTCGCTAATTTTACCTCTCCCCCACCCACCACTCGCCTCCCTCTGCAGAACAAGCCCCGCTGGTCGGTGCTCCCTTCTACTGCCCGGCATGTGGTTCGTGTAGACGCAGGGTCGTGCGCTGTCGCAAACAAAATCGCATTGAGGCCCCTTCTCCGGATAAAAATCCTACACTTGTACCAAAGAAAATTTTTGATGATTTTTTTCGAATATTTTGCGCATTTTTTCGGAGTGAGGGGGAGGGCATATTTGGGGGTTACAAAGCCACCGTATATTTTGCTTCATAGTAAACCCTTGTTTTCACTACTAAGTTCATCCAACAAACAATTATATAAAGAACTCTATTTAACATCCATCACTAAACACATAGCGTATCTCTCCAATGTCTTTTACTCAAACATCAACTCTATACCACCTGCAGATCACCAGAACCTTGTCTCAACGTACAATACTCCAACTCGAATCACAAAACGTTACCCCTTTGACGGTTTCCTAAACATATGCGCGAACAATTGTGAAGAGTAGGTGTATTTATTATAAACGAGTTCACACGCTGTCGATTTTTCTGCAATGAATGGCACTTACTATGGAGTGGTTATCATTCGGGTGAATCAGTGGACGTAGTTTGAAACAGGACATATAATTGAATTTAAATAAACATTACATAAATTAGATTTATTTAAATACATTCCTTCATAAAAATGTTGGATTTAATTGTATTAACAACGTGAGTGTGTAGAATTGAAATAATTGAAACAGTATCATTTAAATTGATAATTGAATGGAGATACGTCTTCGGCTGGCGTGGAGGCGATGACGTCATGTGCTCACCGTCCGGCAGTGACAAAGAGCGCGTGGGCGCCCGACGGTGCGAGTGAGAACGCGAGCGGTGATGCCGCACGAATGCGATCGCTCTGTGTGCGTGTGTAGATCGCCCTGTTTAGAGATATAGAACTGATCATTTTTTCTTGACCAATTGAAAGCGATAGGAATGGACCAATTGAAAGCAATAGAAATGGACCATCTCAG
Organism: Teleogryllus occipitalis; assembly: GCA_011170035.1. Classification (NCBI taxonomy): domain Eukaryota; kingdom Metazoa; phylum Arthropoda; class Insecta; order Orthoptera; family Gryllidae; genus Teleogryllus; species Teleogryllus occipitalis. The sequence continues at coordinate 1,782 of BLKR01008741.1, forward strand.
AAGATCTTTGAGAATCTCCCGCCGAGAACATGTAAGCAATGAAGAAATAAGGGAAAGGGCGCAGTCTCAGTATAACATCGTTGACAGAATCCAAGAAAGGCAGCTTCTCTGGCTCGGGCATGTATTAAGAATGGGAGAAGATAGATGGTCAAAGAAAGTTATGCTATATCAACCGGCAGGAAGGAAAAGAGGAATACCTAGAACATCGTGGTATGCAGGAGTACAAGAAGCCATACGTGTAAGGAATATTGAAGAGGAGGAAGAAGCATGGCGAGACCGAAACCTGTGGCGTCGGAGGTGCGGGAAGTGGCGACAGCTGTAGGACCCCCGCAGAAGAAGAAGAAGAAGAAGAAGAAGAAGAAGAAGAAGAAGAAGAAGAAGAACTGGTCATGGCGTGTGACATGATTAGGTCATGGTTAACAGTTTATGTCTCTAGGCATATGCACGGAACACAAGTTTCGTTCAAAGTAGTGGCGTAATGTAACATTAAGTAGCTAACAAATACACATTCTGCAGTAGAATTACGTACACGAGTTCACTCAGTGTACGTAATTGTACGTAATTCATTGATCGCGTAATGAATGAACACTGACAATGTATAATTGCCAAGGAAGGCGGCATAGTGTCCAGCACGTGGACGAGCCACAGTTACTCACAAATCATAATGTAAAATAGCTCTGCATGTACAACGCATCAAGCTAAATTGAACAAGCAATCAAGTTAAGATTGATCAAGTTCAATTTACGCGCCCACTACGAGCAGTTTTAGAAATAACTAGCACAAATTGCACTAGGATGCGGAGCACCGAATCATAGCGTGCCGCAAGAGCGAACAGAGGTAAATAACTACCTTTTTTGCTGGCACGTGGTAGGAGGAGCTGGCTACCGCGGCCGAAGAAGCATTCAACCTATCAGAGTTAATCTTTTATTTCGTTACAGTTGAAGGATTAAGAGTATGATTGAATCATAATTAAAGCACGCTACATGATTGTGCAGGATTTTAAAAGTTAAAAGTTATGATATATTTTACAAGGCTAACATATTAAATGGTATAATTATGGACTTAAATTGTATAATTATTTTAAGAAGAGTCACGTGTTGTAGTCACGTGTATCAAAACGTGCGAGCAGTTCTAATAAATTTTGAGGATGCAGCTGCGCTGTTGAAAGATCAGATTAGCGCGTGGGCATAGGGCTGCCAAACTGCGTGGATTGATAACGTAAAAGTACAGAACACTGAACATCTTACATTGGAATATAATTTGTACAAGACTTATTGCTATGGTTTGACAAGGCGTGCTTATAATAAATATAATGCTTATGAATAATGCATTAAGGTAGCATGTAGCTTGTTTGAACAGTATTTTTAATAGTACATTTATTTTTTTAATTGCTTTAACTGACCTCTTAATATTTAAATATATAACTCTTATTCATAATACTCGAATTTTTATATCTAAACTTTTGAAACTACTCATAAATAACTTTTTAAGTCACAGACTGCCGTTTATTAACAAAAAGCAATGTTTTTTCACAAATAAATACGTAATAAAGTAATTCTTAAACGTTAAACATTTTTTATGTAATTTTTCGCAAACTTTTTATCACGTTTGTACCACAAGGCCAAATGAAATGATTTTATATCTAAGAGCATTAAAATGCTTTACCGCTATATCAACTTGAAACATTAAGCTTTTCTCATCTCAAAAGTCATAGTTTGAAATATTTGAAGTCTGAAATAATGTAATATGAGCCAGTATGCCATCCCTGTGGCACATGTTTCAACAGATATGCTCATGGAGTCGTGTTGAGCCGCACAATCTCGCACATAAATCCTTAACAAACGCGCGGCAATTATTTTGTGAAACGCAGAGCGACACTGCGTGACCTGTCAGGGGAACCAATCTATGCAAGTGGGCCACGCCAACCTACACTCACTGGAACCCACGATATCGCGACGACGTAACGTTGGTATCCCTGAAGATTGCTCGCTGTCGTTGACACAGCTGCACGATGTTTGTTGTCCGCGGGCAGTTAGGTTTGATAAGTCCTTATGTGTTTTACTTGGTTCACTTTTGAATTTTCCACTGGAGAATAATTAACTTTATGACGGCTGTTTTTCATTTGATAGGAAGTGTACCTCTAATGAATAACGTATGAATCTGATTGAATAATATTGTTCTGTAAACGTTTTGTTAGAAAACATAATTTTAAAATAGAAAAACTATTGAAATAACAGAGATACAATATATTTCAACAAATAGAGCGGTTGAGACGAATGCTTAAAAAATACGTCGAGAGATTATATTGGTTTCAATTTATGCGTTTATTATTCTTTTATTTATGCGTTTTTATTTATGCAATTGTTGCGTTCACTCGCCATGTTCACTCACGAAAGCGTCCACTCACTGTACTTAAATAAATTTCAAAAACTATACGTTGCTACGCACGAGAACAATTAAGCTAATAAACTATCACAAATCAAAGTGTTGGTTCTGAACAGCCTTTTAGAAAAGTTTAAAGAAAAGTTTAGGTTTAAGTACATTTATAATATTTCATAGTCAGATGTTTGGTTTGTATGACACATTCCATTTTTATATGAACGTAGGATTATACTGCTAGGTATCATATGTTTTACGATTGTAGCTATTGATTATAATTAAGGGAAACGCTGACAATTAGTGACGTTTATTTTCCAATATTACTGCAAACATGTCGATGCTATCTGTTGATGCAATCCCGTCGAGAATTGTACTAGCAATATGAAACTACACGTCAGTTTGCATCGCGTGTAAAAGTCGCCCTCGCGCTAACGTTTTTTATAAAAAAAAGTTCTATTCGCATGACTTTTCGTTACGCTAAAAATACGGTTCGTGTGTATCGCCAGCTGTCACGGGCAATCATCGCGGACTTTATTGCTCTGCATATTCCGCTGTGAGTTCAAGTCCCTGCGCGCTCGTTTACCGCACACACAGCCCAACAGGGCTCCCCTCGGAACCGAGGATATCACGCGTTGGTTTCGACGAATACTCTCAGGCCAGGATGAAATGTTTTATTTAAGGTCACGCGTAGTAATATAACACGTAAGCTCATGAATGCGTTCTTATTTCTTCAAAAATATAAAATGCGCAAAGGAATCATTGGGTACTTTCTTGCCCTTTCTTCTCATTCCTCCTATTCTGTTTCCTCTTCTTCTTTTCCTTTCTCCTCCTCTTTTGATTCTTCCTCTTCTGTTTCTGCTTTCTACACTTCTACTTCTGCTTCCTTCACTACTTCTTCTCCTCCTTCTTCTTCTTCTTCTTCTCCTTCTTCCTCTTCTTCTTCTTCATCTTCCATGTCAGACGTATTGAAAACGTTAAGTGTAAATAATCGATTTGGTTTCATGTTACCGTATTTCGTCTTTTATAGGGGTGAAAGCATTATTCATTTCGGGTATCTACTCTCCTTTGCTCATTTACTGTTTTAGAAAGTTTTCTCGATAACGTACGACTTTTTTTATATTATACTTTATGAGGTACTAATTTGGAGGTAACCAGCTCAGGTTTGGTTATATTAATATTTACTGACTTATTAATTGTCCCATTCATTGGAATTGTTTCATTTTCTGTCACTTTGGGAATCCGTAAAATCTTACTCAACAACAGTCGTTTTTGATGCTAGTTCCTACTATTAATCGGGAATAAAATCTCTAAATTATTCTTAACGTGATCTGTACAAATGTTATTTTATAAAATTAATCGAGTCATCTCAATCGTAGAGGATAAACCAATATTTTACCTCATGCGGAAAGCATCTCTAAAAATTCGTATTGCAGAAAAGCAACCAAATATTTTTCTATTTAAATACTATTTTAAATAAAATTTTAATTAATCTCTCTGAATACATTGAGAAAACAACGAAATACTCGTAAAACACAATTATATAATTCCGATAGAAATAATAATAATAATAATAATAATAATAATAATAATAATAATAATAATAATAATAATAAAAATTGTTTTCTGTCTGTTTTCTCAATATTCTATAATTAGACAGAAAGAAGTTAATAGTAAGAGAAATATCCTAATTTTCAGAAAAAATTTTTAATAATCCCCATATATACTAGTAAATTTATTAGATTCTGCCTCTGTATTCAAACAAGATGTTTTGATACATAACGTTTCCATTATTAATCTAGGGTAAAATAATTTTTCGTGAACTAAAATTTGTGTATCTTGGAAATTTACATTAGGGGAAGTTGTTACTCCATGTCGTGTTAGAGAATTTTGTCTACTTGCTGGGTCTTTTGTGTTTCTTTTGTGTACAATTATTTTTGTGCTCAACTTAAGTCGTTGTTGTAAAATTTAGGGGGGGGGTAACGTAATGCCAAAATTATCACAGGTACAAGTCATTGAAACATATAAGCCCTTGTTTTTAATTTTCCATCTTTTATTTTAATTACACCTTCATCGTGTTATTTTTGGTTGGTTAGCGTTGAATTTATTGCACTTTATGCCATTTTCTAAATGTTTCACAACTCTTCTCGCCCTCCATGCAACGTACCTCAGTAGGTTTTTATTATTATGCACAATGGAAATTTTTCTTTCGATACCATTGTTCAAGCGCCGATTATTTGCGTCGTAGACTGCTTATTTTTGTTTCGAGAACAACCTACCATTTTATTTAGTTACTTATGTTACTTGTGTGTACTGTTTATTTCTCATTAATTTATTCATGCATTCACTCGTTCATTTGTTTTTCTTTCCTTTCTTTTATTCGTTGTTGAAATAGGTTCTCTATGCGTCTGAGGCAACGCAACCTAAGCCCATCGCCGACTCCCGAGTTGCGGAGTTTCCGAATTGATTAATTGATTGATTGATTGATTGATTTTTTCGTGTTTCCAGGCGCGTCAACTGCTTTGGTCATTAGTACCGTAAGTGAAGAACATGTTTTTCTCGGGAGATGGCGGTAATTTTCCCCCGCTGGATGGTGAGATCCGGCGCCGATCTACCGTCGGCTAGCGGGGTTTCCCCCTAACCAGGACTCTCCCATCAGCGGGGCACCGCCTCAGTCAGAACAACCTCCCGACATATGGGATAGTGTAGTGCACGTTAGTGTAAGTGTGTACGTGTAAGGGGTGAGGATAGGACTAGGAAGAGGATGGAAAGATCGCGCACGTTTTGGTAGGGTACTGCTCTGGCATTCGCCTGGTGTTGATCGGAGAAACCACAGGAAACTCCCGATCAAAGCAGCCGGCCGCTAGAATTCTCCTCCAGACAACGGCTGAATAGGACCGAGCTGACTAGCTAGTGTCGAAAATCCTGCCGCCGTGGGGAGTGTAACGTAGGACCCCCCGGTCAGAGGCGCTGCTGTGCCATCGGTTGATGCCCTGAGCCACCGCTCCGGTGCGGAGTCTCCGGTGCGAGCTCTCGGGGCGAGAGCATTTCTATTCATTGGGCGGCGTCCGTCACGCGGCGTCCACTCGTCGCTTGTCAATCGCCCATCGCCCATCGCGCGTCGCGTCGCGTCGCGTTGCGCCGGGCGTCATTCACGTGGCCTGTCCCGCCCCCTCGCCCCGTCGCCCGCCGCGAGCGCTGCCTGGTGAGCAGGCGACGAGAGCGGCGACAGCGCGTCATGCCAGCGCTGGTGGCCACGCAGGTGCGGCGTCGCAAGGGGAGTGAGCGCGTTGACAGCGGTGCGCTCCGCGATTGGCGGATTAGTGACGTGCAGGCGTTCTGTCGGAATGCAACTAAACACGCGTCCTTCTATGATGGGTTCGCCGAGGAATAAAGAAAGCAAAATAGGAAACGTGTTCGCAATGCCTGTTTTACAAACTCGCTGCTCACCTTCTAGAATAGCAACTGACTTTATTTCATGTTTTGTTATTAACAATAAATGTTTATTAGATGCTTCAAATTGATAGTGAATTATTTTTTCTTCGTTTTCATTTAAACTGAATTATATTTTCGCTCTCTTTAATTTATTTGCGAAAGAAATGTAATGAACCTATATTTTTAAATGGAAACCACAATCAGTGTTTTGCATAAACAATACGCCCCCTGCGGGTGAAGCATTTCTCTCCTAATGGTTTTTACAATACATGCTAATACAATAATATATAATACATAACAGAATAATACAATTGTATTTTTACAATACAATACAATAATAAAAAAGTATATTCTAAAATTTAGTAATATAATAAATCTGAATACATCTCAAAAGACAAAAGCAAGAAACAATTTGCCAAGGTTCAATCTAGTAATTTGGCATTTATTCTCTCCTTTTAGATGGGTTTCAAAGTCGCATAATGCTATCCAATATTTAAAAAAATATTAATGAATAAACTACAAGGATTCACAATGACTGTAGTATGCATGCACGCGCGTATTTCCATGCGTAACTATAATAATCGTTATTCTAGCAATTTTGAAGAAGAGAAGAAAAGTTGTGCATTGGGAATAATGAATTTCTCAACATTACGAATATTTTGTGTTTGTGTACTATAATAACATACGCGCATGCATGGGCATGTGCACTAATGCCATCATGTTTTATCAAACATAGATTAAGAGAATGTATGTGCAATCGAATTAAGAACCTCGTCACTGATTGCAAGAGAAGAATGAACGCACTAAAATATTTGAGCCATAATAACTGGGGAGCAAGCAACCGTACCTTGCTCTGACCTACAGAGCCCGCAGTAAAATAGACTACGGATGCGTATTATATTACAAAGCTAATTAACTACTACTAAAAAAAATTGGACGTACTATCGACGGCTCAGGATATGTACCGGTTATTTTCTTATGACGCCAATCAGTACCATCCTTATAGAAACTTCAGAACCAAACCTTCAATTTCCTAGGGACTACTTGACCATCAAGTACCTTAACAAAGCCTCGTCATCCAACAATATAATTCTAAATGATATTAACCCATTAATTAAAACTGATACTAGTCACCTGAAATCATATCCAAAAACTTTCTACGAAAATATCAGCGACATTGTCAGGGACTATAAAATGCCACATATATCAGTGGAAACACACAGAATTCCTTAATACCCCCATGGCTCACATCGAATCTAACTATTGATACCTTAACCAACGATTATCCCAACTCCAACTTGGCAGCTTCTGATGCGGACCTCTGCAAGAAATATTCAATAAATTTTAAAAAATCACCGTATTACGCACATCTAAGATATCAAAAATGGATAGATTGGGTTTATTCACCCAATCTCCTTTGAAAACCTTTCATATTGAGTTCAACGTTTTTAGCAACAAAAACAGTGCCTAGAATTATGCGTTATTAATGACCATTAACCTTTCAAAATCCAACCGATCCAAATATTTTATCCACATACATACAGAACGGCCTTAAAGCTCCTCCTATATGCCACTAATCCACTCCAAACTCATTGAAGTCTGCAAAGAGACCACTGATGGATGTACTGACCTGGTGGTCTTCCACATTACTAGCGAAAGAGGAACCATATTCCTGATCACCAAGTCCACACCACCTACATTAATCATTGATCTACAGGAGAAGACAAATGATAAAGTCTTATTCAACCGAGGACTGTCTGAAGCAGTTTTTCCTTCATTTTTTTTTTTTTTGTCTCAGCTTTCCTTGCCCGAGTGAACGTTATCCGTTATAAGAGAAAGCACTGGGTGACCTTGTGTGGCGGACTGTTACAATCAAAACATCCGGTGAACGCAGTCGCAAAAATTCAAAATTACTCAAAAATTGCTTATCTAATATATGACAGTATGTTTATCATTGGTTTCGTCTTTTTACGCTCGTCATGATAGACTAAAGATATGTATAGTTCCATTTTAAAAAACAACGTTATCTCAATATGTGTAAGTCTCAAAGTTACCTAAACTACAAGTGATAAAATAGAAATGAATACATATATCAATTAGCCTCCAATATATATATATATATATATATATATATATATATATATATATATATATATATATATATATGGCAATGGTAGTGAGAGGGTTTAGTGATGTGAAAGTGAGGAGTGCTTGTAAATAGTAGCTTTAAGAAAGGTTAGTTTAGGTTAAGGTGAAGATAATAATAGTGTTAGCCGATAGGTGGCACCCTAAAGAAGGGAACCCAAAGTACGGTTTGGAGGGAAAGGACACTTCCGGTGAGGACGTAGAGGTGGTCAGAGGTGAGCGTTTTGTGCAGGAGAGCGTGAACGGTATCCACAAGTATCCTGATAATAGCACGGGATATTTTTAAATACTGAATGTGAGTGTCTTCAGTACTGTGTCCCCTTAAGACTTACATACTCGTTCACTATATATATATATATATATATATATATATATATATATATAAGGGTCAAATATATATATATGCTGCTATAAGTAAGGTGGCAGCTATGGGTCGAATTCAGTCGGTGTGTGGAGGAGAATTCTAGCGACCGTCTGCTCTGATCGCTAGTATTTTGCAGTTTCTCCCATCAACACCAGGTGAATGCCGGGGCAGTACCCTAACAAACAGGCCCCGGACTGCGCGCGATCTTTCCTTCCTCTTCCTTGTCCTATCCTCTCCCCTTACACACACACACGAACATGCACTACACTACCACATATTCCGGGAGACCGGTCGGGAGCTTAGACCTTGTTCCGGTTGGGGCGGTGCCCCGCTGGTGGAGAGTCCTGCTTTGGGGGAAACCCCGCTAGACGACGGTCGGTCGGCACCGGATCTCTCCATCCAGCGGGGGAAGATCACCTCCATCGCTCGAGGGAAAACATGTACTATACTTACAGGACTAATGATCTAAACTGTCGACGCGCCCGGAATCACTAACCAAACAACTATATGTATAACAATACAGTCATAATATAAGAAAATGACTATAGTAGTTGATGCGCCCGCAAACAAATAATAAATCCAATGAATCATACGCATGCCATTTATCCATCTATTTGAGCGGTTTGTGAAGAAAGTAGTCGTGAGCGGGCCGCGACGTCGCAGGCGGGGCGATGGGGGTGCGGTGGCTTTTCCTTTGTCAGGCAAAAACAGCGCTGCGCCCGCGGGGAGGGACTGTCACGCGCCCATCCGAAGTTACTAATGACTTGTGCTGCCCTCCAGCGGGCGGCGGCGGCGCACCTCACCTCGCCGCCTAACGACGTTCCGCTGCCACGTTGCGCCCGGGGGCGCGCGGGCGGAGCAAGAAGTCGCTCGCCTTGGGCGCGTCTTCGCTGTTTGTCTGCGCACCGCCACGGTGTTCTTTTGCCTCGAACTTTGGTTTATGAAAAATGGTGCACCTCTATCGGATTTCCTCTTCGGTTTGTGTGTGAGTGTGTGTTTGAAGGTTTTTAAGATAATGAAACAAATTCAGGTCAAACAAATTCTATTTTTCTGCAGTATCGCGAGTTATTTGTTCGAGAAAAAGTACTTGTTACGAGTAGCATTGTTTTTTTCATCGGGTATATGTTTTTAGCTGATGGGATTGGAAGTTTATTAATACTTTTGCCAAAATAAATGGCTCAGGGCATCAATTGATGTCACTGCAGTCCCTCTGGCCAGGAGGTTCTTGGTTTGAGGTCTATGGTGGCAGGATTTTCGATTCTAGCTTGTGAGCTAGGTCGAATTCAGTCACTGTGTGGAGATTTCTAGCGGCCAGCTGCTCTGATCGGTACTTTTCCCTGCTTTCTCCGATCAATAGCAGGCGAAAGTCGGAGCAATACCCTAACAAGCGGTCCACGGACCGCACGCGATCTTTCCTTCCTTCTCCTCGTCCTATCCTCTTCTCTTATACTACCATGCACAACACTACTACACATACCGGGAGGCCGGTCGTGAGATTAGAGCTTTTCCAGGCTGGGGCGGTACCCAGCTGGTGGGAGATACCTGGTTGGGGAAAACCCCGTCAGCTGACAATACATCGGCGCCGGATCTCGCCATCCACCGGGGGAGGACTACCGCCAAGTTCCGAGCAAAATCACATACTACACTTATGGGACTAATTACCGTAGTAGTTGACGCGTCCGGAATCCCTAACAATCAATCAATCAATCAATCAAGTTAGTCATTGACTATGTCACTCTTTAGGGCCTATCGTTGTGTATCTCGGCAGATAATGTAGCATGAGCCAACGTTTGCCTTCAGAAGGCCAAAGAGGTTCAAACATTCCTAAATTCAATATTTATTTTTTAATCCAAATATCGTGTGTATTTTTTCTGATAGATCCTTCCTGGATATCCTTAGTTGTTAGTTTCCAAAATTATTGTTTTCAAACATTGTACATGTATGATGAAATGAATTTTTAAAAAATGATTGTGTATACTATGTAACTTAAAAACCCTGAATGACATAAGATTGTCGAACAAGAATAATAAAAACTATTTTTTTTTAAAAAGGAAGGCCAGGGAGAGGGGAGGAGGGCCTGGTGCCCGTCTCCCGAGGGCGAGCTGGCGCCGCGCCGCCGCCGGCCACCGCCCCCGGGGGGCGCGTCCCCTCCACGCCCCGCCCCCCTCCCCCGGGGAGCCGGCGCCCGCGTCCCCACGGAATCTCGGCCCCGGGCGCCGCGCCAGTGAGACGTCAGTTTTTTCTCTCGTCTTTTTTTTCTTTCTTTTTTTTACCTTCCTTCTCCGAGCAGAAAGCAGGGGAGGGCAGTCAGCTTCTGACGAGGTTTTAACTCGTATCCTTTCAATAACTGGGCGCCGCCGGCTGGCGCGCCCACGTTCGCGGTTCGATAACTTACACCGTCGCCTGAGAACTCTTGACGCGAGTGGGAGTGCACATTACTTTGTGGGTGTTCGACAGAAAGATGCTTTCAACTGGGGTGAAGTGAGTGTTCTTGTTAAATCCTTATCTGTCTGAATTATTTTAATTTTTTTCATTACACCATTGTGTAATTTAAAAAAATGATTACATTTTATTCTTAAAATTTTTAAATGTACGTGGTCACACCTTTTGAAATGTTGTGGAAAACAACATGAAGTTCTCATTGCATTACTGCAACATTTTGAGTTGGAAGTTTGAACTATCTACAGCTTTGTACGGCGTGTTTATACGGGCACGCCAATTTTTGCCGATTGTCAACAAGTTCTTGCAATTGTCTAAGATATTTCTCTTTCATATGTTTCTGGTTCATTTCGATTGACTTGAAATTTCAGTTTTATTTTTTAGCGGAAGGTATGAAATGAAAACCTAAGGGTTTAAATATTAAGGATGTAATAACCGAGATCTTGGGGGTATATTTTCGTATTAAAGGTGATGAGGTTAAATTATTTCGAACCTCAGTCCTTCACATCAGGAAGCCAGCACCCTAACAGGGAACCACCACGACCCCTAAAAACAATACATTCTGAATATTAAAGGTGAATAATTTTATCTGGTGGTTTGCATTCAGGGCGGCTCTGAGGTCAACTCAGCCTCCTTCCCAAGAGAGCATCCGGATATTTTGTGTGTGTATGGGGGGGGTGAAGGTGGCTGGAGCATTGAGCTCGCCACACGCAGGCCTACCACCACCTCCCCCTTGGGCCACAAAAGCCGGTGTGCATTTGCGCAGGCAACTTGTTCCTTCCTGTTCTTTAAAAGTTGGTCCAGTACAATACAGTTTGAAAATTGTGTGTAATCCAGCAAAAATCCTTCGTACTTCAAATGTTAATAAAATTATTTTTTATAAGTAAAAAATTGCAATCTTCAAACAAAGAGTAAATTAACGATGATCTGAATATTATGCTAAGCGTGGTGATTAGGTTGAGTATTGGCACTCTAGCCACTATCACAAAGGAAAAATATATCCATGTCCAACATCTAAAGCAAAATTTTAAGCGACATTTCATTTCGTAAAGAG
>BLKR01008742.1:0-13579 GCA_011170035.1 Teleogryllus occipitalis
TTCTATAATGAATTAACAGAACTTGGACTTCGACTGATGCCTTTGAAGTTTCCAAATAAAAAAAAATCCATGCATCACTTTCCTGATACCTGATGAACACTGCGACATGCGGCGCATATCACGCGTCGCCGTCCGCCGATTCGTACTCCCCGTGTACGGCGATGGTACCATCTCAACTTCCACCAGTTCCCAGGACCATATATACCACCAACTCACATAGTTAAAAAACTACTACGAAACGTTTTGCGATGAAACGCAAAGTTTTCACTACATATTGTAATATTCCATGATTCCCCCAAGAATAAGGCACAAGTCAAAGAATAAATAGAAAATGCATAACATTAACATGAACTGTAAAAACAGATGAAGGCGATGTCGCGTAGCGATAGTTTTTGAGAAGTAAACGGAAAACGCGACAAATTCACAATTGGGACAAGATAGGGCAGTAGCGTCGTGTAGCGAAGTCGTTTGCAAGTTATTTGAAGGAAATCGCATCACGCGTTCGAAAGATATGAACATTTTTGTATAGTATAAATTCCAGCTTGTAAACAGACATGATAGCCATTGTTGTGCTTTAAGGTTCAGTAAATCAAAAGGTGTTTGTGGCGAAAATTAAGAGAACGCGTGAAGCAATACAAACAAAACTTTAAGAACCAATAGAATAAATCATTTAGAAAATTATGGTAACAGTCGCAACGTTGGGAAACTTCGAGGGGCTACGCCAGAACAGAAAATGTGAATTAAAATAAATGATGTAATATTTTGTAGGAGAAGCGACAGCGATCGTGTGATGTTAAAAGAAAAAAAGAGCTGACGATCCGGACACAACAATGACGTGGGGAGCGCGGTCGAAGTAGCTTGAATACGGACGCATGTTGAAACGCTCCGCAAAAATTTTTATTTTTAATAGAAAATTGCGTTCAGTTTGTGAATAGAGTGAAATATATCGTGTTTAGTAACTGTCGAGTTAATGGAAAGATAAAACGTGGAAGAGATATTTATATATTTCACGAAAACAGTGTTCGCGGAACACTGTCGCCATATTGTCGGTCGCAGTTAACAAAAACTAGTATAATAATTAGTGAGTAGTTTTAATCAGGGATATTCTTCATTTAAAGTAAATTTGTCGTTAACAAACGTGTGTGGAAATGGATGGATGCTGTGGGGAGATGAATTAATGGATGCTGCGTGTATACTACGGAGGTGACATGGAACAATGGCGTTACGCGGATGGCCGATTTCTACGAAAGGAAAGTGCAATAACTTTGCGTAATTTAATAGTTCAGATAAATGGGAAGAAAGAACAGACTAGGTTTTAATGTACAAGACCAAGTTTTTGTGGAAATAATAATAGGCTATATTCAGACAGAATAGGGGATGCGCATTCAAGTGTGAATGATTTGTTTTGTTTTTTTGTCGATTGTGTAAATAGTAAGTGTGAATGTGATTTTATGTATTTCAGGTATTGTGTTTTGTTGTTTATTGTGTTGCATTTGTGTATGTTTTTGTTGTTATGTCTCCAGCGGAGTGTGGAGAGAGTGAAAACCAGAAAAGAATAAATAATGCCGGACGTACTTGGTTCGACAGTAAGCCATATGATATGATTTCGTGATTTTGTATTAAACAGTGACCTACGCCCAAGTGTCCAAGTATCTCGTTAGGCTCCTGTACTGGCCAACCACAGCCTCACGCCCAGTAGTTTTATAACATTGAAGGAGTAGCTAAGTAACGGGCACAGTTTTAGATAAAGGAGGCAAAAGCTAGCAGGGCATAAATTTGTATAGATTTTATATAGAGTAGAGAGATTCAAGGTATAGTCGTTTTATTACATATTGTCGCCGCAACGTGGTGCGGTTACATACAGATTTGGGATAAGTAGGCAAGACGTTCCATTACAATATAAAGTTCCCGCGGCGAGGAAACACTGTTCATTCACGATGAAAATAAAATATTTAAAGCTCCCGCGGCGAAGAGACACTGTTTCGTTACGCGAACTAAAATGAAAATACTCTGTTTGTATTTTCTTTTACTGTCCGGAGCACGCTAAACTTCGTGTTGTAAAGACTGCAACACAAAATGTCTGCGACCGTTGTTGAAAAGTGCAACCGCGTAAAATTAATGTTCGCGTTGCTTTTACCTGTAAATTATTCGCCATTACTTACGAACCCGTTTGTTACAACCTTTTTGTTCGCATGAAAATATATACCAATGTTTTCAAATTACACTTCCGAACAATAATTTTTAAAATTTTACGTTTACGCTAACACGGAGCTAGCGTCTTCGCCAAGCGCACAACACAGTCTCATCATCTTCCCTCTGGCATTGTTGTCCAATATCTTAAATAGATTTACATTGAACAGACGCCGATCGCTCGCCCGTTGCCACAAACAAGATCACAAAATATTTCTTATTTTCATGTTTAAACGTTCTTGCGCCTTGTCACCGGTTCTCAATACTGTCTATAATTTCTCGGATAATTACTGCACTATCTATTTCTTCTTTTATTGTCTTATTTCATTAAATATAACCATGTTTAGTTCGATATTTTGTCGTGACGTCACTACGATGCGTCTCTTGTTTTATATATATTTTAATTATACGTTTCTACATTTGATTTTAATTAGCTTTCTAGATGTTTCCCAAAATCGTGATTAGTCTTGAAATTGTTCATAAATTTCGCCCCGTTATTCTATGAAGTTCCAGCCCGATCCCTTCAGGCGTTTTCGTAATATTTATTAAAAACCATATTCATCATCAGCTTTCTTCTAGCAACAATGGCCTCCATATGTCCATGCTTGTGAACGTGAAATGTACTATTACGATTATTTCGAAATCTAGTGAACCCTGGTCCGATTTTGCTGATTGTTCTTTCTAACGATTCTAAAAAATTATGCTTTATCGAATGTTTATGTTGAATTTCACCTTTTTATGCGCATTCGGTTAATTTAGAAAAACGTCTGCGCACGGCGCTGTCGTTTTATGTTTTTTTGAATATAAATTTTAACATTTTATTGGGAAGTCTTTATTTTTGGGAACACTAAATTACCATAATGATAGCAAATCAATACATTTCTAGCCGAAAATTCGCAAAAACGACAAATCTTTGAAAATTTGCTCATTCGAATTACGCAAACGTCACAAAGAATACGAGTGTTCTTTTAACACACTAGTTTAATAGTATTTTGGGTATCTGGGATCAATTATTCAAATTTATCATAAACATTTCAATGACGAAAAATTCGAGTTTTCGCACTGTACTCGTTAACCGATCTTCCACGAAACACATTTTCGAGACATTATTTCTGAATGCAATGGGGTTCGTGTATCACGAATTTACTGCAAGTGGTTAACTGAATGAGTTAATGTATTTTCACGTGGCCATGAATTGTGTTATTTTCCCTTCCGGCCTCAGAACGTGGGCATAACGGTATCTTTTCAGCTGTTTGAAAACAAGTGCGAACGGGGTGGATGTGACATTATTGCATGCGCCGATGGCGCCATTCAAGCACGTTTGCCTTCATGGAGGCATTTCCACATTTCTTTATCTTCCAGGCAAGGCTGGCAGAAATTTCTGAGGCTTGGTGTAAAAAACACCCAGTAAATATAATAAAATTGTTCGTGTAGTGTGATCAACGTAATTTGTACAAGTTGAAATGAACTATGTCATCTCAATGACAAAATGAATTCAATTTTAAGCAATTGTAATGATAATTGTTTGTTAAATATTTTTTCTATAAAATAATTTAAGAAAAGAACAACGAAGGGTTATAACAAAAGGGAAAGCGTGATAGACTGACAAAAAAAAAACATCAACAAAAAAGATGCGTGAAAAAAAGAAACGATTTTCAGCTCGAACTGCGTCAAAAAGACAGACAGTAGATGATTTAACATATAATATTATTGCAAGAAGAACAAGGAGATAAAAGAAGTCGCCATGTGAAACAGTAAGGAGATCTAAGGAGGTGAAGATCTAAGGAGATCTAAAGGGGAAATGAAAAATAATATTTTTTCAAAGTTCACTTTATAACTTCAATAATTTTTCTTGATGTAAATAATATTTTGAAATACTTGAGATCAAGAGACAAAGCATATTTTAGGGATGATTACATAGAACATTCACTTGTCTAAAAGTGAAAATTTGAAACACGTACGTGTGTGGTTAGAAGATGGATAGAGTAGATTTGATGTAACCGAGGAAGGAAGCGTTTTTGATGAAAATTCATCGTACAAATGTGTGTATTCTTCGAAAGGGAAGTGAAAAATTTGTAGAGAAAAAGACAATATGCAGAGTCAAGACTAAGACTGGAGTAAACATTAATAAGTTAAATTAGATTTAGTTAGCAAATGGCCATTTAATGACTTTCAAATTATGTAAAGATTGTACAGATCTGAGCACGAACGATATGAATGTTTGTTGTTTATTGTAGAGTGTGTAAGTGATTTGATTTTATTGTATAATAATAATAATAATAATAATAATAATAATAATAATAATAATAATAATAATAATAAGAAGAAGAATGAGAATAAAGATAATAGGAATTAATTAGAAGGCTAATTACATGTCCTTTTTAAATACAGATCGAATGTGACGCTGCAAGGAGGTATATATTGTATGAAAATAAATAGGGAGATGCATTGTTGTGCTGATGTAATTAGTATCTATTTTAATATTATTTTTGGAAAGAATTTAAAATATGTATCCACTGATACATTCCCCAAATAAATATTCGATCTGCCGAGAACTGATAATAAGCGGTGGATTTCCAGACCCACTCTTTTAAACATTAAAAAAGTCTTAAGATATTTGAGGATTGTGATTACGTGTTTAGTAATATTTTAATGAGACAGAAAATAAAAAAAATACCTGAATTGAAATTAAGGGGTATAGAAAGAAGGAAAAGAAGGGAACCCTTTTCAATGTATATCTACTAATGCATTTATCTTCATTATTCAGAATCTCTAAGAATAACTGTTACACATTTCTAGAGCATACAGTGAGGTTGAAAATGATCACTTTTTGTCAATGACCATGGGGTGAAATCTACATTAATAAAAGTGATGTCAACGACATATAACCGACATCGATATCACGAAAAGTAATATATGAATAGATACGAAATTTTTACAGGCTCTTCTTCAGAACTGTCGTAGAATTCTTGTTAAATTTGGTTAAGATCAATACAACAAAAATGCGGAAAATAAATTATTTAATTAATATGGTGGTAGATGCACCAAGTTCTTTTTCCATCTGTCGCGAAGAGCAAATTGTTTCCTAACATATTATTCCGCCAGAGGCCAGAAGCGGTGCGGCGGATATGGTATCTAATAGCTTGGTTCCTAATATATTCAGTCAGCAGCGGGGCAACAGAGTACCTGAGCTAGTACCGCTACTGGTATTTCTCTAGAGGCCAGTAGCAGTGCGTATGATATATATTTTTAATCTAAATTCAATGAACTGTAAAATGAAATGAAAGAAAATGATAATTTCTTATGCTATGGTTGTATTATTATTAATAATATAATTATGCATGTACGTGTAATAATAAAGCTATTGTATTATTATTAATAATATAATTATGCATGTATGTGTCATAATAAAGAAAATATTTTACGAGATTTTCTCAATTTCTTACAGAAAATTTGACTATCTATAAATATATAAAGGGCCATATACGCATAATTATATAAAAATTATAGTATTTTATTATAATGTGAACCAGCTACATTTAAAAATAATTGTAAACACCGTTGTTTATAAAAAAATATCATTTTTCTCTTTCATAAGGATTGGATATGAACAAAGTGCGGGCAACGCTGGGCATTTTGCTAGTATACCATAAAACGAAGTTTCAAATGTGCAATTTACTCCTAATTGCAAGGAAACTCATTGAGATTTTGTGTTTTGTAGATACACGTATTGACAAAGAATAGGTGATTTCGTGTACCAGCCAGACACTAGAGTAAAACGAGTTGCCTAACAATCAGGAGCAAATATTACATGCGTAACATCGTTATAAGATTTCGCTCCGTACCCTCATTAGAAAAGTGTGAGACACTCTGTTCTTTTGTTTGAACACTTGCTGACAATCTCCATTTTTTTAAATCACTGTTTTAAAAGTGAAATTAGTTTTACATTGGAAGCCAACTTGGAATTACCAGGCATTGAACTGTTGTTCCATAGGCCCGGTACTGTGCATGGATAAACATATACAGGTAAGCGTTAATTAAAACAGAAATGTTTAGACCCATACGATAACATTTCACAGAATATAAAATAAACTTACTGCTATCAACGGGGATTCTTTAATTTCATTTTACATAGTTGGGAGATTCTGTACGTTCCTGACAACCCTTGCTACTTAGTGGTGGTACTGAGAAAAGCTGAACATTCCAAGATGCAATAAAATGCCCAGAATGCTCTGATATTTTTGTTTATGTTACACAACTCGTAGCTCCGTAAGGACCCGAGAACTGGACCAAGAACTACTGTCGAAATGTGCCGAGTTTGCGTTATGTAAGATGTTAATGTGGTTTGCAGAGTAACGTGTTTTGCGGATTGCATGTGTCTAAGAACGGCCTAAACGCGGATCACTCATTTCTTATTTCTGGTCTCAAAATGTGAAAAAGAACCATTATGTAATTCTAAGAAGGTTTAAATACCTCCGTTACTTATAAAATTAGAATTAATGAAAAATTTTGTCAAAGCGTTGGTCAATACTGGTTTTATGTATATAAAACAGAAGTTTCCTAAAATTAGTGATGCAAAATTATGTAATGGATACAAATAAAAGGAATATTTGTAGGTTCTCAAATATTATCATTAATGCATGATGCAAAGTTTGAGGAACTGTTGTATCCACTGGAGAAAGCAGCTTGGGAAGCATTCAAAAATATTGCAGTGTTTTGGGAGATCGAAAGGCGGAAAATTACTTAGATATTGTCAACTCTCTTATAACATATTTTAAACATATGGATTGTAATATGTCCTTAAAAGTACACTCCCTGCATACTCATCAAGATTTCTTCCTAGAAAATCTTTGCTCAGAGAGTGATGAGCATCGGGAACATTTTCATCAGGAGATTTTAGTTATGGAAAAGATATATCAAGGCAAACGGAATCCTACAATGCTGACCAATTATTGTTGGGCCATTAAGAGGGATGATTCACAGGCGAAATGTAGCAGAAAATCGACATTTATTACGCTGTAGGCGAGGTGGAATGTTTGATTATTGTATAGTGAATTATGCAAAAAGTATTAACATATTGGAAATTATATATGCCTGTCTCTTGGAAACCTTGCGTAATAGAGGCAAACCGATATCGTAATTGAATTCAGGAGAATAAAATACTATCAGAAACACACATTTTTCTTTCTGAGACAAAAATGTTTATTTTTTGTTCCTTAGTGTAATTAATCTTGAACATGAAACATTTTTGACATGTCATAACGTCTGTAGATAACGCAATAATGATGAAGTATCTAGGAGTTACAAATAATTAATCAAATGTATGATAAAATTACTGAAAAAGTATTTTTCTTGAAAATAGTTTTGAAACTGTGAAATGGAGGTACGTTCGCGCAAGTTGATATCATTCTTATCTGAAACAAATGACCAACGTTTCAGTGAGATAATTCAGGTGTGTTTCAAGGACTTCTATTCAGTAGTTGAAACTATGACAGAAGTGAACGGCGTGGTCGAAGTATGTGACACCCTGTATTTGTATTTCTAGGCTGAGTGTTTTCATGTCAAAATTCAATTCATTAAAATACCAATTCACTAACTTTGCGGATGATTCCTGTCACGAAAAGTAAATCCACTTTCTTTTTTTATAATTTATTATATTTTCTCCAAAAATTTGGCCCAATTGTCGTGGTTACTTCGTATTTACTTTTCCTTCAAAAAGTGCCGCTTGATACTGAGCTGGCAAGATGACCTTGAGTGATTTAGCTGGATGTAGCATTGTTATCCCGCATCAACCCGTACAATGATTTTTACAAGACTAATATTTTGCGTTTGATTTTTAATATTCATTAATCTGTCGCATTATAAACTGTATCATAAATATGAAATGCCGTGAAAATGAGTGTTTATTGGGTTAAATATATTTCACACATAACAAATTTTAAATGAATCTTGTAGTTCGTATGTAATTTTATCTATGATATATAATGAAAATGGCAATCAATGGTAATGTAATATTGAGTTCAAGCATTTCGTAAGTCCTGGAGATTAGTCTACTGTTTTCCTTTGAATATAAGGCCAAATTCCTCTTAAACAACAAGCAACTCAATTGATGGTGGTGTGGGGATCTACTTGCGAGTATCTCTAAATCAAACGAGCCATTCTTCCAAAAATGGCCTTTTTATTTTTCAATTACAGTTTCCCTACAGTGCGCTTACTACTGCCGACGCCCATATGCAACATTCGTTCAATTGTCATCACCATCACCGATTGAGTCCTCTTCATCCGTAAATTCACAATCACCTTGAGCTTCATCGGCTCTGTTGTCTCCATCGTTTCATGTCAGGTTATCTTCTCTCATCCTATGTGTTTGATTTCGTTTTCTTGAAACTATTCGTAATAACACCAACTGTAATGAGAGAATGAATTACTATTCAAGTGTGAGTGGTCGAAAGGTGGGAAGTGTGTTCATTTGAAGATATCAACTCTTCGCAGAGAGAACAAAGATGACTTTAAATGTTGGTATATGAATGCAAACGTCAAGCGGACGTAAAAATCGATGTCACACGGAGAAAAAAAGAACAGCTGCAGCATACCTTATCCGGTTACATTGTAACAAGGGAACGCATGATAATATAAAGGCTCCAACCAGGATCACTGTTCTTGTTTCGTGACGGAGACTGTTGGAACGAAAATTTGCATCGTGAAGAGTCCCTTGTTGCATCCTCTGAAATCACCTTGTCAGAAAGAGCACGGGTAGAAGCTGCCGGAACCCAAGCAACATTGTCGGAAGAGTTGGCTATCACTCGGCGTGTAAGCGAGGAACACTGGTTGATGAGTCATCGTCATGATGTATCCGGACGATACTGATAGAAGGAACGGGCCTTCCAAGTCGGCGTACAGAGCTATACTGGTTGAAGGAGTCAGCCGTCCGTGTTGCCTTATTTAAGCATTCCTTATTGGTGTTACAAGTTACTGATCGTTGACGGGTATAGGAATGGGTTATGCGTAGTACTTGTTATTAATATAATATTCATTATTTATTTTTGATCCAACAACAGATCTATATATTTATCTACACAACCAGACACCGTAAAAATGGAAATAATTGCATAAAATTACACATTTAGTGATAATTAAATTTCACAATAAATTACACAAAAGGCATCAAAAGCCTTGAAATTTTGCAGTCTGATTGTTATTACGGTAGATACACATACATTAATGACTGCATGGTTTTTTAAATTTTTATTTTTTACGTCAAAAGTTAAAATTGTGTATGACGTGCTATGGGGAGAAGTGAATTCTGTGCACATTTTCAAATTCTGAAATCCCTACACTATGACATATACTACTTGAATTTTGAATTTAAAAACGCTCCCATGTAATAAAAATCTATTTTCAAGGATAAGCAATCAATTTGGGCTCTTATCCATGATGACCTTCGTCAAGGAATAATACTTCCTGCCGCGACAACATGGAAACGGTAATTTGAATAATTGTATTTCCCACTGAATTCTAGAAGACGTGCACAGAAAATGAAGTTACATTTATGTCCAGAAGCAAAACAAGGGGCCATCTCAGCATTTGCTCAATGGGTCAGGGAAACTGGACGAAAAACTGATGGAGTGGAGACAAGATGGGGGTCATTGACCCGAACGCTGTAGTACAATAGTTGTTACAGGTTGTTTATACACATTTATACAGTCCAAATGGTAAATAATGCATTATGTATCATTGTTAAAATTAATGTTACTCTTGTGATGCTCAGCATAGTCTCTAATTGTATAGAAACAGTTAACCAACAGAAACCACTTTGATTTAAACTTTTCTATCGAATTTAATCGTTTAATGTCATCTGGCAAAGTGTTGTAAAATAATATACATGTATTGTATGTGAATATTTTGTAAATGAGCCGTTGGATACTGTCACCTGATGAATATGATTTCTCACGTCAAGTGTTATAGTAATAGACACGGCATTTTCTGAAATTATATTCCTGCCCTTAAACAAGTCATTTTTGACAAAAACCACTGATTCGTAAATCAAAAGACACGGTAATGGTAGAATTCCTAGATTAATGAAGAGAGGCTTACATGAATCACGTGGGTGGGATTTGGTTATTATTCGTACAATTCGTTTTTGTAATCTAAAAGTCTGGGAGCTATAAGATGTATTTCCCCAGAATATTATGCCATATCTCAGGCGGGAATGAACATTCGCGAAGTATACACAACGAGCAGTATGAAGGCTGACTGAATTTGCAAGAATTCTGAACGCGTAGCATAATGAACTTAATTTTGTGTTCAATTCATTTAAATGGACGTTCCATTTAAGGTTTGACTGAATTGAGAGACCTAAAAATTTTGTTGCCTTAACATCAGTCAATGGTACACTGTTCATTTTCAATGGAGCACAGAATTGTTTATTTGATATGGAAAACTGCATTAAAACCGTTTTCTTTTCGTTTACTATTAATTTGTTATTTCGGAACCAATTTGAAACATCTGATATTGTACTATTTACGGTTTCTTTATTGCAAAGGATGTTCGTATCATCCGCAAAGAGAACCGTTCTTCCGTTTCGAATCGTCGAGGGCATATCGTTTACGTAAAGTAGGAACAGAATAGGGCCTAAAATCGATCCTTGAGGAACTCCACATGCAATGGGCAAAGAGTCGGAAAGGTGCGTACGTAATGTTCCATCATTCCAGTAAGGTATTTCAACTCTCTGAGATCGTTGTTTAAGGTACGAACATAACCAATCTAGAGCAATACCACGAACTCCATATGAAGGTAATTTGGAAAGTAAAATGTCATGATCAATGACGTCAAAAGCTTTTGAGAGATCTAAAAATAATCCAATAGGTGCCTCGTTTTGATCCAATGATGAGGCGACATCTTTAAGAAAAGAAAATATAGCTGTTTCCGTTGATTTTGATTTTCTAAATCCATGTTGGCAATCTGAAAGCGCGTCGTGTTTAGTGAGAAACGTTTCCGTTCGTACGTAAAAAAGTCTCTCTAATATTTTTGAAAAAACTGATAGAAGAGAAATGGGCCGATAATTTTGAATTTCATTTTTGTTGCCTTTTTTGAAAAGTGGCTTAATTTTAGCTGTTTTGAAAATATCTGGGAACGTTCCAGTGCATAACGTTTTGTCCAGTCCTAGCCTCAATATGTAATTTTTTACAAGAACTCAATGAAGGTCGAAACGTTAAACAAAACCACTTTCGAAAAAGAGAATATACGTACCTGTTTAGAAAAATGATTAGAAGATTGTTGATAATAATAACTAAAACATACGACAAACATATTCCTTAAAATGTTATGTAATATTTCAAAATTTACATTTTATCACATTTTCTTAATTTTGCGGCCCCCTTATAGCAAAATTGAAACATGATTTTGAGAATATTACTGATTAGAAAACCATTTTTATGCATATTTTCATTGAAAAATTTGGAACCATGTTTGCAAAATGTCGCTTGAGAGGTTCTGAAAACGCGCAATTTTGAGCTCGTTTTCACTAGTTTTCAAGACACAAGAAATCATTGTCATCTCTTGAGCTCATAAATGCAAGAAATTATTCAAAACTCCTGAGAGATATTTTAAAATTTACACATGCGTGATTTTATGAAATAATAAAGTGTTATATCAAAAGGCTTTAATATCATGTTATTCAGTGTAATTAGCTTTAACCGTAGTCTTAAAAAATTCGCAGCCGTTTTCGAGAAAATTTTGTTTTTAAAATTACCTATATTTAACTCAAAATTATGCAAAACGATTAATATTTTTTTAAAATATATAAGACATAATAAAAGAACCAATTTCATGATAAGCTAAATCCATATAAAATTAATTTATAGTAATTAACGAAACGAATGTATAAAGAGGTGTATAATTGCATGAATGGTATGTTGAAGAAAAGGAGCGACTATAGAAACGAGTTTTTTTATATACCACAAGTGCAATTATATCCCTTTGTACACATGTTACGTTAAATATCCTTTCATTTCTATTAAAGAATAATTTCAAATTTGAAAAATTCAAACACATCTTTACTATTGGAGGCATGCATTTGATGACGTCATATATCCCCTGAAAAATATTTATTTTAGTGGTAATTGCTTTGTGTTTGTTTGCAAGAAATATTTGCATGTGGAAGGTACTACTAAACATATTCCGGACGAAATATTAGAAAGGGATGACAATGCCATGAAAACATTACTTTCCACGAAAAGTTAAGACAGGTATGAGAGAGTATATAAATATTGGTAAGTAAAATTTACATAGTCACTTCTGGCACAGTTTTGCTAGCATAGCTTTTTAAAGCGGGTAAACACAACTGACGTTTATATTTTTTACATTTGTAATGCTAAAATCAAATGTTTTACATGTAAACCATTTAATTTATTCATGTTAAATATTTTATGTTGTTGCATTAGTCAGATAGTTTAACGTTTACTTCGCCAATTTAGTTCTATTCATTCGTTGTTTATTTATAGTTGACGAAGGTAGTATGTAATCTGTGAGGTACATTTTTTTTCTTCATGGCCGACTGGAAATACCTTGGTCACATCTATATTATATTTTTTCAATTAAATGATTAGTCTCCTTTCCTAAATTGTGATTGGTAGATGTGGATTTTTAATTGCATGGTGGAATTTTAATTGCACGTGTGCAATTAAAATAGAGATAATCAACGATTTTTCATGGAATTAATGAGCATATTTAGTTAACTTAACAAAAAAGAAATAATTAATAATCTTGGGGAACAATTTTAATTTGAAGAAAAAAGTATTGATGTTCAGTAATGTACAAGTTATACTATGGGGTTCAAACACATTTATATTGTTGCTATATATGAACATTCAAAGTCAACAATAAAAATCAGACCTACACCATATTTATTGATGTTTTTTTAAATCTATTCTATCAATAAATTAGCAGAAAAAATTTTGTTCAATGTTTGAGAACAAATTTGCAAATGACCTAGGAACTTCAGGTCAAGTCCCCAAAATTTCAAAATAATTACTTTCAAATTCGCCGGGCCTCCGGACAAAACAATTCGAAGGGGGAATATTCATTTTGGAAAAATCTCAGAATGGCTTAGGAGATAGTGTTCTCAACAGACGGACAGATACACAGAAATATGGAGAAACTGACAGGCTAAAAGACATACTGACGGACGTTTTAAAAAAAAAATACAATTTTTTCCGTATCAGCAAAAGGACTATTTCTATAAAACTAAAATCTCGACATGATATCATCGCAGCGTGACATAACTTTCTCTTAAACTTCGTCTATTTCTCCGCATATACGGACGTATACGAGAAAGTAATGTATTAGGCGCATAGTAGTTTCCCCTTGCTTTCTAGAAGAGCTGGGTTTT
>BLKR01008743.1:0-13551 GCA_011170035.1 Teleogryllus occipitalis
CTAGGGAAGCAAATGTAATTGCTTTTACATCATACACTCTTATATTTATCAGACTCGTTTCTGGAAGAAGTTGATTCTGCGTAAACAATAATACATTCCTGAATATTGTCGTAGGTGTGTACATCAGCTTTAGGATCAGACTATTAAACACGTTTGGAGGCCATGA
This sequence comes from Teleogryllus occipitalis, assembly GCA_011170035.1. Classification (NCBI taxonomy): domain Eukaryota; kingdom Metazoa; phylum Arthropoda; class Insecta; order Orthoptera; family Gryllidae; genus Teleogryllus; species Teleogryllus occipitalis. The sequence goes on from BLKR01008743.1 coordinate 167, forward strand.
AATCAAGTAACTGGTTAATTACAAAAGCAGATTAGATAGCGAACTTCTGAACAAAAACAATTGGCGGAATATTCACCTGAATTTACAGACTGAAAGTTACATGTAGCAGTACGAATGATTATCCATAATCAAATAGCGGCATCAAGCGCTTAGCATTATATTGTAAGGTATATTTGGTTCTTGTACACTCGTAATGTCCCATTCAATTCTACACCGGATAAGAAGCAAAGGAAAGTGACGGAATAAAGAAATGAATAACAAACTAAAAGTGCCACTTGTGTCAACCACCTCCATGTTAATCTACGAGTTTCCATAGTACGCCAGTGACAACATGGTTTCCACGCACGGAGCACATGTGCTTGTCACAACATATTGCTTGTGACCATCGCTGACCGCCCATTCCGAACGCAAGCCCACCGCCTATAAGTGTCCTCCACTGGCCTAAATGCCTACATTCTGACGTTCTCTAATACCAATTAAGCGCGCCGTTTTTGTACAGTGCGTTAGGCCAACAAATATAAGGGAAAAATAATAATGTATTGCTTTTTTTAGAGTATAACAATAATTTATTTGAAACATTGATATAATGTGTTCTAATAAGTTAGTATACATCTACAAATATAGTTGGTAGAGGTTTACAATAAAGGTGTTACGATGCGAGTCATAAAAAGTATTTCAGAATAAATGTTACAAATTTCTAAGATCCGTAGGAGGTCGCAGACGATTACTTTTTTGCCAATATATCTATTGAGAAATTTCATATAATGAACTTACTTACACGTCACTTTTTTCCCTTACTGGTAAGGTACTCAGTATACACGAGATGGTCTGAAATTTTTCCCCAAACGAACACAAATGCATGCTGGAGGCCAATTACCAATTAGGGTCAAATTTTACAAGCGTAACGTCGTTATATGAAATTTTCCACCGCACGTCATAATCTTAGACCCCTCTACATGCCTTATGTGTTTGTGAGATTTATTCTGTAATACTGACGTACAAAGATATTGTACATCAGTGCATTCTTCAGAATACAGATTGGATAGACATCAGTTTGTGGAATGACATTATTAACGAGTGACAAGCCCAAAAAATATTATATAAAATAAAAGTTTATTATTAATTTATGTAAACAATCTACTCCCTCAGCTTAGAATAATCCAAGAAACAAGCTGTGTTGATAGATCAGGGACAAAAGAATGAAGATATTGAGGGAAACAGAGATTAACTTTATGGTAAAAGTAATACCAAAACAGGGGAAATCTTTTATTGGTGATTGATAGTGTTAATATTTCTATCACGAAGCAGTGGTTTAAAACGTTGATAAATATTCTCCCTGTATGTAGTAAATTACTTTCTCTAACACGTTTTGTAGTCAGAATCTATATTTTGTGGGTTTTTGATACCGAAAAATCGATTGACGGCTAAACGTGTCTGTCCTCTGTGACCGACTATCTGTGGTCAACGCTAGCGTCAAAACCATTCAGCCCATTATCTAAAATTGATATTCTCCCATCGATCTGAACGGACTCAAGGCCATGAGAGTTTGAAACGGATATTTTGATTTTTGGGGGTACTTTACATGAAGTCTCAGATATATTTTCAAACTTTTCTCAAAAATGGCTGAAATTTTCTGTCTTTATGAAAACTGTTCTTTAAAAGACAGATCTTGAAATAATGTTAAGTACAATATATGGAAAATATGAGTAGTTTTCCGGAAATTGTGCATGACATATGACAATTATTATACCTTTTTCGAAAAACCTTCCAAATTTTGTCTTTAAATTTTATCCTCGCAGATATTAAAGAACGGTATAAAATGTGGTGCTAGTCACATTTTCGGCAACTCTGTATTTTGGAAAATTGCCAAAAGTTAATATCGCAAAAGTACAGTATTTAATATAGAGTTTGATAAGAAATCTGTTCTAAAAAGCAGATATTTAAAAAGGTCATGTAGACTCTTTCGAAAAAACTTGTAGTTTTCTCGTAATTTTTGCTTCAAATCAATACAAATTATAAAAAACATTTTCTCAAAAACCGCTTCAAATTTCTTCAATTGTTTTCCACGGCTAGAACACGGGACGCTTAAAAGAATAGTTCTGGTCTCATTTTCGTCGAATTGTGAATTTTCAAAAATTACAAATTTATAAATAACGCGAGAAAGTATGTTATGGTGTAGTCCTGCTACTTTTTAATGATTCTGAGGTTATAAAATGCTTACATATAGAAATTTGTCATGTTCAAATGAACTTCATCTTAATAGTTGCTTATTTATTAGTTATTTACGAAATACAAAGAGTTTCGGAATAAAATAGTAGATGCAAATTGACAATTAATTTCTAATTATCAGCTCCATGAATTAAAATAAAAGTTTTCTCAGAATAAATGTTACAAATTTTAGATCTGTAGAGGTTTCGAAAATGATTACTTTTGCCAGTGAAGATACGCTGGGAAATTTCACATAACGAAGCTTCACATGTGACATTTGGTCCTGATAGTCTGGTTACTTCTAACACACAGACAGGAACGACGGTGTCCAGGATATTTTTGTACCGGCGGATACCTGTCCATCCGGGATTGTCTACCTTACAGGGGCAACTATCACATGTGTAACTGCTTTATGTGAAAATTTTCAGCCCACGTTCATTGGCAAGAAGCGTTCATTTTCGAACGCTCTACTTGTCCCTGATATTCGAAAAAAGCGTTAATTTTCGGATGCTCTATATATCCTAGATATTGGCAAAATGCTTTTATTTCTGACCGCTCTACATGTCCTAGACATTTGTAACATTTATTCAAAGACACGCTAAACATTGAAAAATACATTGACGAAAAACTTTGTGACTATTTCGAATACTTGTTTTTACCTCACATTCACGTTCTCTAACATCGTTCTCCATTTAGGAAGACGTGTATTGGGTTCAATAAACAAAACATGAATATTTACTAAGCAATTTCATTTGAATATCGACAATTTCCGCGAAATTCTCACTCAATGTCGTACATATCGGCAAATGAAATCCGAGCCACACACGTTTAGAATGCGACAGTTGGGGTGGTATCAGCGAATTAAATTTCGTAGCCATTGCACGTTTAACTTTCAAAGACGTATATTACAGGAAAAGAAGCAACAAAAAAATATATTTTCATTGATTTAAGATTAACTTAAAATATAAATTTTTGGCTGTTTTACACATTTTCAGAAGAACTAACAAATGTAGTATGTCATATAATTTTATTTTCATACAAGATTGTGAAAATTATTGCAAATCACAACTTTTTATTCCTAGTGTTTCTTTTTAAGATTATTCGATTTATTTTACGCATACGCGATGTCTGCTTTTATATTCAATACTTATTTCTAAAATAGTTGCAGAATCTCCATGATACGTGTGCAATGTTCACTGGTAATGAGTAGTAACCTTCAATTAGTTTTACAGAATCCCTTTACCACACATCACTTCAAGAAAAAAAAATACACCACCCTCACAGAAAAAAAATTAAAATTCGAAGGACCTTCATGTACAACCATAGATGCCTATACGATGTAGACGTGAGTGAAATATATATTCTGCGTACTGTATTCATAATATTATTAAATTGTGCTATCGCTTTGTATGTTTTGTTTCTGATACAATTAAAACCGATACAATTAACACTAATAAAGTTTTAAAGGACATTTTACTCAGATTTATTTTTAAAGTATTTCCAAAATAATGCGTATCAACGAGGCCAATTTGCTTTAATTAGATCTCTCTACTTTATTTTCGTGAGTAAGAACGTAAGCCACACCAAATTTATCTTGCTTCAACTGAGTCGTCCGATAAAGTACAGTTATCTCCAGAACCATGAGCTGTTTAGGGTAGTGGAAACGAAAAAACAAATGAAGCATTTAGTATTCCATTTCGTAAGGAGCGATAAAGTTTTTTTTGATTAGTTGTTGCTCTTCGTATTTTCTATCCGAAGAATGACCATATACTCTCTATAGTGCATTGCAGTTTATTCATTATTTCAAAAACGTGAAATACTGATGTTTTAGAAACTACCAGAAATCTGCAATCATTATTTTTTCTGTCCTCAATATGACTAAATCATTTTCTGGTTAGCCAGAGAAAGATGGTCTGTTTTAACTTTATTTAAATCATAAGATTTCGTTCTTGTTTGATGGCGTGTGTTTTTCCTCCAACTTTATTTCTTTCTCGAACACGCACCCAAGGGCATTTTCATTTCGGAAATAGCAATGAAATCAAAGCTCAGTGTCGTCCGAGTAGTTAAATTTAATCCGAGTAGCGCGTCCAGCGCTGTTTAAGTGCGACAATGGGAGCCTTAACGGCCACGTAAACGCCGCAGGCAGCGCCTGGCCGACCCTCGCTGCGAGGGGGCGGGGCCGTGCGGCGGGGCGCGGGAGCGGGGGGAAGGGGGACGGGAGCGGCCCCCTGCGGAGGGGAGCGCCGGCGACGGACGGCGGCGCTGCGGGGGCTTCCGCAGGGCACGTCGAGCGCGGGGGCGGGGGCGGGGGCGGGGGCGGGGCGATTACATGGCGGTGGCGGTGACCCTGGCTCCAGAGAGAAGTGGATGCTTCTGCGGAAGCTTCCAGAAGGAGATGCACGTTTTAGTACTTCCCATTTAAGCCATATTTTAACTATATCGATACGATGAATTAAATCATTGTATTATCGATAGTAGTATCTTTTTCAAATTCGAAACCATTATAGTTTTTTTCTCTTCAGACATTGGGTTTCCATTTTACTCTATACTGTTCAATAATTACATTTACTCTTACGATGCGTAATTCTTCTTTAATTTCTTCATTCTTAATGTAGCATAAGAAATATTTGTACATTTCCATGGAAGTATTTAGAGTCCAGAAGATGTTCGTGAGGAACGGGTAAAGGGCGTGTCAATATTGTGGCGCAAGATTTTGGGTTGAATACTGAAGAGCATAGTTGACAAACCAAAATAAAGATGATGTAACTGTAGAGTAAAAGAACGGAAAAACAATTTTTTGGCAGAGAAGAAATGGTTGTAAATTAATGGCGGTAAGGAAAGGAAATGAGGGATTGCTGTGACAACACTGCGACTGTAGCAGCAGTCGAGATTCCGAAGTAACCCGGATGTTGAGTTGTTAAATATGCAAGGGATATACAATGGCGCGTTTGTCTCTCTGCTTTAGTGCATACTTGAATATTCTCCCATGAAATCCGTCAAATCATTTTTACGTCTTTAAATTTATTCAATCATTACGCAAATAAATAAATTCAAAACTTACACACCTTAGACTTTGGTCATGGTTCTCCATTAATGCCATTTTAAGGACGATCAGTCCGTAGAATATTTGCGTAATAATTATAAAATATTGTAAATCAAATTTTATGAATGGTTTTCACTTGTGTGAAACTAAGAATCTCAAAATATTTTTATTATCACTATTAGTTTGTTTTGTGAACATATTTTAAAGGATATTTATCATCAAAAATATTTAAAAAGACATATTGCTTATTTTTTTGTATTCGAAAGTCGACTCCAGTGTTTTCTTAGAGGATCCACAACTGAGTGGAGAGGGACGGCGCAGAAGGAGGCGGGTGGGCCTCGCGGTGGCGACGGCAGCGCCGTGCGTGATCGCGGCAGGCGGTGAGTGAGGCTCCTCCGCGGCGCTTCCCGGCGCCTCCGCCGATACCTCAATTATGGATGGCCGCTTTATTAATCGCCATGGTAACGCGAAGCGTCGGAGGGGAAGAGCGGGGTGTCCCTCTCGACGGCGACGCCGCAAGACGCTCTCCGCGGCGCACCGACGCCCCTCCACCCCTCCACCCCTCCTCCCCTCCACCCTCACCCCGCCCCCGCCCTCGCTGCTGCCGCCGCTCCCTCGCCGCAGACGCCACCCACAACCGACGCCTCAGGCGGAATGCCCCGGCCGCCGCACATGATGATCCCCCACCCCGCTATTGCGCTCACACACACACACGCGCGCGCGCGCGTCACATGCACGTCCTCACCTATACACACACGCGCGTGCACAAACTCACCCCCACGCAGGTATTGCGTGCCTCTCGCGTGGAGCGCCTAGCGGTTCAGGCAAATGAACGTAGGGTGACGGCAAGTTAACATGAGTTGCGCGCAACTCATGACTACGAATCAAAGGAGAAATTTATTTTGATGGGTTGGGTGGGATTGCACATTGATATTCCAAGTTGGTATTCTAAATTAAGCTAGAGTTTATGTAGGGACATGTCACTCATTTAATGCATTATTGCTATATCTTCACTGTCTTTACAAATAATGTCTTTGCAAATACAATTACTGACAACAATAAAGTATTTATCCATTTTCAACTTTTGCTCCATCACTTGTAAAAAGTTGTTTTTTAGATTACACCTATTAAATAGTAAAACGTGTTTATCGTTGGTGGGTTCTCTTCCTGGCAACGATTACGACGACCGTCAATTCGCCGCACAGTTTTTACCCGTTTTTGACAGGCCAATAAGTTGTCCGCATTATATTATAATTAACTAAAAATATTTCTTGCACCAAAATTAATTGACAGTATTTTTAGGTAATATTTAAATTCCGACTGATACTGAATATTTCGTTCACTGTGAAACTGCAGACGCAACATTCATAGAGTTTAGCACGCTCTCATTCCCCCGCAGTAACATTCTGTACATAGTTCTCACCCCACGTCGCATTCGCCCGTGTACTCCTGAATTTCCCCTCGTATTCCTTAATCGAAGACAATCCGCGTACTGCCTCTGCCACTTCCTTGCTTATTTCATCATCCCTTCAACAACCTTAGCTTCCCCCTCCACCCAACATCTCTGACAACGTTACCTTCCACTTGACTCCCCTGTTCTACAATAAACTTCAGAAGGTGGCGCTTGCCGAGACAATGTCGAGACAATTCGGAACCTTGTCTCTACCCTTAACGATTACCCTCGCTAGCGATTGGGGCCCACGATCGAAATAACTGAAAAAGATAAGAATGTAAGAACAATATGGAATAATAAATGTTTTCAGTGGCAGAACGGCATGTTCTGGAAACACATTGACGGAGTTGAGTCTAATTGAGGTGATTACGTAGCTTTAAAACAGATGAGAAAGAACAAAGAGAAGACGGAATGCTATGACATCTCATTTAAAAATGTTATTGGAAATATGTAGGTTGGTGATCATCATTGAGATTATACGGTGAAAGCAAGAAAAGAAAAATTGAGATGTGACCAAAGATGAAAGGGTTGTGATGAACATCACAGCTATTGAGAGGGAAAGCTGCTTAAGCAGTTAATTTATGATGAAAGTTCACATCAGAAAAAATAAATTGGCGGAGAAAATGGCAACTGATAAAAGCATAGGAAATTAGATAGAATTGGTAGGTTTGTGTATTTGTGGGCAGCAGTACGATGTCTGTGAAATCAAAAAATGTGTAATGCACGACATGAAGCAATCAGAAGAAGCAGAGAGGAGACGCGGCCATAGCAGAATCCGATGAGATAGTATGAAATTCAGAGAAAGTGACAGGTGAAGAGAGTGAATGAAATGGCGGAAGAGAATTACTGGGCAAACGCGGAGTGTTAGATTTGGAAATCTACCAGAAATCTGAGAAGACAGAAATGGTAGATAGCCGAAAGAGAATTATCTGCACTGCAGAAATGGAAAATGTGAGGCAGGCGGAAGGGAGGGATTGCAGTGAGACGCGTTGGCCAGAGGTAGTCCAAGCGGTACAGATGATCTAGGATTTGATTAAGTGATTGATTAGTGATTCTGGGAGCGTCAACGTCTAAGATCATTAGTCCCGTAAGTGTCGTGTATGTTTCTATCGCGTGAGTTGGTGGTGACTCATCCCCGCTAAACGGCGAGATCAGACGCCGACCCACGTCGGCTTACGGGGACTTTCTCCAACCAGGACTCTCCCACCAGCGTGGCACCGCCCCAGCCGGGAAGCTCTAAGCTCCCGTCTGGTCTCCCGTCAGGAGCGATAGTGTAGTTTATGAGTATGTAAAAAGGTGTGAGGATAGGACAAGGAAGAGGAAGGAAAGATTGCGCGCGGTCCGTGGCCCGTTTGGTAGGGTACTACTCCAGCATTGAGCCTGGCGTTGATAGGAGAAACGACGAAAATCTACCGAGGAGAGCAACCCGCCGCTAGAATTCTCCTTCAGATAGCGGCTGAATTCGATCCAACTGTCTAGCTAGTGTTGGAAATCTTGCCTCCGAAGGACTCGAACCCTAGGGACCTCCCGGTTATAGTCACGCAGTGACATCAGTTTATGCTCTGTGCCACCCTCGCCAATCAGATGATCCAGAAGACGGCGATGGGGATGATGGTGGGGAGACTTCAGCGCTGGAGATTCGAGATCCACGGGCAGGAGAGTCGAGGGCGGTGGCGACGGCGAGACAAGCGGGGGCGGTGGGGGCGGCGGGGGCGGTGGGGCGGCGGGGGCGGCGGGGGCGGCGGGGGCGGCGGGGGCGGCGGGGGCGGCGGGGGCGGCGGGGGCGGCGGGGGCGGCGGGGGCGGCGGGGGCGGCGGGGGCGGCGGGGGCGGCGGGGGGGCGGCGGGGGCGGCGCGGGCGGCGGGGCGGCGGGGGCGGCGGGGGCGGCGGGGCCGGCGGGGGCGGCGGGGCGGCGGGGGGCGGCGGGGGCGCGGGGGCGGCGGGGGGCGGCGGGGCGGCGGGGGGGCGGGGGGGCGGGGGAGGGGGGCGGGGCGGGGGCGCGCGGGGGCGGCGGCGGCGGCGGGGTGGCGGGGTGGCGGGGCGGCGGGGCGGCGGGGCGGCGGGGCGGCGGGGCGGCGGGGCGGCGGGGCGGCGGGGCGGCGGGGCGGCGGGGCGGCGGGGCGGCGGGGCGGCGGGGCGGCGGGGCGGCGGGGCGGCGGGGCGGCGGGGCGGCGGGGCGGCGGGGCGGCGGGGCGGCGGGGCGGCGGGGCGGCGGGGCGGCGGGGCGGCGGGGCGGCGGGGCGGCGGGGGCGGCGGGGCGGCTGGCTGACGGGGCGGCGGCGGGGAGGTGGCGGGGGCGGCGGGGGGCGGCGGGGGGCGGCGGGGGCGGCGGGGGGCGGCGGGGGCGGCGGGGGCGGCGGGGGGCGGCGGGGGGCGGCGGGGGCGGCGGGGCGGCGGGGGCGGCGGGGGCGGCGGGGCGGCGGGGGCGGCGGGGGCGGCGGGGCGGCGGGGGCGGCGGGGGCGGCGGGCGGGGGCGGCGGGGGCGGCGGGGGCGGCGGGGGGCGGGGCGGCGGGGGCGGCGGGGCGGCGGGCGGCGGGGCGGCGGGGTGGCGGGGGCGGGGGCAGGGGCGGCGAGGCGGCGGGGCGGCGGGGCGGCGGGGCGGCGGGGCGGCGGGGCGGCGGGGCGGCGGGGCGGCGGGGCGGCGGGGCGGCGGGGCGGCGGGGCGGCGGGGCGGCGGGGCGGCGGGGCGGCGGGGCGGCGGGCGGCGGGGCGGCGGGGCGGCGGGGCGGCGGGGCGGCGGGGCGGCGGGGCGGCGGGGCGGCGGGGCGGCGGGGCGGCGGGGCGGCGGGGCGGCGGTGCGGCGGGGCGGCGGGGCGGCGGGGCGGCGGGGCGGCGGGGCGGCGGGGCGGCGGGGCGGCGGGGCGGCGGGGCGGCGGGGCGGCGGGGCGGCGGGGCGGCGGGGCGGCGGGGCGGCGGGGCGGCGGGGCGGCGGGGCGGCGGGGCGGCGGGGCGGCGGGGCGGCGGGGCGGCGGGGCGGCGGGGCGGCGGGGCGGCGGGGCGGCGGGGGCGGCGGGGGCGGCGGGGGCGGCGGGGCGGCGGGGGCCGAGGGGGCGGCGGGGGCGGCGCGACGCGGAAGCAATTGGAGGCGCACCGCAGGCGCAGCGCGCCCCGGGCCCGCGCCCGTCGTTGCGTGGCTGTCTGCGGTTAATGCGGCGGTAAATCTGCGCTAAACACCAGCCGTCGCCGAGCCGCCCTGAAAACTCCATTTGTTGTACTTAGCCGCCTCCCCCGCCGTCGACCCACGATCCTGCCCTTGACTTGAGACTCGGTTGAGAGGAAGGCCAGACTGGAGGGAAGACAAATTAATCATAACATCCACGTTTTCTTCGATCATTGCCTGAAGTTAACTTTCTTTTCTTCATAAGCACTCTGTTCCCTTTATGTTTTTGGACTTACACGATTCAAAATTTGCTTAAAAGGTTCAAACTAATATACAGAAGGCTAATCACACCCGGTATTACTCTGTGAATTCATTTTCATACTCATCTCTACGATATTTCCTACAATTCTATCCTTAACGCACAGCTGTTGAATAATACAGATATATTTTACGAAAACTGGCTTAGATGTAATATGTTAGCTTTGTAGTGGATATTACGTATTAAACACATAGTAAGTACAATTAAAATTAATAATATTATCGTAATAATATGTTGGCCTCGCATGTGCCAACTTAGATTGTAATCCATTTTGAAAAAAAAATATAAATATCACTCCAAGTTCATTTCATTTAATTGTTATTTTAATTTCAAGATAGTCATAAAAGAAACGACGTGATAGGAATCATACTATGAGTGACCTAAATTTTTTTCGAATACTGAACCAATGAGGAATTTTGTTTCGGATTTTCTAATTTTTTCAAACGTAGCCCAATGATGATTTTTAAGGATATTTGCTGGTAAATTGAATATTCTTCTCTCACACGTTCATACTTGAGGAAATACATGATCTATTTGTTATTGTGATTTTGTCGGGATCGGGGGGATGTAATGTAGTGACTCGTCGTTATGTATACTGTAAACCATATTATTCGAGTCGTCAAGGAAACTTCGGTTATTGATACACAAAGGGAGCTCGAGGAACGAAAGGAAATCATCGTGACAGGTGAAGCACATCAAGAAACAGGTGTTTTCGAATTAACTACATTTAGAGATCTCGTCAGTGTCCCTCAAAATTGTGTTGACATTCCATGAAAATGGAAGATTGATAACATCAAGGTATCGACAACATTTTGAGAATGCATTTAATAGAGTAACACAGCATATTTTGCGAATTGTTAATTGTGAATGCCCGGCAGCGAGGCGGTGTTTCTCGCGGTGAGCCGTAACAATGCCCTCGCAGGAAGCGTTGGGCGCCGTGCGACGGCACCCTCCTAGTGGCCACTTCGCGAACTCACAATGGGAACCAGGTTCTGGCTGTGCTTACCCACGAAGCTCGGACTATGCTTTATTATTTGCTGGCACATAGTAAGTTTCACAATGAGAGCTCATCGAAAAGTAGTTTTTCAAACTCCTTTTTGATGCTGCTTTCGAATTGGAATTCATATTTGAAAGCTATTCCTTATTTGTTTCACATTATGAAAACGTTATGAAAATGTGTTTTGAAAGAAATAATGTTAGCAGTACATTCGGGCGAATCGAAAGAAGAATCAAGGATGTGGTGAGATCATCACGATGAGGTAGTGACAGAGTAAATATTTCTGTGTGCTAGGGTAGTAAGAGATTTACTTATTATTAGAACATTTCGTTTCACTCATAACACAATTGATATATTCACTTAACTTTTTTTAAATTCAATTTTTCAGCAGACCGTGAATAGTTGGGCCTACTGGAATGATTTATACAGTCTCTCAGTGTTTGTTAATCGCTTATTACACACCTTTTCCGTGATACGTATAGCAGTTCACTAGGCGAGAGATTCAGTTCCTTTGACAGGAGACCTTTTGGAATCGATTCTCTGCAATGTGAACACATGGACGTCGTGATACCAGTCAATCAACATTTACGCGGTACATTTAAACGTTAGATTTACATAAAACACATAGTATTATTACAATTTAATAGTAATTATATTACTGTATTACTAATTTATTAGTGCTCTATTGGCTACTGCTGCTACGTAACCCCCGCAAACCCACAATTCAACTAATTTTATATTACTAGTTGGTAAATCGAAAGTTTATGGTGGACACACTTCCTTTGATTTAATAAAGTAATTATGCGTATTTTTCACACTAGATATCTAATTTTATTGTCAACGAATTTACAACAAATTGTATAACCAACGCATTTTGACACCAAGTGGTTCGCGACGTGCTACTGCACGTCGCTACCCGACGAATCCAACGTACTACGTTCGCGAGGGCCTACCGGCCCTCGAGGCCTGGTTCGCGCCTCCACTCTCGCTCCGGCGCTCACGCTGTTTCATGAACCTCTCTCGCTTTTAAGAGAATTTATGTTGAAGGGAACACTCACATTTAAGTGAATTCCTTTTAAAGGATGTAGTAAATAGATAGGCAAAAAGTAACTCACCTATTGATTCGCATTATATATTTTTGCGATGTATTGTAGGAATTGTTCATCTCGGTATACAATACAAAACAATTTAAAAGACGTACAGGGCGAAAAAACACAAATTCTACCCCCAAAAAACACGCAATTTCACGCCGGCACAATGAGAAAAATGTATCATGAAACGTTTGATTTGTTTATGAAACAATTGAATAAATGTAATTTAATACGAAGAGCCAATCTGAATTTTCTACAACTTTCTGAAAAGTTCAAAACGGAAGAAAAAGCAATAGATTTCTTCAAGAAAAAGGAATATTACATAATTTATTATAATATTACATACTTTGATTTATTTACGTCATTTTTCTATGCTTGCATGGTGATTTTTTTTACTTGAAGTTCTCGTATTGTTTGCTGAAATTGGTGCACTATCAAATGTTAAGTGAAAGGTGGAATTACGTGTTTGTTTTTTTTTGCACTTAAGTCTTAAATTGGTGTGTATTGTCTACCGAGATGAACAATTTCTACAACACATCACAAAAATATATAATGCAAAGCAATAGGTGAGTTATTTTTCTAAATGTCTACTTATTTATTAAGTAGTTCTTAAAAGTGAGTGTTCCCTTCAAAATAAATTATATTCAAAGTGAAATGTTACGTAAAACTAATGTTTGAATGTACCGTGTAAATGTTGATATGTATCACAACGTTCATCTGTGCAATGTTTACATCCTAGGGACCCGATTCCTTTAGGGTGAACGAAATTTCTCGTGTCAAAGGAACTGAATCTCTCGCCTAGTGAACTGGTATTCGTAAAACGGAAAAGATCCTTTATTACTTCACAGACTAGGCAATCGTATTGAACTAAAACATTTTGTATTAAGCAAAAATTATTTCAATTTTTTGATAAGCAAAAAAGCCTTATTACGAAAATAGTATTATTCTTGAAACGCGTCTTTAATTGTATGAAGAAAGTCTTTTGCGACTTACTGATGATTCGTTTCTGTATGACTCACTAGAGTTTGAATCAACTACCCTTAAGTAGTGAAGTCGTATGCTTCCGCGGCCAGAATCATTAAGATTATCTTAGCTGTCCGGGTGACGCCGCGTTGAAGGCAGAATTGCCGACGTTTCGATCATATTTTTCGCGATCTTCTTCAGACCAGCCCT
>BLKR01008744.1:0-13544 GCA_011170035.1 Teleogryllus occipitalis
GCAGTCGACTGAGTTGCGGGACCTCGCTTGCGTGAAAACAGTGCTTTATTCTTGGCTTTTAATGATACACGCGTAGAGGTGAATGTACACTGAAGTGCGTAATTCTAATTGTAGAATGCATTTCTGCTTATACGTGTGCGATATATCGGTGCGTGCGAAGCGCGCGGGGCGTCAGGAAGCTCGGGCGCGATCGGGTGTGCTCGGTGCGTTTCGTGGGGGCCTGAAGTCGACTGAGTTGCGGGACCTCGCTTGCGTGAAAAGAGTGCTTCATTCTTGGCTTTTAATGATACACGCGTATAGGTGTATGTACACTAAAGTGCGTAATTCTAATTGTAGAATGCATTTCTCCTTATACGTGTGCAATATGTCGGTGCGTGCGAGGTGCGCGGGGCGTCAGGAAGCTCGGGCGCGATCGGGTGTGCTCGGTGCGTTTCGTGGGGGCCTGCAGTCGACTGATTTGCGGGACCTCGCTTGCGTGAAAACAGTGCTTCATTCTTGGCTTTTAATGATACACGCGTAGAGGTGAATGTACACTGAAGTGCGTAATTCTAATTGTAGAATGCATTTCTGCTTATACGTGTGCGATATATCGGTGCGTGCGAAGCGCGCGGGGCGTCAGGAAGCTCGGGCGCGATCGGGTGTGCTCGGTGCGTTTCGTGGGGGCCTGAAGTCGACTGAGTTGCGGGACCTCGCTTGCGTGAAAAGAGTGCTTCATTCTTGGCTTTTAATGATACACGCGTATAGGTGTATGTACACTAAAGTGCGTAATTCTAATTGTAGAATGCATTTCTCCTTATACGTGTGCGGGATATATCGGTGCGTGCGAGGCCCGCGGTGTGCGGCAGGAAGCTCGAGCGAACAGTGTGCTCGGTGCGTTTCGTGGGGCCTGCAGTCGACTGAGTTGCGGGACCTCCTTGCGTGAAAACAGTGCTTCATTCTTGGCTTTTAATGATACACGCGTATAGGTGTATGTACAATGAAGTGCGTAATTCTAATTGTAGAATGCATTTCTGCTTATACGTGTGCGATATATCGGTGCGTGCGAGCGCGCGGGGCGTCAGGAAGCTCGGGCGCGATCGGGTGTGCTCGGTGCGTTTCGTGGGGGCCTGCAGTCGACTGAGTTGCGGGACCTCGCTTGCGTGAAAACAGTGTTTCATTCTTGGCTTTTAATGATACACGCGTATTGGTGAATGTACACTGAAGTGCGTAATTCTAATTGTAGAATGCATTTCTGCTTATACGTGTGCGATATATCGGTGCGTGCGAGGCGCGCGGGGCGTCAGGATGCTCGGGCGCGATCGGGTGTGCTCGGTGCGTTTCGTGGGGGCCTGCAGTCGACTGAGTTGCGGGACCTCGCTTGCGTGAAAACAGTGCTTCATTCTTGGCTTTTAATGATACACGCGTATAGGTGAATGTACACTGAAGTGCATAATTCTAATTGTAGAATGCATTTCTGCTTATACGTGTGCGATATATCGGTGAGTGCGGGGCGCGCGGGGCGTCAGGAAGCTCGGGCGCGATCGGGTGTGCTCGGTGCGTTTCGTGGGGGCCTGCAGTCGACTGAGTTGCGGGACCTCGCTTGCGTGAAAACAGTGCTTCATTCTTGGCTTTTAATGATACACGCGTATAGGTGAATGTACACTGAAGTGCATAATTCTAATTGTAGAATGCATTTCTGCTTATACGTGTGCGATATATCGGTGAGTGCGGGGCGCCCGGGGCGTCAGGAAGCTCGGGCGCGATCGGGTGTGCTCGGTGCGTTTCGTGGGGGCCTGCAGTCGACTGAGTTGCGGGACCTCGCTTGCGTGAAAACAGTGCTTCATTCTTGGCTTTTAATGATACACGCGTAGAGGTGAATGTACACTGAAGTGCGTAATTCTAATTGTAGAATGCATTTCTGCTTATACGTGTGCGATATATCGGTGCGTGCGAAGCGCGCGGGGCGTCAGGAAGCTCGGGCGCGATCGGGTGTGCTCGGTGCGTTTCGTGGGGGCCTGAAGTCGACTGAGTTGCGGGACCTCGCTTGCGTGAAAAGAGTGCTTCATTCTTGGCTTTTAATGATACACGCGTATAGGTGTATGTACACTAAAGTGCGTAATTCTAATTGTAGAATGCATTTCTCCTTATACGTGTGCAATATGTCGGTGCGTGCGAGGTGCGCGGGGCGTCAGGAAGCTCGGGCGCGATCGGGTGTGCTCGGTGCGTTTCGTGGGGGCCTGCAGTCGACTGATTTGCGGGACCTCGCTTGCGTGAAAACAGTGCTTCATTCTTGGCTTTTAATGATACACGCGTAGAGGTGAATGTACACTGAAGTGCGTAATTCTAATTGTAGAATGCATTTCTGCTTATACGTGTGCGATATATCGGTGCGTGCGAGGCGCGCGGGGCTTCAGAAAACGAAATGATCTCACTATCACGACACATGCTTACTTTTTCTTTCCTTGATCCCAGTCAATATACTACGTTTGTGTCGTTTGGGACGCGTGGGCAACGATTCGGAATTCGACATAACCTGTGAACAACTTCACTACTTCAGAACAACCGAACAACTGTCCGAATGTTCTCTACAAAATACACTACAAAAGGCAATACATGCAAAATATCATCACCACAATGCAATTATTACACTGAAACAAAACCTTGGCGAATTCTGAACAAATCTCAACAATCAAAACAAAACATCAAGCCGCGCCACGATGAAGCGGTGGGGACTCACATCTATCGACTCATGTATATCAATTTTGAAGCAGTGACCCTTTGGGGGAAAACAATTGACTATTGATAAGCGTACTATTATAGAATGAGTTAATTAAATAATTTACACTGTAAATATTGGTGAATCAACACAAACAATATCTGATAACACATCAATGGATCACATTCTTTCATTTAAAGGAAAACATACTACAATTGGTTCAGTAGAAGCTCTAAACGAAGCCATGGCAGAACACCTTATTTTTTTTAAATATATAGATTATTGGTAATCATCAGACAGAAGTATTCAGAGAATAAAGCAAAACAGACCTAGGAAATATATCAAATCTTCCCAAAATTCATTAAATGGCAGAGGAAATATAGTTTAAAACTTGTTTCATTTGTGTGAAGCTGATTAGAATTTAATTTATGTGCTTGATGATATGTATTCTTGAAACACAATTGCACTTCATGGGAGTGAAAAAATACAATATTTTAAAATAGAGATTGGAAAAAAAATTAACCAGCAGCGAACACATTCTGAATGCAGGAGTTTTTATAATGTGTTGCATTCAACATGCAAGGAGCTGAAGTTAATGTCACATAAATTGATACTATGAAACCATGTTCCAAATTTGATATCAGAATCAGTCAGTGGCGGCTCGTGGTCATACTATTGGCGTGTGTAACGCCTCTCTTCTCTCTCCTTTCCTCCCACCCTCTCCTCTCTCTCTCTCTCTCACACACACACATGCCCATACATACAGAGATACATTACAAGCGTTCACATATATTCATTAACATAAATAATGACAATTAGAAACAAGGCATCTTATGAAGTTTGATAACATGTGTTGAATAGTTCCTTTTTTTCCTAGAGTTGACCGCATTTATTTTCACAACATCCGTTTAGACTCCCCCAAGGACCCCTCCGAAATATTTACTACTTGCGTCGTGTTACCGCATGATTGGGCATTTCCAGAACGTTTTTCAAAAGGTGTCAAGAAACACATTGATTCGAAACTTTTTTACACGCACTTTTGCTATGGAGTATTTTCCATAAACTTGCTGTACAGATTTAAGGTTAAAAGTACAAGTTTCTATACCCATTACCCAAAAAATCTGGATAGTTTGCCGTCTACACTGTTTGACGTAACACAAAGTCTGTGTCGCTTCAGTAAATGCAGTTTCTTTTCAGCAATTTTTTCCATGACTTTTTCATTGATGTTACTCGCATTTTAATATTTTCGACGCTATTCATTGTCAGTTGTAGAAACATACTTCACAGAAAAACGAACCTTGTAACTTCAGTGTTTCAAAATGCATTCAAAAGTAGCCTCCTACATACGTTTACACAATACATTTTAATTTTCACTTGCTTAGGAATGGATTTGTAATTGAAACTCACTTTAAAATGTGCAAATAACATTCGATTAACACAATACTTAAGAATGCAACACCGCACAGCAATGCGTTTGCGTTTCGCGCGCTACCAAAGAATTGCTTTGGAAGGGCACGACTGGGCTGCGTTGCAATATTCTCACTCCCCAGAACACTGCGATCTAACATATTATTCATGTTTCTTGTTTTCAGAGTGTTTCTTGATATATTCTTTCAAATGTGCGAGATATTTTACGCCCGTATGCGACCAAGAGTCATTGTTTCCAAAAAGAATGCATGGAAAACAGAAAAGTGGATTCCTAATATCACAACCACAAATCCACGTGTTAGTTTCGTAAATGCTGGGATTAAATACTATATTGTAACTGCAATTCTTACCACCTTTAGCTTTTTGAGATATACTATGTAATAATGGAGTGGGCTTACCGAGACGTTTTATTTTTATTGTACCTTCCAATGATCTTGTTGAGGAATGCATCATTAGTAAACTATCTACCGAATTCATTTTTGCAACAGCACTCTGTCTTAAGATATCAAAGAAACAGATTTACACAATGCGCCTTTACTAACCTATAACAACACGAGCACAGAGCACGCACGTGGTACTACGACTGAGCACAGGATCACCCAGGCTTGTCACGAACATGGCGTCAGTGTTTGTTTGCTGCTGCCATCTTGCGGCTGAAGGGACTACTACTTCGCGTAGCTCGTCAGAAGCAGCAAACCGCGGGCTTGAAGAGCAAGGACAAGAGATCGGCCGGCACATGCGCACTATGCTCTTCTCTCCATGTTTCCGCGCTACTGGGGAAGTAGCCCGTACGCAAGTGGCCTGTTATACTAGCCTTTCTCGCAAAAGGAAGCAGGCAGGTGGAGCATCAGAAAATGAATTAGTTGGAGTTGAATGTGAGTTAAATCTAACTGAAAGAGCGTGTTATTAATATTTTTGGAAAGAGGTATTTGGTTACGTGCTTCGGAAGCTCACACATACGAGCTGCCACGAATAAGAATGTAATTAAGTTTGTCTATACGGAAGGAGCCTGAAAATTGAAAAATTCGGAAAGGAAATAGTAATTAATTGCCAGAGCAAATCCAATAAGTTTTAATTCAAATTGCCCTGAACAGAAGCGTTCAGGTTTTAATAATGAAACCGAGATGAAATTCAGAGATAAGAATAAAATTATAAATCTGCTCAAATTTAGTTTTCCTCAAGCCAAATAAATTTAAACACATTTTAAAACAAATATTTTTCAAATGCAAATTCATTATTTTATTTGAAAAACAACAATAAATTTGTATAATTAATATAACGTTTCTTACAGATCTAAGGAATAGGCAATTCAAAGATTCTCCAAACCATATTCTCATTGCATTTCCGGATTAGTTCTTTATGGTAACAATTTCCTTCTTTTTTCTAATAGTATCTGTGTATCTACACTTAGTTTACTATTGTTTGTTCTGCTGTGTATTGTCCTAATATTTACTTCCTTCCCTGCTCTTAATAGACGGTCTTTCAGTGAACCATTTCTTGAATTTTTTGATGTGAGTGATTCTTAATACAGTCAATATTCTTTAACAGTTTGTACTTGGTTTCGTCTATAATCCTCGGTATTTGATTGCTTTAGTTAGGACGATAAAACCTTAACCTCTTTAAATTGAGTTCTGCACACACCATTCTATGGTGAGTCAAAATTTAATCTGTCGATAACTTCTGTATATAGGATACAATTTAGATTGTTGGTCAATATATGGTCTATTTCGTTCTTGGTTCTTTCAACAAGAAAGATCCATGTTCATCTTCCATTTTGGCTTTCATCGAAGAATATATTTGCAATTTTCATGTTCTGTCTGTCGGCATAATGGATCAGTCTTTTCCCCCTTTCTTCCATTCCGAATCATCCAATAACCTCCTCGTCGGGGTATTATTTCCTGCCCACGTTGGCACTAAAATCTCCTTTTATTAGTTTTAGTTGAACTCTGTTTGTATTCTGAGCATTGTCGAGAGTGTTATAGAATTTTGTTGTTATAGAATCAGTTGTTTTTGTCAAAAATGACTTGCTTAAGGGCGGGAATATATTTTCAGAAAATGCCGATATATATTACTATAACACTCGACGTAAAAATCATATTCATCAGGAGACAGTATCAACAGCTCAATACAAAAAATTCACATACAATACATGTACATTATTTTACAACACTTTGCCAGACGACATTAAACGATTAAATTCGATAGAAAAGTTTAAATCCCAAGTGAAATCGTTTCTGCTGCATAACTGTTTCTATACAATTAGAGACTATACTGAGCATCACAAGAAAAGTAACATTAATTTTAACAATGATACATAATGCATTAATTACCATTTGGACTGTATAAATGAGTATAAACAACCTGTAACAACTATTGTAACACAGCTTCCGGGTCAATGACCCCCATCTCGATCAGGTTTTTCGTCCAGTTTCCCTGATCCATTGAGCAAATGCTGAGATGGCCCCTTGTTTTGCTTCTGGACATAAATGTAACTTCGTTTTCTGTGCACGTCTTCTAGAATTCAGTGGGAAATACAATTATTCAAATTATCGTTTCCATGTTGTCGCAGCAGGAAGTATTATTCCGAAGGACAACATGGATAAGAGCCAAAATTTATTGCTTATTTATCCTTGAAAATAGATTTTATTACATGGGAGTTTTTTTTAAATTTAAGTAGTATATGATTTAGTGTAGGGATCACAGAATTTTGAAAATGTGCACACAATTCATTTTTCCCTATAGCACGTCATACGCAGTTTGAACTGTTTTTTGACGTTAAATAAATAAATAAAGAATTGGTCAATTTCTTCATCTGTACTTTGTGCTGGCGGAACATGGGCTTGTAGTGTTACAATTATTTGCCTCCCTATGATAAATTTGACGCTGCTATTCTTTCGTTAATACCAACTCTTTCTTGTACGTTCTTTTTAATCCTGTTGTTGATTTTGAATCCTGATCCTCTCTGCCCTTTTGTAGTTCCAATGTACGATAAAATGTCTATTGTCATTGATTTCAATGATCAAACAATTTTCAGAAGAAATTACTTTGTGATGAAGTGGATACTGGAAGTGGTTTAACCTCTATAGTGAATCAAAGTGTATTGTGTGTGTATAGAGTAATGCCTGTACCGAAGCCCCATATAATTTCAAGCATTATTGTTGACAATGAATTGAATGTGATGGTGTGTGTAAATGGTCACATGGTGCTTAAACAAGACCTTCTATGGATTCATGATACAGATCGAAAGACGGTGGACTCAGAATGAGAATTTGTTATCCAGGAATGTGACAAATGCTTCGTTTTACCTCCTGTCTTCAAAGTAAAGGAAGAATGCTCTATTGAGGAAAATTATTAATTTGTTTGAGAAATGTAATTTCAATGTAGATGAAGATGATGACAAACATTTACTATTTATTTTGGAACAAATAAAATTAAGTTCCATGCCCAAGAAGTATTCTACTGCCATGATTATCTGTGAACGCTCGAACTGTGTAAGCATTTATTTCTTATGCATATGGCAGTTTAAAGAAAGTGGTATCTCTTCATCCAGAGAAGAATTTGTTAGGAGATCAGTTCTCTGAAATGGCAATGAACGTTCTGCAGATATTGGATAGATGTGGGTTTGTGGTTGTTCCTATAGTTTCTGACAAAGTGGTGTTAATAGGAAATTTTATGAACGCTGTACAAAAGATTCTCAAAACACTCATTTTTTTAACCTAAACCTGGGCTGAAAGTTTTACTCACTCATGATTTTCACTTGTACAAATACATTATGAATAATTGGATCAACAACAAGGGTCGGAAATTAACATTCCCTCAATTGCAGACCTTGAACAGACAGAACTTGTATCTGCCAATTTTAATGATCTTCGTCATTTGTACAAATTTGAAGTAAGTGCGCTTTTGAACGTAGCCCCACGATTAAATTATAAAACTGTGTATCCATTCAACATTGAATGACAGAATATTAAACTATTCGAGAATATATTTCACGGTAGTACTATAGCAGCTCTGTCTGGTAATGATATGATCCACTGCAAGGACACAGTAGAGTTTTTGAGTGTCATTCATAAATAGTGGCTAATTGTTAATGAGAGAAACCCAGTGTCAGTCTTTTCAATGTAGATGATAAAAGGATTCTTTTCTTGAAGATTTTAAATTGGTTCACGCGATGAGAAAATACAAAAGTTCATGGGGAAACACTGAGTAAAGAAACTCGCAGTGCTACTACCGTAGCACCCTTGTTATAATAAACTTTATTTGTCTTTGAGGGATATTCACCGACATTGCAATGTCTTAAGTTTTAAATTGGAAACTGAGTCCCTTTATTACCACCTTCAGTTAAAGTTCCTGTTAGAGGTAACCGGAAGTTAGCGACCGAAATTCTTATTATGAGCGTAGGTTAAAATAAATCAGAGGTTTATCTGGCGGTTAAGTGAACCGGAGATTGAAGTAAGGGTTAGGCCCGGTTTCACCTAACATGACGTTAGTAAATGGTAATGTAAACGAGTCGTTAAAATTAACGTCCCCGTTAAGATTTGTTCCGTTTCACTTCCACGGCTTCGGTTAGCTAATCGCCAATAAACTTTAATGGGTATACAAAATGCGTAAGTATTTGTTTTTAGAAGGCTGTGAACTGGAAACTCTGTGGTGAGTATGTTTACTCTGCTTTCAGAGTTTCAAAAGCAACAAAACGTTCAAACGCAACAAAACACGGTATTTACATTTCCTGCCATAGTGATTGGTAGGGTTCAAGTAGCGTTTGTGATCAAAGAGTATATCGAGAGAGATTGAAGAGCGTTTGTGATATCGTGGAAGATTTTTTGCTGAAAAAATTTGTTATGGCGAAAAGAACTCGCACAGTAAATTTCTCTGCAGAAGAGAAAGAAGTTCTTGTTGATTTGATCTACAAGCTCAAGGCAATTACTAACAAACAATCTGATACGGCAAGTCGCGTGGAGAAAGCGCCTGCATGAAACACTTACCGAGGAATTCAATTCCATTAGTACGTATGCGTTTCGGACAACGGACAATTTGAAATCCCTGTGGGAAAACATGAGACGAGATACAATAAATGCCATTTCCGTGGAGAAGGAAGTTTTTAGAACAGGTAATTATAATCAGTAGTTCCTAACAAACATCTTCCCTGAACTAGATTACTCGTCTCATTTCGTTTTTCGAATTTTTTAATCGCTTTATAATTTATATTTCCAATTCAGTACCATGCTTTACAAGGGTTTTATTACAACTAGTTACAATTAAAAAATCATAATTTTCTTATCAGATAAAATCATAAGATGCACTTTATAATCTCAGGCACTGAAAAAATGAAATACTTGTGGTGAAGTGGAATTTCAATTTTGTATAGTGAATTGATATGTAGGATATTTCGTATAATGAAAGACCTTATCTTGCCATCATGCTGGATGACTTTGTATTGAATGTGAAGTTAAATAATGTAAACGAACTGTTTTACAAACCAATCGTTGTGCTTTTTATAGCCTCTTGTAAGTTGCAAAGTTTTTATTAATTTATAATATACCAAGGAGTATTTACATGATCTCCATAATTTAATATTTTATAATTTGAAGTTTATTATTAGAGAAACAGCTGCATCACCACAAATAGGATATGCTTTCATCATTGTGGTCTTAGGCTAGGGCTGGGATTTTCGTGTAATTACACATTCTGTGCTCACTGTTTAGAAGTTGTGAAAGATATTATCTCTCAAAATCTCATAAATGTAACTGATGTGAACTTCATTTTACCTATTTCAATGAATTTAACATATTGTTGATTGACATAAAATTACCTATTTCAGCTTGTTTTCTTTGAGAGTATTCAAAAATTAATCTGCAATTTTTATTTCTTCGGGCATTTAACAAAAGTTGCTCATCACTTTTATTTATTTATTTATTTATTTACGTCAAAAAACAGTTAAAAACTGCGTATGACGGGCTATGGGGAAAAGTGAATTGTGTGCACATTTTCAAAATTCTGTGATCCCTACACTAAATCATATACTACTTAAGTTTTGAATTTTGAAAGGGAGAAAAAAAACAAAAAAACTCCCATGTAATAAAATCGATTTTCAAGGATAAATAAGCAATAAATTTTGAATTTTGAAAGGGAGAAAAAAAAACAAAAAAACTCCCATGTAATAAAATCGATTTTCAAGGATAAATAAGCAATAAATTTTGAATTTTGAAAGGGAGAAAAAAACAAAAAAACTCCCATGTAATAAAATCTATTTTCAAGGATAAATAAGCAATAAATTTTGGCTCTTATTACTTCCTGCCGCGACAACATGGAAACGATAATTTGAATAATTGTATTTCCCACTGAATTCTAGAAGACGTGCACAGAAAATGAAGTTACATTTATGTCCAGAAGCAAAACAAGGGGCCATCTCAGCATTTGCTCAATGGATCGGGGAAACTGGACGAAAAACCTGATCGAGATGGGGGTCATTGACCCGGAAGCTGTGTTACAATAGTTGTTACAAGTTGTTTATACTCATTTATACAGTCCAAATGGTAATTAATGCATTATGTATCATTGTTAAAATTAATGTTACTTTTCTTGTGATGCTCAGTATAGTCTCTAATTGTATAGAAACAGTTATGCAGCAGAAACGATTTCACTTGGGATTTAAACTTTTCTATTGAATTTAATCGTTTAATGTCATCTGGCAAAGTGTTGTAAAATAATGTACATGTATTGGGAAAATTTTTGTGAGAAATTTTTTTGTAATGAGAAATGAGTAATGAGAAATTTTTTTTTAATGAGAAATTTCTTTTGTAGTAAGTTTTATGGTATGCAAAATATAACATAAATGTGAATCATCACTGAATATTTTCAGCCTAATTCAAAGCCTATTCTGAGGGTAATTTTATCAGCTATGCAAGCTTCTTTCTTCCTGATAATGCCTATATTATAAAAATCAAAAATGCAATCTTAAAAATCAAAACTTAAGGCTGTACCTTAAATGAATATATGATTTTGCTTGGAACACAGTAGCAGGGAAAATTTCTTATATAATGCGTGAGCTCTTGTTACTTCATTTACAGGAGATATTCTCTTTCTGTTCTCAATGGCATCAGAAATCTTGAGAAAGTTCTTACTGTGTTGCCATGTTAATGAATTAATGTATTCAATACTTCATGAAACATGAAGAAATATATTACATGTTTAGAATTTTCCAGTTTTCACTATGCATTTCCTGATTTCATTTTATACAAGTTCATATGTGGCAACTTGTTGTTTCATATAAATCCTAGCACTACTTTTATCAAAAATATAAAGGGAAAGAGATGATTTCTGTTGTTTATATTTTAAATGATAAACTTCAAGGTTTTGAATTTAGAAATATATTTTACAATATTCGTAAGATTTTGTATTTCATTAATATTGATAGGCCACCCAAATATCTTAGTGTAATTTTAAAACAACCAAATTCTGATTTGTTAAGTTGTAATATGTAACTTGTAAAACTCTACGTTCAATTTCAAATGTGATTGATTTTATGAATTTTGTATTATATTTTAGGTGGAGGTGTATTTAGAGGGAGAGGTTGAGGGCACCTCCAAACGAGAATCCAGGCATTGCTAGGCCCTACTGCAGAAGGGCTAGTGAACGAATTTGATTCTGAGAGAAATTTCCATCTGCAGGCAGAAGGAAAGGTAATTCTGATTTGCTCAGACATATTATTACATTAGTAGAAGCAAACTTCAAATGTGACTGATTTTATAACTTTCATGAATAGTTGAAAGATCTATTACTATTTAATTCACATTACAGAGAAACCAGATACAATGTTTTTCTGATTTTACATTTAGTGATGTTTTGTAAAAACAGAATATAAAACTAAACATCAAACCTGGTTTCACTGTAATGTGAATTATCCCAATGTCTTCCAATGGTTCATAATATATTAGGGGTTTTCAGAATTTTCCTTATCAATTTTGTTTTAATTATATAGGAGGAGGAGGCAGCGGCGGTAATTGCAGAGACTCACACCAATTGTGGTCTTGCTAAATGTCCACAATTAAGTGTGATTGCAACACGCCCGCCAGCAGGCCCGCCAGCAGGCCCGCCAGCAGGCCCGCCAGCAGGCCCGCCAGCAGGCCCGCCAGCAGGCCCGCCAGCAGGCCCGCCAGCAGGCCTATCAACAGTCCCGTCAGCAGTCCCGTCAGCAGGCCCGTCAGCAGGCCCGTCAGCAGGCCGGTCAGCATTCCGGTCAGCATCCCAAGTACTCGATTGAAGTTCTTGGACACAAAATGTGTTGAGGACTGCTTTGGCCTCACCCCTCTTAATATTGGATGAGGAGTTTGAAGAACATTCAACAGTTCCAGAAACCCAACAAAGGATGAGCACAGAGGAAAGTCAAAAAGAACTACACAATAAAAAAATTAAATTAGGGGAAACACCAATTGAAAATGCGAATAAAGAGAGCGCAATAAATTTATTGATTTTGGAAGAAAGACTAAAACAAGAAAAATTAAAAACAAAAGAACTTGAAGCAGAATTAAGAATGTAAGTTTTTCTTAAAATAAATTCAATGTCTTAAAATAATTGTTAATCATTGCCCGACGAGTTGGGTTAATTTCACTTCTGTCTTCCTTGTTGCCTTTGTTCCCTAGTTCTTCCTGCTGCAATGATTTCATCCCAGATTTCCAAATCCGGGTCATCTGGTGGATCATTGTGTGGAAGTTTCCCCATTTTTTTTTTTCTAAAACCAATTTTTGAAACTTCTGAAGTGTACTATTTATTGTTTCTTTTCCGCAAAAAGAACATTCGTGTCATCAGCCAACAGAACTGTTCCCAGCCATTTTTAATAGATGAGCATATCGTTTACGTACAACCCTAGAAAGAGGATAGGACCTAAAGATCGGAACTGCTTATTAGGGACCCCATATTCAATTGGCAAAGAAAGAATTGAAAGATAAGGAAATAAAATAATGTCCTTTCGTGCCTGTACGGTATGGTATACAGTTTGGAAATATTTTAATCTTTGAGATCAATGTTTATGGTACGAATTACCCAATCTAGGGCATTACCACGAGAACTCCATAGAAGGTAATTTTGAGGGGACTTATGAATGTTATGGTTAATAACGTCAAACGCTTTCGAAAGATCTAAAAATATCCCAATGGGTTCTTCAGTTTGGTCTTTTGATGAAGCAATATCTTTATTAAAAGAAAAAATTGCAGTTTCCGTAGATTTTTATTTTCTAAAACCGTGTTGTGAGTCTGAAAACGCTTCGTTTTTTTCCTGAGAAAGGTTTTCATTCGCGTATAGAAAAACCCCTCTCATATTTTTTAAGAAAACTGACAAAAGAGAAATTGCCGGTAATTTTGAATTTCATTTTTGTTCTCTTATTTAAAAAGAAACGTGATTTTTTGCTGTTTTGAAAATATCT
>BLKR01008745.1:0-13535 GCA_011170035.1 Teleogryllus occipitalis
GGCGAATGGAAAACGCTATTAGCCTTTTACAAACTGCAAACTTTTATCTTGCAGGCTGAATTGTAGAGAAACGAAATCACAGGTCACGCAAATGGAGATTCATATATTTACGTAAAAGATGATATAAATTCTAAGTTCTTAAGAAATTAAAAAAGCACGTAGTTGATAATGTTTTTAAAATATATACTGTACTACGATTAAAAAAAACCTTTATTTGCATAGACCGTGCGCATCACATGAAGAATAGATTACCGAACTTCCCTTACAAATCTAAAGAAAGAAAGACAGTAATTGCTCTTTTGAATCCATTGTTGTAAGCAGAGATTTTTACAATGATTTTTTTCGAATCCTGAGAGAAAGAGCAGTTTCTCAATATAATTCATTCCTCCAGTTTAGATATTATTGTAAATGCATGAACATGGACAAAATTCAATTTAAACAGGGCAATCGATAAAATCATTATTAACGAAACCTCTACGGAATTTGTGCAACAACAAATAACGGAATTTGTGCAAAAACAAATAACGGAATTTGTGTAATAACAAATGTTAACACCGATGCTTAAATAATGTATTATATATGATCGTGTGAACGATCTCCATGAAGTTGGCATATTTACGTGTTTTTTTTCACGCAGGTGTTTTATGTGCTGTTAATTTTGTTGTAACTTCAGAAGATTGCTCTGTATATAACAAACAAGTATTCATGTCAAATGCAACCCGAAACACTCGGCAGAATTTTTTAATCTATATCGTTAAATAACTCTTAAGCGAAGAGTTCTAGGTCATTAAAAACTAAAATTTTAACGTTTCTCACACCGGAATCTACATAATGAGATCTTGAACATTCAATTACTTTTTTGCTGGTCCGGCACTTCTCGATATTACCCCACCTGCTTATGGACGTGCAGAATTTGCAACTAAATATGAATGAGAGGGAAAGACAGAGACAGCGAGAGAGACACAAAGAATCAGACAGACAGGGACAGAGAGAGACGGAGAGAGGGAGAGACAGAGACGGCGAGAAAGACGGAGAGGGAGAGGGAGAGGGAAGGAGAAAGAGGGAAGTGAAGGGCAGAACGTCTGCCGAGTTCCACTAGCACACATATATGTAGATTGTTAACTACAAATTTTAAAAAAATATTCATAGACTACTCTCCGCAGGAATAATGGGACGCAGTTTACAATGCTGTTGATACAAATGACAAACACAATTCATTTTTTCGACGCTTTCATTTCACTTTAATACGTGCTTTCCTCTTAAAGAAGAAAATTAGCTTATATAATGGGCGCGGAGGTGGGGCGGAGGGGTGGCGAGGCGGGATGGGTCGGGTGGCGTGGGCTGGGCGTGGTGGCTTGTTGCGTGGGGAGGGGGTCGGGATCGAGGCGGGCGGGGGGGGGCGGAACGGGCAGGGAACGAGGCGGTGGCAGCGCAGTGGCGCGCCGAGGGGGGAGCAGCGGAAATAATTCGCTTTGGAGGTAATCCAATTGGGGACGCCACGACAAAGGTAAACCCCGGCGCCGCTGCACTTAGTGCGGAGTGGGGATGGAGCGGGGCTGGTGCGGGGCTGGTGCGGGGATGGAGGCGCGGGGTCCGCGGTTGCACTCACCCGCACACGCACCGTCACGCTCCGCTTCCTCCTTTGGCTGTCCCTGCCCTTGCCCCTGCCCTTGCCGCTGTCCTCGCCGCTGCCCTTGCCGCTGTCCCCGCTCCTGGCACTCACCTGCAACAGACGCAAGGACGGACCGTCAGACATCGGACGAACACGAAAATATCCAGGTATTAATATGGAAATTAACAAATCATCATTTTGTGTAGAAATAGATGCGTATTATTGTTTGCGATAGTTTTTGCTATTTCTGTGATACATTCAGCTCTCATTATCACTCCTTTAAATGTTGATGATTGCCTGCGAGTGTAATACCGTTTTACTGCCTTATCCTACGATACGCCGTAACTTAATAAACGCTTTTTTTTATACCAGCATTATAGTCCTTCTCATTTGCCATTACCAGTCCTTTTCTGTTACAAGAAATCGTTTATAAAAGGACACAAATGATGACGTATTAGATTTTACGGCACGAATGATTGCATCATCACACATTCAGCCAATCGCAGCGGGAGAATCGTGGGGAGGGAGCGGTGAACAGAACAGCCGATCACCGTTTTCTGGCATAGATATCAAATGCTCCAGACGTCGCAAGAAGAAACAAAAAAAAAACTGAATATTTACATTCATAGTGTGAAATACACAGATCTCTACTTAAAATATAATACATGTAATGGGTCAAAAAGAAACAACACGTGATAATTAACAAAATTCATTATGTGACTATTTTATAAAACATACAAGGAAATTTCATAACACACAAAAAACTTAACAAGAGACGTTGCGTGGTTTAAAATTATGCATTTAGTATTTTGGATTTAGTTGTTCTTTAAACCCAGGATATCACAATCCAGTTGCTGGCAATTAACCTGTTTTTGAAACTTGTATTTATGCTAAAGTATCCTTGCAAACAATAAAGTACAAGCTATTCACACTCTCTCGTTTACAATTGCACATCAATAGGATCGAGTGACACCGTTTACTAATTTGTTTATGAAAGTAAAGTTTTGCTACTCTCATATTCACACCACTGCCCCTATAAATTGCAAATTACTTGAAAATTAACATATGCGTCATATTGAGTCATAAAAATCAAAAACCTGGCTAAGAAATATAAATGAATAATGGAATGACCTTGACTTTTATAGCAATATTAATTTACATTTAAAAGTTTCAAAAGAGGGAACAGTAAAATCTAGAATCAATGAAAGGAACCTTGCGCTTGTAATGCAATTACGTAATTAGTGTTGATATTTTATTTCAATACAAATATGTTTATAGCATTAACAGGCGCCTTTAGAATTCTCTTATCTGTGGTCTATGTGCCCAATCCCTTATGAAAACTGTCCTATACGAGTATTCGTAGATATT
Organism: Teleogryllus occipitalis; assembly: GCA_011170035.1. Lineage (NCBI taxonomy): Eukaryota > Metazoa > Arthropoda > Insecta > Orthoptera > Gryllidae > Teleogryllus > Teleogryllus occipitalis. The sequence continues at coordinate 2,981 of BLKR01008745.1, forward strand.
TGACTTGAATGACGGATATGAATTTGTACTATTTTGAACTTAAGTAGTTGGTATTTGAGCTTAATTTTCCTTAACACTATAAACAGTTGTGTTCATATGACATTGGTAAATATTTCTTCAGACCTTTTAGTTAATATTATTTATTTTATGTAATTCCGAAAGACACTTAAATCTGGTCAAACATTTACATTGTTTTATCTATAATACAATTTCGCTCAGCTAACCCCTTCCACATTTCACAAACGACGATATTTTACTCCCTTTCACACACTGCCTCAACAGCTGGGATGTTTAAAGACCACGCATCACTTCATAGCAAAGGGATGAAGAACACGAAGTACGGAGAGAGGACGAAGAGGTCAATCGGAGGTTTGGAGCATGGCAAGGAGAGCGGAGAGGAGTCGCTTGGAGAGGGTGGTTGAGGGGTCGAATGATTTTGACCACGTCAGAAGGAGGTCCAAGGGAGGCGAAACAGACAGGGTCCAGAGAGGGCTTCTAGAACAGGAAGGCACAAAATAGTCGAAGAAGCGATGTGGGCTGCGTGGGGTCTGAGGCAAAAGGAAGAGGAAGCAGAGGGCTGGCGTGGGGGTGAGAAGAGCCAAAAAGGGCGCCGAGCGAGGGCAGTGCGGGGGCGGCCAGGGCCCTAAGCGCCAGCGCGCACCTCGGGAACCCGTCCTCGCGTCCTCGTGTCCTCAGGGCTTCCGCCGCGTACGGATTAGGCGCTCTCGGCCAACAAGGAGAAAGATTTAATCCATGCGGCTGAACTTTCTGAGCCCCGCCCGACCCCGGACCTCCCTCCGCCCCTGCCACTTCTGCGCCTCGATGTTTCCTCCGCCCTCCCCTCCATGTCCCACCTCACCCACGGCCGTACTTTCTTCGAGGTGAGGATTACCATTATACACCGTCACATTTCTTTCTTTAAAACGAGTTCCATCCTTGTAAAATATAGGATTTACTTTTTTGTTTAAATATATGGTCTGCTACTTTGTTTTCGCAGGAGAGGCGGGGCGAGGCGAGGCGAGGCGAGGCGAAGCGCCCGCCTCCAAGAGGGCCTTATTACGCGCGCGGCGCCGCGGGAATGAAACGAGGCTGTTGAGGGCAATTTATCAGGGGCGCCTCTGCGGCGGCGTGATGAGATGTGATATGGGATAATAAGGACGGGAGCGCGGCGACCCGCAAGGGCCGCAGGGCTGCTTGCTCCTCGCTCCTGCTCCCACCCTCGCGCCCGCCCCGCGCCTGCCCCGCGCCCGCCCCCGGCCCCGCGCCCGCCTCGCGCCCGCCCCGTGCCCGCCCCGCGCCCGCCTCGCGCCCGCCTTGCGCCCGCCCCGCGCCCGCCCCCACCCGCCCCGCGCCCACCTCGCCCCCGCCCCCGCACGCTGCGCACGACAGCTGCCCCGCCCCCACCGCAGATGAGTCGTTGCCGTCGGCGGCCTCGCACTGCGTTAGTTATTCCGCGCGCAAGTGCTCCTCCAGGGCTGCGCGGAGGCGGCGGCGGCGGCAGAGGCGCTGGCGGAGCGGCGGGAGAGCCCTGCGGCCACGCGGGACGCCCTGCACACTCGGGTAGGGGAGGGGAGAGATCTGGGTCTGCGAGAGCTCCCGTGCGCGGCAGCGTGAGATCCAAGGCGACGCGCGACTGGCGAGCGTGCGCAGGGGCACGGGCGGCGGCGGGGCGCGGCCGGGGGTGGGGGTGGGGGCGGGGACGGGGCCTCTGTCGGGGAAGGGGGGCGGAGGTGGGGAAGTGGTGGATGGGGTGTAGCTAGAAGAGACGAGAAGCGACATAACGGCGCGTTTGTTTGCCTCGTGGCTGGGAACTCTGGACTCGGCAGCAAAAGTACGAGATGTGAGAGTGCGAATGTTCAGCTCACCGCTGCTTTCACGTCCAGAAGCTAAACCAGGGACTCACAGTAAGCAGAATACTTTTTGTCAAATTATTTAACAGTGAGAGAAGAGAAACAAAATCGTTACCACGTGTCAATAATCAATGTGTGGAGGTGGATTCAGAGAAAACTACTTCAGCATCAAGAAACGTTTCTCTGATGAAAGTCTGGATGTTTTTCTCTCATAAAGCAACACGATATTTTTTTTAAAAACTTGTGAAGGAGGGGAAACTAAAGCTCCATTTAACTTCCACAAACAAAAGTGAGAGCCATTGTTAAATTAGTCAATAGAAGAAGTGAAAAATTGATTCTTCATCTATAATGGGTAAATGCAGTGGTACTACAACAGCACATACTTGCCGTGTAACCTAACAGTCTTGCCAAGAAATAGAATAACACAAAATAACGCTATTTTCCTGTAAGAAATTACATCGGAGGAAATTAATTTATTAATTAAAGGGATGGATAACATTTAATCTCTGGAAATAGACAAAATAGCCATAAAACACATAACAGAGCATTCAAACAATAGCACCAATTAGCATGAAAATTATCAATTTAAGCAGTAATGAAGGAAGGAATTTTCTAGACTAATTAAAAGAATTCATATTCAGACCTATTCATAAAGGGGACAGCCTCTAAGTCTATGAAAACTACAGACCAATCTCTTTTCTAAATACTGTAAGCGAAGTTTCCGGAACGTAGATATTACAAAAAATAACTACTTTCTTGAAAAATTACCAAATAATGGACATAAATCCACTTGATTATCAGAAAAACAAAAGTACTACAGATTTATTAGAAAAAGTAGCTAAAATAATGAATGAAAATTGTACAAGTGATTACATGTGATGGCATTAAATATTGACTTGTCAAAAGCATATGATATAATAAACCATGAAAAAATGCTACATGCACTGGAAAGTACAGGAGTTAGAGGAAATGTGTTAGAGTTATTCAAACATTATTTGAAAGGGAGGTCCTTCCAAAGTTAGTTGAAATAAATAGGAAAAAACAAAAAAACAAAAAATAGGAATTTACAGGGCAGTTTCTTGGGTTCTATACTTTACCTCATATTTGTAAATGCCGTAAGAAATTACATAATGCTGCCTCTTATTACATATATGCAGCTGATGAGATGCTAATATCTTCAAATACAGATCAAACTGAATCGGAACTGGAACAATCTGAAGTATCTTGGCATAATTTTTTTTTCAAAATCTGAGGTAGTGGGAGCACATTCTGGAAGTAAGATAATAAGAACATGTGTTTGGAAACTAAAGAGAATAAAATAATTTGTATCCTATTCAACATTTAAATTCGTATATTTCTCATTAATTGAGTCTCTTATAAGATATATAATGGGTGTAGAAGGGGCTGCATCAAAAACCCATTGAAATGTAATACAAAACCTACAGAACAGATGCATTAAATGATTCAATGAAAAAATAAATATAACAAACCAAACGCTGGAAGATAGTATAGCTGTGTATGGAATCATAGGGGTTAAAAAAATTATACGAATTTCAAATTCTACAGACATTTTTTTCAATGAAGACTATAGAAACATCAGTGGGCAGAACTATGAACCTAGAAAAAAACACAATTTCGTATCACCAGAGATTTTTAATAAATTTTGAGACAGAAATATTAATACAGCCATTCCAAAATTGCTCAATTCACTGCCAAGTGAAATATTAGAAAATGTGTCTAAAAGGCTATTGAAAAACAAATAATTAAAGAATGGTATACTAGACACAACATAAAAATAGGAATTCGAAGAAAAAAATATAATGCATTTATAAAGAAACAAAAAATATATTTTACAAATACGTTTATGTTAATTTGTTATTTATGGTCAACTTAATTACTTATTTGTTTGTTGCCTATTGATATTTCGTATTATTTATAATTTATTGGGCATTTCAAATAATTTTTTATTAATTATAAAATTTGGGGATTGCTGATTTCGATATGTTAATTTTATTCTTTTATAAATATTATAATTTCTAAAAACTGCCTATTGCCATTGCCTATTTTTTTTTAAATTTTAATACGTTTGCCACCTTTGTCAATAGCATATTGGCCAAATTGCTATGTAATTTAATAACCGTGTTTAGTAATATTATTTTAATATTTTATTGGTATTACATCCGTTTTGTTGGTATATGATAGGTAAGAAAATTAATGAGCTATTTATAATTCTAAGAATGGTTAAGGGTAATACTAATTTTATAATGAATTGACACATTTTAACTATATTGTGTTAACTACTTGTATGCGAACAGATAATGTCCAATTTTGATAGATATTTGAAAGTTATTTATAATTGTCAATTGAGCCATTCCCCATCAAATCGCCCCCAAAAATCAAAATATGACCTTCATGCTTTTAATTATTTTCTATTTTTCTATTTATTATATGGATCAAATATGTTAACGTGTGTATATTTATTTTTTCTAACTTTGTTATTTTTAAAAATATTGCAGATTTGATTAAATAAAAATGACACACATCACCATCTTTAAAGCATCACGAACTTGTATACACTAACTAAAGAATCTCGGTTCTGATTCCATTCGAAACTTAAAAACATGTTTTTATTTTTTAAATTTTTTTTTTCATTTTGCAAAATATTGTTTTCCTCAGTTTTCAATTAGTTTAAAAAAATTCAAAGTTTGAAAATTGAATATTTTGGTAAACTGGATGGAAAATGTTAAAAATACTAATAATTAGGGTTTGATTGGCAATTCCAGAAAAAATCAAAGTGGGATTTCAATAACTTTCAAAATATGGATTTTTTAGGTACCAATGTGTAATAGATGGCTGCAAGAGACGGGTTTCTTACGTTACTGGGCGTCAGATCCTTTGGATGAGGCGGTAATTGAAGTTCATACTTCATGGGGTGGTGTAGCATCATGATTACATTCAATTATTCAATGACAAATTCTCGACTCATATTTTGACTCATATTCTGAAATTTTCTTCTCCCTCACAGCTCCCTTTTCAAATATACTCGCTCACAGTCTGTAGCAAAAGTAGTTTCACTGTAGCTTCAGTTAGTGACAAAGGAGTGAAATAAAGTATTTTTAAAGTTCCAGCTATTGGCTTTTCTATTTATTATATGGATCAAATATGTTAACGTGTGTATAATTATTTTTTTCTAACTTTGTTATTTTTGAAAATATTGTAATACCTAGACTTGAAATGTTCACTCTAATGACTGTGTATCTAAAGAATAAAAATAAAGGAAATAAAAAAACATTTCTGCCCAATCAAATAGTTTCCTTGGTGTTGTACTCAAGTCTTGACTAGGTTCTACACGGACTGGAGTGACTGATCTATTAACACTTCCTCCAAATACCATCGCATGGTTTTTTACCATGTGACAACACAAAAATGCCATTTTGAACAGACTCCAAAATCTTCTCCAGTAAGACAACATTTAAAAAAATTTCCTTATTATTGAACAGGGCAAATGAACCACCAAAGAAGTAAATAATTTTCTGACATGAATTACAAATTCGCAAATATAATGACGACCCTAAATCATGTTTTACTAGTAAATCGCTGATGACGCATCTTAGATGTTTTCTCTTGTTAAAATCATCAGAAAGATTAAATGTGTCACAATCCTGTGTCAGATCTGTCATATCTCACACAGGGTACACACGATTCACAGTACATATTCTAGCACTCCTCATTTTACAAGTTGCGTATTCCGATTGATGTTCAGAAAATTTTACCGATATCCCATGACAAGTGGTCTGTTTTTATTTTATGTCAGGAAGGCAAACGACCTTTATCCATAGGATGCAAAGGGACTCAGCAATAAATTTGGTTTTGCTGACATACGGAACAGAAGTAGTTTGAATTAGTTTCGCTATCACTCACCGTTTTGGGAGAGAGTGAACACGTGAGGTACTAATATTTCATGGAACAATAATCAGGCACACGGTCATTCTATTTATTGTTCTTCAGCACTTCGATCAAACACTGACCGAACACAATTCGTTCAGGGCAGGGAGAGCACACCGATTGCTTATAACCGATTTTTACTTTCCCGCATAGATGCGTATATACGCAGTATAGAGCAATGTAATGCCGCGGGAAAATCAATTTCGAGATTTCAAAGGAAGTACACGTCTTGGGATCTCCTGATACCGAAAAAGTTTTTTAAATCGTCCGTCCGTCTGTCTGTTCGTCCCTCCGTCCGTCACTGAACACTACTATGCGCCTAAACCATACGTAGGACTTTTTTTCAAAATTGAAAATTACCCTTTACATCTCGTTCCAGTTAAAGCTTTGAAATTTTGAAAAATATTCTATGAAATTTTGGGGTACTTTACATGAAGCTCCCCGGACATTTTCAAAATTTTCTCAAAATACGGCTTCAAATTTTTTCTTTAAATTTCTTGTAAGAGAGAAGTAAAATACTCTTATAAAATGGTATTTGTTTTAGTTTGACGGTTAACTCTGAATTTTCGAAAATTGAAAAAGTTTTAATTTTTTCGGCTTCCTTCTACAACTATAAAATTGAAGACAGAGATTTTTGGTTCGTATGAAATTTGTTATCTATAAATACTTCTTTTATTAAGGTCATGTAGATCTTTTTGGAAATTTTAGTAGTTTTCGTGCAATAGCGCGTGTAATATTTGTAATTTTAAAAATATTATAAAAACAAGATTTTCTCAAAAACGGCTCCGAATGTTTTCTTCAAACTTTTGTTGGGGATAGTGCCTATAATGTACCCTATACAGACATTTATGTGAACTGCAATTGGGTATGACCTGGGGGCAGTTAAATGAGATTACTTACAACAACAACAACAACAACAACAACAATAATAATAATAATAATAATAATAATAATAATAATAATAATAATAATAATAATAATAATAAAAATAATAATAATAATATAAATAATAATAATAATAAAAATAATAATAATGTTAATATTACATTGCATCGTCAGCCTCCTGGCTAACAAAATCTGGCCTCTTTGCTGAGGCAGAAGGCTTCGTCATTTCTATTCACGACGAAGTAACCTCCACTCGCAATTACCAAAGGTATGTGATTGGGGATATGAGTGTAGAGGACCTCTGCCAACTTTGCAATCAACCCGGCGAAACCCTCCAACCCATAATGGGCGGGTGTTCTGCATTGGCATAAACAGAATATCTGAGTCGGCACAATGACGTTGCTGCGGTTGTCCATCAGGCCCTGGCTGCAAAGTCAGAGATGGTAGAGAAAGAGATCCCATACTACAAGTTCAAGCCGGATTCAGTTCTGGAGACGAAACGGTGGAAGCTCTTATGGAATGTTGCAATCACCACTGATCGCAGGATCGAAGCTAACAGACCTGACATAATATGGGTCGACAAGTTTTCACGGAAAGGGATTATAGTTGACATAGCTATCCCGACCGCACGAGCTTGCAAACGAAGCAGTCACCTTGGGTTTCTAAAGGTGTCGGCTGAATGGCACCTCGCTAGGCGAGAGATTTAAAAATGAAATAATAATAATAATAATAATAATAATAATAATAATAATAATAATAATAATAAATGAGTACAGTACAAGATGAGGATGCAATAATCATTCTATTACTAATATTATTTTAACAATTATTTCAACTCTGTCATGATATCCAATAATTATATGTTGGTGATACTAAAATTTAATAAAAGATACATAAATATTAGCTAAATTAGATTTTTTTTAATGCATTGATCTCGTTCACTATACTTCACTTCACTGCACTGCACTGCACTGCACTATACTACACTGTTTTGCTTTGAATTACACTGACCAGCACTACACAGCACTTACTCATTTAGTATCTATTACTCTCATCTTGTTTCTAAAACTTCGGAAACTTCGAAAAAAAGCTTTGAAAATTGCTGCGGGTAAACTGTACCAATCTTTAATTGTTCTGTTACAAAAGGAAAATTTCCCAAGATCTGAATTTTGTTTCCTGGTTCGAATTTTGTGGGTGTGATCGCTTCGGCCGAAATAATTTGTTTTTTCTAGTCTAATCTGAATTTCCTTCCAAGTTGGTTGACCTACGTACGATTTATAAAGAGCACAAAGACTCTCCCTTGTTCTTCTCGTTTTCAGAGGTTCCCATGACTCTTTTGTTGCGTTAGTTCTATAGGTAAACTTATTCGCTTTTTTCTGTATTCTATCTAGATTTTTCCGGTGCGACTTTCTGTACGGAACCCAACATGTCACTCCGTATTCCATGAGCGGACGAACCAACGAAAAATATGCTAATTCTTTGGCGTTGGCAGAACTTTTCTTAAGAATACGCATTACAAAATGCAAAGACTTCCACGATTTTCTTACTACTTGATTTATATGCTTCTCCCACACTAATTTACTATCTAGATGAATATCTAAACACTTGCAAGATGAGACTCTTGGGATGAAGACCTCACCTAAAAGATAGTTTGGTTCCTCATAATTTCGTCCCCGTCCGAACATTATTGTTTTGCTTTCCGATCCGTTAATTTCCATGTCATTTTTTCAGCCTAATCACGTAAATGTTCTAACCCCTTTCTGTAATATTTGTTCGTGAGCGCTACCTTTGATTTTTCGGTATATAACACAATCGTCTGCAAATAAACGCACCATTGATTGTAAGTTAACATGGAGATCATTCACGTAAGCTACGAAAAGTAATGGCCCTAAAACACTTCCCTGTGGAACCCCTGAAGTAACAATACCCGTAATCGAAAACAGTGCCAATTCGAACTTTTTGTTTCTTGTGTCTAAGAACTTCACAATTATTTATAAGATGACATAAACTCAATATTGCTCAATCCTTTTGTGTTTTCAAAAATTTCAAGGATGTAGTTTTTACTTGTCTCTCACATCGTTAATATTTAAATTAGAGGCAATTTCTTGACATTATTTGATTTATGAGTATATGTGCTTTAAATAATGTCAGATAAAGTTTCTCGAAAACTCAATAGTTTTCTGTCAAAATGAGCTCGAATTTTCGCATTTTCAGCAACGATCAAACGCCATTTTCTCAAAAAATGGCTCTAATTTTTTTCTTCGAACTTTTCCAACGGATAGTGTTAATTGCATTGTCTGATATGTCGTTAAATTCATTTTGGTGTATTCTTTTCTTTTTTCAAATATTATGCAAATGTATTTTTTTAATATCTCTCACGCCGTGAATACACACATTTCCATCGATTTGCTTAAATTATTGCTTGTGAGAGGAGAAGTACTTCAAATAACTTTAAATGAAGTTTTCCTAAAAGAATAGATTGTTTAAAAAAGAGCTTGAAATTTTGCATTTGCAGAAACGCTTAATCGCGATTTTCTCAGGAACGGTTCCATATTTTGCAATGAAAATTTATATTTAGGACAAGGTTTTACTCTTCTTTAATATTCTTGAAGTAATATTTCTGTTCTACTATTAGAAAATCGAAAAGTCGAGAAAAAGTAAAAAGAATGACAAAACTGCGACGGTAGAAGGCAGCTGGTAATACGATGCGGCAAGACCGTAGAGCCAATCCACACCAAGGAAATTAGAAAACTTTACTACAAGAAAGTCTGTGCCATTCTGTAACACCACTAGTTTAGAACTGCGCGTGTGCATTTCCCACTTTTTTCTTGTTGTATTTGATAGAAAGTTGAAGAAGAAAGACGCATAGATCGAGTTCATAAAGAGGTTTTGATTTTTGAAATTATGTTGGTTGGTTGGTTAGTGATTCCAGGCGCGTCAACAGCTTAGATCATTAGTCCCATAGGTGTAGTATGTAAGTAATGTAGTATGTAAGTACGTGTAGTTTCTAAGTAAGAGGCCTCGTTCACGCGTGTAATTGATTCCGCGTGTCGAGCACCTGGCGTACGTTTCCGGTCATCAAACGCCACCGGCGTGCGCTAGCGACACTTGTCTTGTCGCGGCAGTCACGCGAAATGTGAGTAGAGTGTCATTTTTTCGTTCTTAAAGTACTTAATCTGCACTTCGGGGTTTCTAACTGATCATTGCCCTAGCGTTGCCAAATCATTTTGGTCTGTCCTATCCGCTTATTTCCTCGAGCGCTCACCTACGCAAATCTCCCTCACCCTTCGCAACATCTTCCTAGCATATTATTGGGAGGACTGCCTTGCGAATTTCTGATTTTGGAATTTCTAGAAAGTTCAGCCAAAAATATACAGTGATACGGAGAGGGCTGTCCCTTCTCTACCTCACCCCATTAATGCGATATGTGGTAGGTTGTCAAATAGGCGTGTGATAGGCTGTCAAGGCTTCCTTCCTTCCAGTGCTGCAGATAAAATCCATGGATATATCCATAATATATGGAACACGGGCGTGACAATTGACCAAAACGCGGGAGCTGCAGTGGTGCGGCCCTCGCGTCCCGATGATGATGGATTTATTACAGACACTGTTCAAGCGTAGAGATTCGGTTCGCCGTGGTTTGGAGAGCATCATAACAGTTTCATGGGGGAGACCGTCACCTGTTGAAAGAGAGGGGCAGTCGGGTGAGGTCTATTAGCATGGGGCACGCGCTACGATGAGTAGTAGAAATGCCACGTGCCCCATGTAAACGTACAGTAATCTCTCACACAGATGGCAGCACTAATAGTCGACGGTATATCAACCGTTTTGCGTGGAAGGAAAAAGCAGAGCAGTAGTTGTCGCAATGGAGAAAT
>BLKR01008746.1:0-13518 GCA_011170035.1 Teleogryllus occipitalis
AAACTAGTACTTGGCGATAGAACTTTTCAATATCCGCGCAAAATGCCAATTTCCCGAATCGAAAGTTTACCAACAATGAAAATAAATCAGGTTGAACAACCGGAACTGAAGGCATTAAATTATTTATACATACTCCCGGGCGATTACAAAAAGAGCCATCAAAAACAATTCTGATCTTTCCATCTTTAAAAACGGGATGGTGAATTAGATAATTAACTTGGCCACCATCGGAATATTGATCGAAAGCGAGCTCCATATGATCTAATTGGATATACTCTTGCATGAATTCAAAATATTGTTCTTTTAAGTGAGCATTATTCTGAAACCGAGCTTCAATGGCAAAGAATCTATTCATCGCATTTTTGCGAGACGGCGGCATGCCGAACTCGTGTTCTAAAAGCGGATAATTAACGATAAACTTTCCGTCAGAATTACGCGAGAAAGAGTTCAAGAAAATATTCTCACAAAAATCATCGTTCCTTGAAGGAGTTTCGTTGCCAGAAATTTCCTCGGCCTCCCAAAATTTCTCGAAATTAAGTTGCTCAGTAGAAAAATTGCAAAGACTGGATCTGGCTAAGAACAAGTTTTTCATAGTGCCAGTTACAAAATATCCGAATGCAGTTTCTTTCAGAGTTAAATTCAAAGACTTAGTGCGCGGGATTTTCACCTTGCGCGATCTTAAGCAATTCCAGAAAATATCGGCGCCTAAAAGAATATCAACTGTTGCCGCTACGTGAAATTGAGAATCTGCAAGTTTCACATTTTTCGGAATTTTCAAGCCAGTAAGATCAAAGGATTAAGTAAGAATATTAGATGTGATATTCTCTACCACGAGTGCATTTAAACTGAAACTAAAACTGCTAACAACGGAGGTTATGCACAAGCAAACTGAATTAAGCGATTTGGAAATAGTGCCGCCGACTCCGGTAATACGAATTGAAGTGGTCTTAGGGTGCAATTTCAATTTTTTACAGCCGAATTAGTAAATAAAGAATGCGTACTGCCGTTATCGAGAAGTGCTCTAAATTTGACAAAATTTGTTTTCCGCGTTCTTGACTAACACGCCAACAGTAGACAGCGCGGTTTTCGAGGCGAAATTTTGATTTACGTGAGCGCTCACGGTTTCGCACTCTGCAGCTTCGGAGCACTCGTCGCTTACAATCGCAGTTTGTTCCACATTGACGCTGAAATTTGCGGGCAGATTTACAATAATCTCCCCTATTTTCCAAGTTTAAACTTAATTTTCGGAAATATTTTCATGAATTTAGAAAATACAAACCCTTAAATGAGAAAACGCTCAAAAAAATTGTAATCGCCATAAAAGTTTCAGTAAGGAAGGATCTTTTCAGAACTTTTTAACATTTCAAACATTCTGAAATCTTTAAACCGCTGTATCTCGTAAACTATTGGCCCTACGACACTAACATTTGCATGGCAGATTCACAAAAATCTGCTCTATTTTCGAAGTTTTAAACTTATTTTTCTGGAATTTTTGATGAATTTAGAAAATACAAAGCCTTAGATGTGAAAATGCTCAATACCATTTTAATCGCCATAATGTTTCCAGTTAGGAAGGAAGTTTTCAGAACTTTTTAACATTTCAAACATTCTGAAATCTTTAAACGGCTTTATCTCCTAAGCTATTGGCCCTACGACGCTGAAATTTGCATGGAAGATTTTTCATAATATGCTCTATAAACGAATTTTTAGTCTATGGTTTCATAAATATTTCCTACATTTGCAGAAAACACAGCCTTACATGGAAAATGGCTTTTTGCCGTCGTTGAACTTTTACGTACTTTAGAAGAAATAAGGGTTGGTTTTAAAATCCTATATCTCCAAAACTATAAGCCGTTTCTCAATTCCAGGGGCGAAATCCTGCTTCCAAATATTAAAAACTTTTAGAATACTACCGCCTTCAGGAGATTGAACACTTTCAGAAAATATCTTCATTTGCCTCATTCGGACAAAAAATACGGCTTACAGACGGGTTTCCGCTTTTTAGTTTATTTTCAATATTTCTAAAATACAGTCATCTTTGACTGGGTGTATCTCCTAAACTATTTGCTTTACGAGGCTGAAATCTGCACGGCAGGTGAAGAGTACTCTTTTCTTTGTTTCCGTATTGACGACTGGTGTTGTAAGTTTGGGAAACGTAAGAACGACGGCCACAATATACATTGCTTTTTGGTCTAAAATAGCGTAAAACGAAGCCTCAGAGAGAAAAATTATCTTTACCATTGTAATTGCCATTAAATTTCGAGTAAGGACGCTTGCTTCTACATGTTTCGGTGTCCTGACGAAATTTGAAAAATTGGACTGGAGGGGGGGTCCATTGATTTTTACGGCATATTTTATGAACGTTGTCGTTAATTTCAAGAAAACGAAGCCTCAGAACGATAAATGATCTTCAGCATTGTATTTGCCATTAAATTTCGAGTTAGGAGGCTAGTTTTCAAAAGTTTCGGTGTCCGGTCGAAATTTGAAAAATTTAACAGGGGGGTCCATTGATTTTTACGATTTTACAATGAAAATCAAGATTAGCTTTAAACGCTTATATCTCCGAAACTATTGCGAACATTGCAATTTTTAAAGCACCGCCGCCTTCAGGAGATTGAACACTTTCAGAAAATATCTTCATTTGCCTCATTCGGACAAAAATACGGTTTACAGACGGTTTTCCGCTTTTTAGTTTATTTTCAATATTTCTAAAATACAGTCATCTTTGACTGGCTGTATCGCCTAAACTATTTGCTCAACGAGGCTGGAATCTGCACGGCAGATGAAGAGTACTCTTCTGTTTTATTTTCCGTATTTATGACTGATATCTTCGTATTGCATTTTTAGGAAAACATCCAAAAATTGAAGCTTTAGTAATATTTAAAATCGTTTTTTGTAATTTTCGAAAACGTTTTTGAAAATCGCAGAGCTCCGTGTCTGGCCAGAATGGCTGGGGAATATTGTGACATACCGATATGTCACATGAAAATAAACAAACATTTATTTGTAGACTATATGATGGAACATGCATTAGAATATATAACGAGAGCAAAGGCTTAGCAACGACCGTGAATAAACAATGTAGTTTTTGTTTTTTGTAAATGCATTAGGAGGTGGCTGCATGCCGAAAGTAGAAAATTTGGGATTGGGCGAAGAAGTTTAGACGATCGAAAGGTCAGCTACACCAAAATGTAACGAACGTATGGATTGGCTGGGTGAGAGAAGGACGGTCAAATGTTATGAAAAAAAAAAGAAGATATGTCTTCGAGGGTGAATCAAGCAGGAAGATTCATTCTGACCGGCATCGCGTGTCTGAACTGATCGTAGGTTCGTGAGAGGGAGCGAGTGTAGTGCAGATAGTCAGAGTCGGGTTATCAGATCATGAAATTTTAAGGACAGTAAATGATATTGCAGATATTGCATGTGGAAGTAATATTGATGCATAAATTGGGACTTCGTCGGGAGTGGTAATCGAGTTATAGATTTCGGGACTATGTCATAGGACGTAATCGGGACTGATAATTTTGATAGTTTGAGACCAGTTTGGATAGGGGCAGAAGAGGATTTCTTGGAACTTTGGACTACGGCAAGCTCGCAAGATATTTCGACTGAGAAGTCTTCGAGGGACATCAACGAAGAATAGATAAGTTCACCGCGGTATAAAACTCTAAATTCAAAGATATCTTGATCAAAGGCCTAACATCAAAATAATTTATTAAATTCACTATATTGTTTGCAAAAAGGTAACAATAAACTTTGTTAAATTTTGTTCTTTAGAAAAGAAAGTGATCTTTCATTTACTCAATCCAAACAGTAATGAACTAGGAATTAGAATCATTCTAATTTCAGATTCCCAGCAGCGCTGTATAGTCTGCGGATCCTATAATCCATTATAAAGGTAATAAGGATTATAATATATCGTGACCCATTGACCCAGCAAGCCGGACGCTAAGATCTTTGCCAGAAATTAATGTAGAGAAATTTTGTATATCTCAATATTCATTTTGGAATACCTACGAATAATCCAGGCACTAGTGTTGTTTACAGATGGACGGACGGAGATATTTCTCCAAATCGATTTTCCGCAGCATTACATAACTTTCTGTATATTACGTATGTTACTCCGTATATAAGAAAGTAATAATAATTATAATCAACAAAGAAACAAATTGAAAATAAATTTTGTTGAGGGACTAATTTGGCTTTAAGAATGAACTTTAAATTTATTTTTGGCTTTAAAAATAAACACTTGTGTACAAGACAATGTGCTATCACCCTGAATTGTTTGACATTTGTGAGCCATTTTTCATATCATAAATTTAATATTTTAATAATTCCAATGGAAATATATTTAGTATTTTAATTCCTGAACCTTTTAAGGCCTCATTCTTGGAGTCTTGCTGTCACATGACGTAAACCGTGAGGGGAATAGGACTGCGATCTTTCCAATTATTTTATTTTTTAGGCACTAAATTTAATAGATACAAAGTATTTCGACGAAAGAGTTCGAAATTCGCGCTCTTTCACATCATCACCTATTTTTCCCCGTAGTCCACTGGATCCACCTGCATCGAAACTATTCGAAATGACATTTCCAGGTAATCAAAATATAATTTTATTATAATTCTTGTTAAATAGGTTGAAATTTGTTTATAGTACAACCAAAGTGACGAAATGAGGTGCAATTAATTATCCATCTCTTAAAAGTAATTTTCTTATGTTCTTAACACCAGTTGCTACAGCAGCGGCTCCATGCTCAGTGGCGGGTCGTAGAACGACATTTGGTCAGTGTCTGTGAGTCCACCGCAAGATGAGGTCTTCCACGTTTAATGGCGTCGACATTACGTCCACAGTTGCCTCACCATATATCTAGATTTCTTGCATTCAAACTTACATAGAAAGTGACTAATGATGCCAAGTATTTCAAAGCCGTACGTAAGTAACGCATTAAATAGTGCGATAAAATATTATTTAGATGTAGAGAAAAGTAAAAGCGAAGAATTATCCGCGCACATATTCTTGAGTTCATATTTCGCTAGACGCGACAAGAATGGAATATTTTTTCTTATCTGTAGCTATTTTTTATTTGCAAAATAGTTTCTAATAAATGGGAATGTACATTTCTGGTAATTAGGTTTTGTCAACAACGCTTGCTGCTAACATTTATTCTTAATTCAACTAATTGTAGCAAAGGAGTTAGGGTAAATATTTCGCTGCTGAAGAAAGTGCGCGTATAATCCCATGCAAACATTTAGATTTGTTGGGCATAAGATAGTAGAATATAAGATGTTTTTTTCCCATTTGGATTGTCTCAAGTTCTACTTGTAATAATCCACGGTCCACTTTTAGAAACTATAATCAGTTTTGTAAGAAGTGTTATTTGAACTTGGAAAGTATATAATTTCTTACGATAATAACATTTTAGTGATTATTTGAATACAAAAATTCTAGAAATCCATTAAATGATAGATGGTTACTAACACAGTGGAGAATGTTGATTTACATGTGAGAGTGGTGCATCCAATGACTTAATTGAAGACAAGTTTCACTAGAAATGCACATTTTATTTTGGCAGGTTTTTATCCTTGTTTGATTCAAGAGGGGGCTCTGCACTTGACTGTAATGAACCTAGTTTTTAAGGGATGGATAAATATAACTGGTTAAATCTGGATTGTTTTGTATTTTCGGTGATGCTGCTATTGATATTGCCCTTCCGATTTTGAGAAACTTTTCAACTCTTTGGTTTTGAGAAGTTTACGAACAATAGTGAATACGTAGAACATTTTATATGAAAGGGTTTATTTTTCTTTCTTTCGATCGTCTAAACTTCTTCGCCCAATCCCAAATTTTCTACTTTCGGCATCCATCCACCTCTTAATGCATTTACAAAAAACAAAAAACTACATTGTTTATTCACGGTCGTTGCTAAGCCCTTGCTCTCGTGATATTTCCTAATGCATGTTCCACCATATAGTCTACAAATAAATGTTAGTTTATTTTCATGTGACATATCGGTATGTCACATTACCTTATAATTTTCGCAGCACATGTTGAAAAACGAAGTATTGTACATTCCAAAAGGATTTCTCCATATTTTATGATTTCGGAATTTATTCCATCTAAATCCCGAGATTTTAGATTTTTCATTTTTAAGGGCTACGTTCAAATCCAATGTAAGCTCCCCTTGCAGTGTACCTTATCAGCAGTTTCTACAATTTATGGATTGTACCACAGTTTTTATAGTATTTTATGCAGTTCAATGTTGATATTACATTCAGGTTCACGATTCTTCTCTGATTAGAAGTTTCATTAGTTTCTTGCTTCCCCTAGACGTAACGTTCCACTCAGCCTGTGAACATAACCCATGATATCCCATGGGCTGTTCTCTCATTTGCTTCTGCTTCATTCCTGCTTTTGCGGTATTCTTAGGCTTCTATGAATTTTTGTAATTATTCACTGAATACTTTCTCTTTATCTTTAATGATTTTTTGTGTCTTTGATCCAAATTTTTAATCTTTTAATTTTTTTCATCTAGCACTTCCTTAGATATGTTTAATTGAATGTTATACTTCTGTTACATGTCCACTTCGTTTAGCTTTATGTTAGTGGCAGTGTCGAATTCTCCGATACACCGCGTCTATCGTCGGTATACTCAGTATTTCGAAGTGTATAAGAAATATTTCATAAGTTTGGTAATCCTCTAAAAGGTTGAGATTTTGAAACAAATGGGAAAAAATTGCTACCGAGAACCAGTCATCTTCCGCATCCATAAGCGCTATGAAGTGCATTAGAGTAAGAAGTTTCAAAGAGTTCTTAATGCTGTCGAAGAACTTCGCTAGCGCATTGGAAGGCATCGCAAGTCAGCCGCGATAACCATGGCTTCTCATGTTTATAGGGAGGGGAGAGGGGAGGATGCGCGTCTGGACGGTCGATAGGCACCTGAAAATAACACAACGGTAGAGGTAGCTTCCATAAAGTGCGGTATACTTACAATAATGTTCAGGATTCGCCACTGGTTAGTGGGTATTTCTTTAAACAATTGTCCGTCTGTATTGATTCCATACATTACAACACGTTCAATTAATTTAAGGGTTAAGTAAATGGAATGAATGACGTCGCGTGCGCGGTGTAGGCAGACCTAGATATTTTATAGGTTTGTTATGCGGATGCCATTGTACAGATTCTTGATTCAGTTGTAAGGGGGCTTACACGTGTAAAGAAAATTAAAAAAACCTGACTACAGCAGTGCACCGGTAGAAAGGCGTGTGATCACTCAGTGCGTAAGATAACATGAAGTCCCTATCGACAGACGGAGCGGAGCAAAGCTTCAACGATCCGTCGCGTCGCGTCGCGTCGGGGGAGCGACGGCAGCTGGTAACCGCCTTTCGCGAGACTGGGACACAGCGTTCGAGACGAACTTCCTGACTGTTTTGTAGGCGACCGTACGAACGTGGCCCGTACGACGAAACAGTACTCATTAAGGATCTATGAGAGGCCGTCATGATAAAAGTGAAACGTACACGTCATGATACTCAAATGTCGGAGAGTACGAAGTTCAAATTGCGAGGAAAACGTTCGTATAAAAAAAGAACGGGTTATTTGACTCTAGAACGGCCGGCATCCTTCACACCGTAGAACACCTAAAGGAGTGGTTTCCATTCAGAACTTCAACTTTACTTACTAAAGTAAAGTCTACAAAAATGTTTTCCTACAATACTAACAACAATAATTAAAGTCATTTAGCTATAGTTAATTAGTTATAATTTTGATATTGCGAAAAAAATTGTTAAACAAGATTTGCTCTATCTAAATTCTTTCATTCAGTAAAATGTTATTTATAATCCTTAATTGAAACGGAATGTATACTCGTATTTTTATTGCAAGCACATTATAGACGGTGATGATTGCTTTGAAATTTGAAAGGAATTGGGTTCAAAAGAATTATTATAAGAATGACATAACTTGTGAAATAAAGGATTGCGATCTTGTTTCGCAAAGTTGTGCATTTGTGTGAAATCTTTGAAAAATTACCTGCATTCATCTTTGTTATTTGTCCCGAATGTCATGCGACGGTTCTTGAAAATGTTTTATAGTGTATTCTGGCAATACAAAGAGTAATAATGTTCGCCATCTGCCACATTCAGTGACAGTCAAAAAAGAGGTGAACCTGAGTGGAAAACGGTTTTATTCTGACCGTATCCGTTTAATTCTCGGCAAACGGCAGTCTCATAATCAGTAAACAGGTTGTCTTTTTAACTATCTTCACTAAAATTTACTAGTAACTGTTCAATCTCGCAATCAAATTTTCAGTCTCGCCGCCAAGGCGCAGCCCCTAACAGCTTTTTCCCGCGCGGCCACCCACTATTAAGCGCTTACTTTCACCAACCCCTCACAAGTCGCTCTCCGTGCATGCCGGCACGCTTCTACACTTCGGAAACTACTACAAAAGGGCAATAAAATAATTTACAGCGTCATCCGCGCAAACCGCCGTTCACACGGGCCCACGCCCGCCCAGTACAATGACCGCCGCTTCTGGGCGTCGCTAGCTGGGGTTTAACCCCTCATTAGGGCTGGGCTACCCCGGCACGCGGGGCCCTCACCCCGTCGCTCGCTACCTGACAAGCAACCAGGAATATGTACAAACATTTCTGGGAATCGCTTCGGGCCTCCCTCGCAAAAATAAGCCCGTCAATGCATCTCGCCGACAAAGGCGCACTGCCGGCGCATCGCCCGCGCTCCTCGGCCACCTGCATGCCAGATGCCTCAATTCCGGTAAAATCGCAAACAAAAAAACGGGCCGCCATCGCGGACATCCCACGTGCCACCGCCTTTCTCTCTGATCGCCGCCAATGTCACGTGACACTCAGTGTCACGCCAATGTCACGTGACACCCCCCCCCGGAAGGCACGTCACGAATAGGGAGCCAATCGCGGGCACTCCAAACTTTCCCGCTTTACCATAGGTCCAAGTCACAGCCACGTGACTCTCCCCTCCAAGGCCTCAATCACATCCGCAATAATAAATACTGCGACTTCGCTCACACAACAGAGACAACAGAGAGACAACAACCAAACGACAGACAACCAGAACAAACAGACAACGGAGACAAGGTCGACTGTTCCTGCTTCGCCTATCAAGGCGATTAGTACGGCCACATCAACCTGCCTCAAATTCGTGCCACTCGCGAGCCGCAGCCGCCACTTGGTCGAATTCACGGCAAACTCCGCCACCAGCTCCGGTCATCTGAGTCCGCGCCCATGCCAGTTCGCACCACCGAACTGCCTGGAGCCTACCTCAGCCCGGACAGCGACACACTCAGCCGAGTGATTTGGGTTGCTGCTTTCCTTGCTTCAAACTGTAAGTAAGCTGCCAAGTGTACTTCAAGAAAGAAGAGCAATCATTAACGTCATAAACTATCAATGGTCCTCCCGCTTTTTATAAATCAAAATCAATTGTACTCAATTATCAAGCAATTAAATTTATTTATTCTACTTGCATATTATCTATCATTGCCCCAAGGGCAAACAATCCCCTGAAACCCGTTCTGATCCCCGTATGTAGTCGCACTCGCAGCACGGCAACTCCCAGGCTGC
Organism: Teleogryllus occipitalis; assembly: GCA_011170035.1. Lineage (NCBI taxonomy): Eukaryota > Metazoa > Arthropoda > Insecta > Orthoptera > Gryllidae > Teleogryllus > Teleogryllus occipitalis. The sequence continues at coordinate 9,594 of BLKR01008746.1, forward strand.
ATCTGCTACACTAACCATATTCTAATTGCTAAATATATTTTTTAATAATGAAAAAATTGACAATTTATTGTGTTTCACTTTTCGTGGGTAGAGACGATATCCCTCAATGAATTGATTTTGAAAAGAGAAAATTTAAATACAAGGTAAACGACTACACCAATTAGAAATGAAGCAATATTGAACTGACTCTGACCCAATTTTTTCATTAGTACAAAACGAGAGTTTCTATTATGTCCATTTGTCGACGTCATTTTTTGTTTGTCAATCTACCAATGCCTTAGTTTTAAGTAATCAAAACGAAAGCAATGTTTTCGCATAATTAGCATGTTTTGAGCGTCATAAAAATAGGAAAACAAACCTTCCTCGAAATCCGACAAATAAACTGAAGCACTCCACTGACAACAAATATTCCCCTTTATCTCTTCATCCATAACAGTCCACCCATATTGCGAAAGTATGCCAGACAGCCCTGGCACAACTAGTACGAACAGTCAGAAGGTTCAGAGCGTAATTTCCACAGACAAACACGCATAACAACCTCAATCGTGCGTAAATAGAACTCTCATCGCTCGTTTCATCTCCATCGTGGAGCTAATTGGCACGAGAGCTAATCAGCTTAAAAACAAACGGTTTGTCTGCAGTCAGTTTCGCATCCGATACTAAATCTCCAAGGGCGCGAGGCGATGGCGCAGTTTCCCAGGCGGAGAAGCACAGTCTGCCGGCGCATACGGACTATTCTGCTCTATTTTCAAACACTTTAACTTATTTTTTCGGAATTTTTTCATGAATTTACAAATTACAAAGCTTTAGTTAGCAAATAGCTCAATACAATTGTAATCGCCATTAAATTTCCAGTTAGGAACTAAGTTTTCAGAACACTTTAACACCTCGAATTTTTTGAATACTTAAAACGGCTGTATCTCCTAAACTATTTGCCCTACGACGCTGAAATTTGCATGGCAAATTCACAATAATCTTCCCTATTTTCCAAAATTTTAAACGAATGTTTGATGAATTTTCGAAATAAATTGCCTTAGATGGGAAAATGCTCAATACCATTGAATTCGCCATAAAATTTCCAGATATAAACAAAGTTTGCAGAACTCTTTAACACCTCAAATTTTTTGAAATATTTAAGCGGCTGTATCTCCGTAAGTATTGGCCCTACGACGCTGAAATTTGCATGGTAGATACACAAGAATCTGGTCTGTTTTCGAAGTTTCAAACTTTTTTTTTAGTAATTTTTCTATAATTTTAAAAATTTGAAGCCTAAGAAACGAAATTCTCAATACCATTGTAAACGCCGTCAAATTTCCTGTTCAGGAGGACCTTTATAGAACTTTGTAACTTTTGAAGCATTTTGAAATCTTTAAACACCTATAACTCGGGAACCATGAGCCGTAGAACGCTGATATATGCATGGTAGATCAAACGTATTTTTTAGTAATTTTTCATTATTTTCAAATTTTGAAGCCTAACAAAGGAAAATGCTCAATACCATTGTAAACGCCGTCCAATTTCCTGTTGGGAAGGAGCTTTTCAGATCTTTTTTACATCGGAAACATGTTTAAATTTTTAAACGCCCGTATCTCGGAATCTAAGAGCCCCAGGACGCTGAAATTAGCGTGGTAGATATACACAAGAATCTGCTCTGTTTTCGAAGTTTCAAACGTATTTTTGAGAAATTTTTCATTAATTTTTAAATTTTAAAGCCTAATAAAGGAAAATGATCAATACCATTGTAACCGCCGTCAAATTTCCTGTTGGCATGGAGCTTTTCAGATCTTTTTTACTTTGCAAAAATGTTTAAATCTTTAAACGCCCGTATCTCGGAATCTGAGACCTAGGACGCTCAAATTTGCATGGAAGATACACAAGAATTTGCTCTTTTTTCGAAGTTTCAAACGTATTTTTGAGGAATTTTTCATTCATTTTCAATTTTTAAAGCCTAATAAAGGAAAATGGTCAATACCATTGTAATCGCCGTCGAATTTCCTGTTGGGAAGGAGCATTTCAGATCTTTTTACTTTGGAAACACGTTTAAATCTCTAAACGCCCATATCTCGGAATCTAAAAGCCCTAGGACGCTGAATTTCTCATGGTAGATACACAAGAATCTGCTCTGTTTTCGAACTTTCAAACGTATTTTTGAGGAATATTTCATTAATTTTCAAAGTTTAAAGCCTAATAATGCAAAATGCTCAATACCATTGTGATCGCCGTCAAATTTCCTGTTGGGAAGGAGTTTTTCAGATCTTTTTTACTTAGACACACGGCACAAACACAGACACGCGGCACAAACACAGACACGCGGCACAAACACAGACACGCGGCACAAACACAGACACGCGGCACAAACACAGACACGCGGCACAAACACAGACACGCGGCGCAAACACAGACACGCGGCGCAAACACAGACACGCGGCGCAAACACAGACACGCGGCGCAAACACAGACACGCGGCGCAAACACAGACACGCGGCGCAAACACAGACACGCGGCGCAAACACAGACACGCGGCGCAAACACAGACACGCGGCGCAAACGCAGACACGCGGCGCAAACACAGACACGCGGCGCAAACACAGACACGCGGCACAAACACAGACACGCGGCGCAAACACAGACACGCGGCGCAAACACAGACACGCGGCGCAAACACAGACACGCGGCGCAAACACAGACACGCGGCGCAAACACAGACACGCGGCGCAAACACAGACACGCGGCGCAAACACAGACACGCGGCGCAAACGCAGACACGCGGCGCAAACGCAGACACGCGGCGCAAACGCAGACACGCGGCGCAAACGCAGACACGCGGCGCAAACGCAGACACGCGGCGCAAACGCAGACACGCGGCGCAAACGCAGACACGCGGCGCAAACGCAGACACGCGGCGCAAACGCAGACACGCGGCGCAAACGCAGACACGCGGCGCAAACGCAGACACGCGGCGCAAACGCAGACACGCGGCGCAAACGCAGACACGCGGCGCAAACACAGACACGCGGCGCAAACACAGACACGCGGCGCAAACACAGACACGCGGCGCAAACACAGACACGCGGCGCAAACACAGACACGCGGCGCAAACGCAGACACGCGGCGCAAACGCAGACACGCGGCGCAAACGCAGACACGCGGCGCAAACGCAGACACGCGGCGCAAACGCAGACACGCGGCGCAAACGCAGACACGCGGCGCAAACGCAGACACGCGGCGCAAACGCAGACACGCGGCGCAAACGTAGACACGCGGCGCAAACGCAGACACGCGGCGCAAACGCAGACACGCGGCGCAAACGCAGACACGCGGCGCAAACGCAGACACGCGGCGCAAACGCAGACACGCGGCGCAAACGCAGACACGCGGCGCAAACGCAGACACGCGGCGCAAACGCAGACACGCGGCGCAAACGCAGACACGCGGCGCAAACGCAGACACGCGGCGCAAACGCAGACACGCGCGGCTTTCTGGCACCGGATCACGCGGAAAACGCAGAGCCAGACACGCGAAACAAACGCAGACACGCGGCGCAAACGCGGGTGAACACTGGCGCAAACGCGAGACACGCGGCGCAAAACGCAGACCCGCGGCGCAAACGCAGACACGCGGCGCAGACGCAGACACGCGGCGCAGACGCCAGACACGCGGCGCAAACGCAGACCCGCGGCGCAAACGCAGACACGCGGCGCAACGCAGACACGCGGCGCAAACGCAGACACGCGGCGCAAGCACGCAGACGCGGCACGCAAACGCAGACACGCGGCGCAAACGCAGACACGCGGCGCAGACACAGACACGCGGCGCAGACACAGACACGCGGCGCAGACACAGACACACGGCGCAGACACAGACACACGGCGCAGACACAGACACACGGCGCAGACACAGACACACGGCGCAGACACAGACACAC
>BLKR01008747.1:0-13492 GCA_011170035.1 Teleogryllus occipitalis
GGCGTGAGCGAGGGCGCGAGCGAGGGCGTGAGCGAGGGCGCGAGCGAGGGCGTGAGCGAGGGCGCGAGCGAGGGCGCGAGCGAGGGCGCGAGCGAGGGCGTGAGCGAGGGCGTGAGCGAGGGCGTGAGCGAGGGCGTGAGCGAGGGCGTGAGCGAGGGCGTGAGCGAGGGCGTGAGCGAGGGCGTGAGCGAGGGCGTGGGCATGAGCGTGAGCAAGGGCAAGGGCGAGGGCGAGAATGAGGGCGTGGGCGTGGACAAGGGCGAGGGGAGGGGCGAGGGCGTGGATGAGGGTGTGGGCGAGGGCGAGAATGAGGGCGTGGGCGAGGGCAATGGCGAAGGCGAGGGCGTGGTCGAGGGCTTGGGTATGGGCGTGGGCGTGGGGAAGGGCGTGAGCAAGGGCGTCGGCAAGGTCGTGGGCAAGGGCGTCGGCAAGGTCGTGGGCAAGGGGGTCGGCAAGGTCGTGGGCAAGGGCGTGGGCGTGGGCAAGAGCGTGGGCGTGGACGAGGGCGTAGGCGTGAACGAGGGCGAAAGCGAGACCGAGGGTGTGGGCATGGGCATGGGCATGGGCGAGGGTGTGGGCGTGAGCTAGGGCGTGGGCGTGGACAAGGGCAAGGGCCAAGGCGAGGGCGCGGCCACGAGCGTGGGCGGGGCGAGGGCGAGGACTTGGGCGAGGGGACGCGGCCAGACGACTTCCGCCTGGCGCCGGAAGTGGCGGAGAAAGCGCCGCGCGTCTCCCGGAGGCCGCCGCCGCCGAAAGTGAAGCGGAGCAGGTGCACGGGCGAAAGGCTGGGAGCGAGTCGTCCCATCGATGATATCGGTTCTGCGGATTTCTCTCGTCATGGGCTGAATCCAACGATCCGTGTTTATTTCAATCATCTTGGAATAGAACCCTTCACAAAACACTAAACTTTTTGAATAATAATAATTGAAGAGCTTATTTCCAACGTCACAAATCTCCTTATCTGATTTTTTTTTTTGTGTGTGTATTACCTATCAACATATTCTGAAGACCCATCTCCATCATGTGGCTAAATGTGGTGTTCAAAACGAGCGTCTCTCCTACGTTAAACGTTATCCGTAATACGTTTAATCCCACCTGGAACCGAAAACCTGAATGCAAATACAGAATTCTTCCCTAAGAAATTGGGTTTTTGGATACACGTCACTTCGTATATAAACTCATTTTTCACCTTGAAGATTAAAAGCAAAAGCATTGGACTCACAGTTTACAGTTTGTTATGCGATATAATAAGAGAATATGCTCAGTTGTTTTGTAAATTTCCATATAATATATACGAGGGTTTCGATGTCGTGTTTCCATGAAGAGGAAAGATAATTTTATGTTATCCTGTGGTAATTGTTTACTTACATGTTCAAAATAGATTAAAATGCTCATTATTATATCCAATAATAATTAATATATATTTCATAGCTTCCTCCAGAAGTTAACATGGCTCATCATAACATCCGTTGTAATAAAAGGTACTGCTAAAACCAATATTATACCATTAATCATGAAGTGCTGACGTTACAATAAAAGCAGAATGTTAAAAAGGCGATCGTAGAAGATAAAACTTGTTTTACATGTCACTAATAGACCATTATGTGCTCGTTAGTAATTATACAGTCCTGCGCTCGTGAATAATCAACCAACCTGTATACAATGGCTCTTTTAGTCACTATTCCCCATATATATTAATCAAAATTAGAATATCTTTAAAACAATGTTAGAGCTCAGTTTAACGTAACAAAAAGTATGGTTGGTAAAGATGTTGATGATCAAATATCGGAAAAGATTAAATATTGCACGCCCGTCTGATAACTAGTGAAAACTAAACTTTGCAGAAGAGAGACGTATCTTACTTATCTTGTCATCCAGGGATTATCTGAGCTCATCTGCTAGCGTAACAGCGAGCTCCACTTAGTTAATGAATGATCACAAACTATTTTTATAACCAAAGGGAGGATATTAGACAATTTGCATATTTTATTCCCCACGGTCAAACCAAGGAAGATCGGCAAAACAGTTTCGAAGAAGGGAACACGAAAACATCATCAATTTAGTTCATTGCAATGAAAATGCAGTATTTAAAGTAATTTAGCTGTAGCTATTGTAATTTTTACCTTGACAGCGAAGAATAATCATTTGAGAAGCGTTTTGCTATAAAAAGGAATTAAAGAAGGTTTCACTCCAGAACGGAAAAAAATTATGTCAACAATCAAATAAACTTTTCGGGCGAATGCATTTAGAGTTTTAAATCTTTTCGAATGATTGCACTTGCATGATTTGAATGACCGCACTTGCATGAATTGACATGACTTATTTTGAAGGAGCTTATAATTTATTGAAATTTATGTTATGTTTGCAAATACCCATGCGCCCATCACATATCAACCATAAGAAATTTAGCTAATCTGGTTGTACACAAATGTAGAAAATGTTTAGGAGAATTCAGTTAATACTTACCTAATTTTCAAGATAGTGACCAATTATAATTTAATTAAATGATCTGAAAAAAAGCTTGTTTGAAATTGCCAACGAAGCAAAGTGTTTCAGCTCTCAGCAGAACGCGTTGAAGACAATAACTGCCTTCAAACGAAAGTCAACCGTTCGCTTCCAAAGGAATTTCCACCGCTAGCTCGTCCTGTGAAGCAATTTTTCCCCTGCACGAGGAAACGCGAGAGTGAATCAGTAATTGACAGCGGCGTCTCTCATTGTATGCAGCGCACTTCAACCTTCACTTGGCTGCGAGACCTTCTCTTCCCCAGTCACGCGTGCCCGTTCGCGCGCCAGGGCCTTTCTCCGATCCGCACGCGCACGCATCTTGAGCGGCCGCAGCGTGCGCTCCGCTCGCCAACGCACGCAGCTTCACTCTCCGCGCACGGCGCGCACGCGAAATCAGGGGCGCCAACGGAGCGAAAGTTTTGCTTGTTACTCGGCTAACTTGCACGAGTAAAACGTTTTGCTTTTGCCTGAAATGAATGTATTGTATATGTTTACCTTACGTTGCAGGTAAGAAAATGAAGGGAAGAAATGTCAACAATAAAAATGCAATGTCGTTCAATGATTGATTGATTGTTAGTGATTCCGGGCGCGTCAACTACTGAGGGCATTGGTTCTGTAAGTGTAGTGCATGTTTTTTTCATCAGGAGGTGGCTGTGATCTTTCCCCGCTGGATGGTGATATCCGGCACCGACTCACCATCGATTAGCGGGGCTTTCCCCAACCAGGTATCCCGAACTAGCGAGGCGCCGCCCTAGACGGGACAAGCTGTAAGCTGCCGACCGATCTCCCGGCATGTGTAGTAGTTTAGTGCATGTTAGTGTGTCTGTGTAAGGGGTGAGGATAGGACATGGAAGAGGAAGGAAAGATCGCGCGCGGTCCGTGGCTCGTTTGGTAGGGTACTGCTCCGGCATTCGCCTGGTGTTGATCGGAGAAACCACGGAAAACTACCAGAGCAGCCGGCCGCTAGAATTCTCCTCCAGACAGCGACTGAATTCGACCTAGCTGAAACCGGGAGCGGTAGCTCAGTGCATCAACTGATGCCACTGCAGCGCCTCTGACCGGGAGGTCCTAGGTTCGAGTCCTGATGGCGGCAGGATTTTCGACACTAGCTTTTCAACACCAGGCGAATGCCGGAGCAGTACCCTACCGAACGGGCCACGGACCGCGCGCGATCTGTCCTTCCTCTTCCTTGTCCTATCCTCTCCCCTTACACACTCACACTACCATGCACTACACTACCACATATTCCGGGAGACCGGTCGGGAGCTTAGAGCTTGACCCGGCTGGGGCGGTGCCCCACTGGTGGGAGAGTCCTGGTTAGCGGGAAACCCCACTAGCCGACGGTAGGTCGGTGCCGGATCTCGCCATCCAGCGAGGGAAAATCACCGCCATCTCCCGAGAAAAAACATGCCCTACACTAACGGGACTAATGACCAAAGCAGTTGACGCGCCCGGAAACACGAAAAAATCAATCAATCAATCAATCAACCTAGCTGAAAAGCTAGTGTCGAAAATTCTGCCACCGTGGGGAGTGTAACCCTAGGACCTCCCGGTCAGAGGGATTGCAGTGACATCAGTTGAGTCGTCTCTCCCGGTTACTACCGGGAGGGTCTCGTCTACCAGAAGGGTCTCGTCTACCAGAAGGGTCTCGTCTACCAGAAGGGTCTCGTCTACCAGGAGGGTCTCGTCTTGTGAAGCGCTCCGCTTCACTCCATTGCTCGGGCGGTCGCGACGGCCGCGGCCTCCGGCTCGTTCCGCCTGCACGCGGTCGCCATTCACCCTCGCGCGAAATTACGAGAGCTCGGCTCATCCTCCGTCGCAGGTGGCTTCACAGATTGATTGATTGATTGATTGATTGTTTAGGGATTCCGGGCGTGTCAACTGCTAAGGTCCCGTTGGTGTAATATACGTTTTTATCGCGGGAGGTGGCGATGATTTTTCCCCCCTGGATGGTGAGATACGGCGCAGACTTACGTCAGGTTGTGGGGAATTTCACCAACCAGGCATCTCCCACCTGCGTGGTACCGTCCTAGCCGAGTCAAGCTCTTAATAACTGGTAGTTTAGTGTGTGTGTGTGTGTGTGTGTATTAGTAAGTGAGTGTAAGGGGTGAGGATAAGTCAAGGAAGAAGAAGGAAACCTCGCGCGCGATCCGTGGCCCGTTTGTTAAGGTACTGCTCGGGCACTTGTCTGGTTTTGATCGGAGAAATCACGGGAAACCATCGACCGGAGGAGCTGACCGCTAGAATTCTCCTCCAGACAGCGAATAAATTCGACCTATGTACTCGGTGTCGAAAATCCTGCCACCGAACCCCAGAACCTCCCGTTCAGAGGCACTGCAGTGACGTGTTGATTCTGTGAGCCTCATTTGCCGCGGATATCCTTCTTTGCGGTATTACGTGCTACTTGTATGATTCTAGAGAAAAATGCGGGAGAAACTTGTAATAAAATTTCAAAATAAACAAATTTAAACTCAAATATATTCATTTTCCAATCGTGTGAGCTAATCAAACAGAATATCTACGGAAGTATCTTACTAACTTCAATATTAACATTTTTTTACATATTCATATTACGTGACCCTCTACGATAGCATACTGATGTTTGAATAAAAAAATAGGTGTGGGAGAGATACGGAAAACAGCAACTGAACAGCTCCAATTTACGGATGATTCGTTGTTTTTCTTTTCCCTCTCATTCAAGATGAATTCCGTGATGACCGAGTGCTCACGGTGCAGAATGATAGAGACTAATTCAGTTACGAGAAAAGATGAGTTGAAGCGGATCTGACTGTACAAATATGAATAAATCATAAATGTCGTCGTCCGCTCACGCAAGGAGCTGAGCGACGTCATCAAGAACGACGATGGCGCCTATGGTACTTATGGCGGCATATGGCGACCTATACCTATGGCGCCCTATACCTATGGCGGCCTATACCTATGGCGGCCTATACCTATGGCGACCAATACCTATGGCGACATATACATATGACGACCTATACATATGGCGACCTATACCTATGGCGGCCTATACCTAAGGTGGCATATACCTAAGACGGGATATACCTAAGACGGCCTATACCTAAGGCGGCCTATACCTAAGGCGGCCTATACCTAAAGCGGCCTATACCTATGGCGGCCTATACCTATGGCGGCCTACGACAAGTAAATGGAGCAAAGCGAAGGACGGGAGGTTTGGGGGGGGACCAGGGAACGGGGACACCGCGACCACCCACCCCCACCCCCACCCCACCCCCCACCCCCACCCACAAACCCCTGCGAAGCGAGGGGAGTTGAGGCGAGGGGCTCCAGCTCCCATTCACACGGCGCTGGGAAGCGGGTGCCCGCCTGACACCCATACCACCCACCCACCCAACCCCGCGCCGGATCGCAGCTCCTTGAGGGCGACCTTCGCCTTGGGATCCATGGCGCAGCGCACGAGCTACACAGATCGACTGGGAAACGCTTTAAAGATGCGTGTGCACTTGCAATGACAAACAAATTGGAAGGAAAATATCCTCTTTTATTACGCCTTTACTTTCATTTTGTTCGAATGCCTTATGCTGAATATTTTCTGTTTCTACTTAAAATTAATTCATCACGTTTCTCATCTTTTTCTCCCTTTCAATTTAATATTGGTTTAATAAAGAAAGGTACTAATATTTAATGCATTAATCACTGTCATTAGTGACTGGCACATCCAAAAAAGCATCTTTTTTTCATTGAATTAAATTATGATATCCTAAATTTAGCTTCAACTGTTCATTAATTAAAATAGCACAAACAAATTAAACAATCCCTTCAATCCATTCATCCTGCATTCCCCAATTTGCCTCAATTACAAATGTAAATAAATTACACTGATGGGGCTTCGGAAGCACCTACTTTCTTGCATTATTTCTATTTTTTGCAATTTAAAAAAAATCGAATGTTCAATGAAAATGAGACCTGAGCCACTTTGGAATCGTGTTTTCTGCTATCGAAGAAATATAATTTAAAAAAACATTAGGATCGTTTTTCAGATCAAAATGTTTCTAATGGCCTTAATAGTATGCCTTAAAGTAAAAATTGCGCGAAAACTAGTCGTTTAAAAAATGTACATAACTTATTTAAAGTTCTATTTAAAAAAATATATATTACTATAAGAAAATAAGATGCCTTACCAAATTGTCAAATTCACTTTATCATATTTCATAAAGCTGCTTCCATGGTACTTAAACATCCACGGTTTCTGTCACTTAAAGTTCTTGAAGAGAGGCGTAAGTTAATTAAAAAGGTACATTAACTCGCTGTTAATTTTAAAAGTAATGTATGTTAATGGTAATGTAACCAAAATCTTATAATTTAATATTCTATTGTTGGAATGTTTGCGAATTGCAAAAATTCAGATGGTTCACTGAAAATCGGACACGGGCCATTTTTATGGAAGTTCTTTGGTTTACTAGAGAAAAAAAATAAAGAAGAACTTGGAACGGTATTTGAGAAAATAATTTTTCAACACTGGCTATATTTCACAAAAATTATGCAAAACTACTCACATTTTCTAAACATGGTACATTGTATTGTTTAAAAATCTATAATTGAAGACTAGATTTTGTCATGGAAAAATCTCTATCTTCAATATTGTAGTTGTAGGAACACGTCGAAAAACCTTAGCTTTTGTAACTTTCAAAAATTCTGAGAGTTCAAATATAATGTGATCTGTTACATATTTTAAGCGTCCTTTGTTATCTCTGATGAAAACAGGATTGCACAGCAGCAGGAAAATTGCAGAAATTAATGGGAAAGAATGAAGTGAGAAAGCGTTGTTGTATTACTGCTAGTTAGTTATATAATTGTAGTAACGTGTACAACTACTTTTACTACTATAATTTGTAGCTTGAAGGGAGGAATTCTATTCACAGCAGTGGAAACTACTAGTAAATCACAAGTATGCATTCTATCACTTAACATTGCATTCGTTAAATAGATTGTAATCTCAGGAGGAAATTGTATCAATTTACGTGAATAAGCGAAGGGAAATTATCTGGGGAAGATTAGGTATCACTAACGTTATTTTTCTCAACTTTTAAGTATGAATATTTTGAATTGTGAAATATATTTGAATAGCTATTCATTTCTCAGAACGTGCATTTACAGTAAAATCATACCTTTCACTTACTACTTCCTCTCATCACCAAGTGATTATGAAGACATTTAACGTAGAGAACCTGGAAATTGAAAAATCTTAATTTGCATTAAGAATTTTCAATTTCAAAACGCAGATAAATATTTTCGTAATCCAGGATACACGCGAAGAATTTAAGGATGGCTAAATTAGAATATAAGAGTGAAAATCACTATTAACGAGGAAACGACAGGATCTCAGCTCCGATCGGCGGCATCCACAGTCATGTCGAGCCCCGTCGCTCGGAATCTGTGAGTTCCTCTCATCACCAAGTGATAGTAAAGACATTTAGCGTAGAGAATCCGGTCACCAATCCAAGAAACAAATCTTAATTTGCATTAAGCATTTTCAATTTCAAAACACAGATAAATATTTTCGTAATCCAGGATACACGCGAGGAATTTAAGGATGGCTAAATTAGAATATAAAAGTGAAAATCACTATTAACGAGGAAACGACAGGATCTCAGCTCCGATCGGCGGCATCCACAGTCATCTCGAGCCCCGTCGCTCGGAATCTGCGAGTCAACGGCCTTCGGATGCAACGCCCAAGGAAAGCAAGACGCCCCTCCCCGCCCCGCCCCTCCCCTCCCCTCCCCTCCCCTCCGCTGTGCTGCGCTGGCGAGATGGCTTATCGCGCGTGGATTCCTGCTAGGTGCATCCGCGCTCTGATTGCGGAAACGAAAGCCGCTCTGGGCGGGGGGGGGGGCGGGGGGGGGGGGGGGAGGACGCTTTCCACAGGAAGCGGCGGAAGGCGCGTGGCTGCCACGCGGAACGCTCGTCTGCCGCCCCCGCCCCCGCCCCCCCCACCCCACCCCACCGGCCCAACGGTCGCTCGCGCCCACGCGTTGCATCAGGCGGCGTTCTGCTACACAGGGTGTTGCACAAGTTACGCACGAAGCGAAATTGGAGAGCTTTACGGAGAAACCCGGAGTTCTCAGCTTCAGTCAGCTGAAGGTGATGCGGGCTGCAAGGGAGAGGACGAGGGAGAGGGATGAGAGAGAACAAGAAGGGGAAAGGGAGAACGAGAAAGGGAGGGAGAACGAGGAGAGGGGGAGAACGAGGAGAGAGGGGGAGAGAGAAGGAGAGAGAGAAGGAGAGAGAGGGAGAGAGAGGGAGAGAGGAGAGAGGGAGAGATAGGGAGAGAGAAGGAGAAAGAGAGGGAGAGAGAAGGAGAATGAGAGGGAGAGAGAAGGAGAAAGAGAAGGAGAGAGAAGGAGAAATAGAGGGAGAGAGAAGGAGAGAGGGAGAGAGGGAAGAGAGGGGGAGAGAGGAGAGAAAAGGAGAGAGAGTGTAAGGGAACCAACATCAAAGATATTATACAATACTACACAAACATGTACGAATTTAGAGAGAACTTGTTTTTGTGTTGCACAGTGTATCCAACCCACAACACCCCAGGTGCAGACTGCAGTCATTGCGGTGTCGTATTTTCTGGACGGCTAGAAAATTCGACATTCACTCGAAAATTTCACTAACAAATTTCTAGATCCATGAAAGTGAGAATAACGAATTTAAAATTACAAGTTTTCATATCGTTTTCATTTTGAAGTAACGAAAGGGATGGATTGTGAATGCAGAGTACACAGAATGCGAAGTTCAATACCTAAGCTTGCAGACTTTTGGTCGTTTGTTACTCCAAAGCGCGTTTTTAATTATGTTTATTTATTAATTTCATTTCAATATCGACAAGGTTTCTGTTGAAATTATTCACATCATTATTTCGAACGTTGATGTCTTAAAACATAGAACGAATGAACTCTAAGAGACTGCTTTACTTAGACGTTTGTGATACCTTTTTCAACAAAGCAAATAAATGGTAACACTTTAATTCAATAATTATTGACAAACAATTTCAGGGTTGGCGAGACGTTTGGTCTTGACTGGAAAATGAAATAATATGAAAAGTTATTTTAACTTCTCATACCGGTCTCAAATTGAAACAAGAGTTTCGTTCATATAAATAATATTTAATTATTTCACGTACTCAAGGTAACTATAAAATATATTCCCATAACTCTATATCTTAGTGTATCTCTAGACGCTATACAAGATGCTTTTGATACAAAGTAAATACAGATTATAATGTATTATTTCTCACTCTTAGCTTTCGTGTTGCATTCTTTGCTCAGAGATCGAAATCGCGTGCGCGAAATATTTCTCGCAAGCCACAAAAAGACTACAGGGTGGCCAACAAAAGAAATGCCTTGTTTGTTTTTCTTCGTGGCAGCGTATTAAATCACGTTGCGCAAGTGCATTCAACGGGCTGATCGTATCCTTCCTGCGGTCGCGTTACCAGGCCGCACGTCACGGCTGGCGAGCGACGGACGAACCAGTTGGTCGATTCTGCGCCGCTTAACACGCGTCAACCGTTTGACTTCCTGCAGATAAGCGCGTGCGAGAGAATGGGCGGTGAGGGACGGTCGGGGAGGGGAGAGAGCGGGGGGGGGAACGGGAAGCGGGGGGGACGTGCGGGATTGATTGATTGATTTTTTCGTGTTTCCGGGCGCGTCAACTGCTTCGGTCATTAGTCCCGTTAGTGTGGTGCATGTTCTTTTTTCTCGGGAGATGGCTGTGATCTTCCCCCGCTGGATGGCGAGATCCGGCGCCGACCTACTGTCGGCTAGTGGGGTTTCCCCCTAACCAAGACTCTCCCACCAGCGGGGCACCACCCCAGCCGGGAAAAGCTCTAAGCTCCCGACCAATCTCCCGGAATATGTGGTAGTGTAGTGTATGTTAGAGTAAGTGTGTGTGTGTGTGTATGTACGGGGAGAGAATAGGACAGGACAAGGAAGAGGAAGGAAAGATCGTGCGCGGTCCGTGGCCCGTTTGGTAGGGTACTACTCCGGCATTCGCCTGGTGTTGATCGGAGAAACGGGACGTGTGGGAGGAACGAGAGCCATCTAAAGCTAGCAGTGCCTCAAAACTAATCTCAACCAAACTATACCCAAAATTTTAGGCTAATTTGAGGCTCTGAACGGGCAGGGTTAGAGAAGCTGGAGAGTGCTGACGGCCGGGAAAAGATGTCGGGGGAGGGGAGATGTCGGAGAGGGACGGGATTGATTGATTGATTGATAGTGATTCCGGGCGTATCAACAACTGACGCCATTAGTCCCGTAAACGCAGTGCATGTTTTTTCTTCGGAAGATGGTGGTGGTGGTGGTGGTGGTGATTTTTCCCCAATGGATGGGGAGTTCCGGCACCGTCCTACCGTCGACTAGCAGGGTATTCCCCGATCAGGTATCTCTCACTAGACGGGCATCAACCCAGCTAGAACAAGCTCTAAGCTTCACCGGTCTTCCTAGGAGATGGTAGTGTAATGCAGGTAAGTGTAAGTGTGAGTAAGGGGTGAGAATAGGACAAGGAAAAGGAAGGAAAGATCACGCGCAGTCCGTGGTCCGTTTGTTAGTGTACTGCTCTGGTATTCGCCTGCTATTGATCAGGGAAAACGTTTGGGCTGGGCGGGGAGGTGGGAGGCCGGGGGAGGCGAGAAGATCGGAAGGGTGGGAGGGAAGGAGGGAGGGATGGGTGGCCGGGACGGGCGGCCGGGACTGGGCAGGGTGGGGCGGGGCGGGGGCCATGTGGTGTGGTGGTGTGGGTGGAGTGGCTGGACGGGCGGGGCGAGAGAAGGGCGGAGAAGGGCGGGAGAAGGGCGGAGAAGGGCGGTAATGGTTGGCGAGAAGGGCGGGGAGAAGGGTGGAGAAGGGTGGGAGAAGGGTGGGAGAAGGGCGAGAGAAGGGTGGAGAAGGGGGTGAGAGGAAGGGCGGGAGAAGGGTGGGGAGAAGGGTGGGGAGAAGTGGAGAAGGGCGGGGAGAAGGGCGGGAGAAGTGGGAGAAGGTGGGAGAAGGGTGGGAGAAGGGTGAGAAGGGCGGGAGAAGGGCGGGAGAAGGGCGGGAGAAAGGCAGGAGAAAGGCAGGAGTAGGGCAGGAGAAGGGCGCGAGTAGAGTAGAAGAAGGGCAGAAGAAGTGCAGGAGAAGGGCAGGAGAAAGACAGGAGAAGGGCGGGAGAAGGGCAGAGCATGGCGAAGCGGGGCGGTGTGGAGCGGGGTGGCGCTGGGTGGAGAGGGGCGGGATGGGTCGGTGGAGTGACGGAAGGGGGAGGGGGACGGGGAAGGGGGTGGGGCGGAAGGGGGACACGGTCCGCGAGCGCGTGCCGTTGCTCTCGTGTACGGCACGTGCGCGCAAAATTATGGTCCGGAGGGGAATATGAGCTGATAACATTCACGTTAAACTGCCGGAAAATGAGCTGGGAGGATTGCACACAAATACATGCTTATGAAAAGTATAAAAATATACAGTATTCGAGTAGAGTCGGCTTCTAACAAACATATAATTGTTGTATGTAAAATGAATATGAGAATTATTTCGTAAACCAATTATAGAGAAGGAGAATGGAATAAACGTTATGAATAACGAATTTGGAAAATATATTTCAGTAACTTCAATCAACATAAGTCGTAAATTTTTGTCTCTGTTTCCTTATTGTTCAAAGAATTCAGTAATGGAACAAACATGTTTTGATTCACATCAAATGTTTAGAATTTCGAGGTCATTTTAAGCTTAAAGACTGGTGAACAAAGGACATTCTAAAAATGTTCTTAAAGAATTGTTATGAATTAGTTAATAATTCGTTACAGTATCGTTTGTTGTTAATACTGGTTGTTTATATGAATGGATATTTCATTTACAAAAAAAATAACATTTAAAATGATTTCTTTTCATGAAATGAAATGTTGGGTGAAAATGTTAGAAAGTATGGTTTGGTTGAGAAAGACAATGAATGTAATCTCATGTCCTCATAAATATTTGGAAGCTCAGCGCAGTTCCGTTTTGTTATTCATCAGACTTCCCCTTTGTCTTTGCTCACAAAATCATCGAGTTTCTCTGCACTCAGAATTAAGTGAAAGGACCAGCGAATTAATGAGCGTAATTGACATATTTTGAATTAGCCAAACTCAAACACTTGCGAGAGCCATTATACATCGAAATTATACTATTATTCTGATTTTCTAGTGTTTCTATGGGCAATTTATGTTTCATGTAGCAAGATTGGAATAAATACACCATGTAGTTTTTGAAACCGCTGGGTTCGTGAACTCTTCACAGTAAATTTCCACACATTTGTGAGCTCATCAAGAAAATACGGTTTTTATAATTCTTGTGTGCGGAAATAGAAGTATTTTGAGTAGAAATTCGTTATTATTATAACCTTCAGTATCTAGCATTTTGACCATTTCTGAGAACGGTTTTGGGATTGGGCGATGGGTGATAATGTATTGAATGACGGAAGATCAATGAGGACCAGAGAAAACAGAAGAACGTTCAGAAAACCTGCCGCGAACTCACGTTGACTGCCCCAATACCACACTAGATCTGAAACGGAAACTGTTCACGTTCCATATCTGAGTACATGAATTCCCGATCTGTTATCATTCTGCCCATTACATCTCAGCCCCCTTCAATGATTGATTGATTTTTTCGTGTTTCCGGGCACGTCAACTGCTTTGGTCATTAGTCCCGTTAGTGTAGTGCATGGTTTTTCTCGGGAGATGGCGGTGATCTTCCTCCACTGGATGGCAAGATCCGGCGCCGACCTACCGTCGGCTAGTGGGGTTTCCCCCTAACCAGGACTCTCCCACCAGCGGGGCACCGCCCCAGCCGGGACAAGCTCTAAGCTCCCGACCGATCTCCCAGAATATGCGATAATATAGTCGAACCTAGGACCTCCCGGTCAGAGGCGCGGCAGTGACATCAGTTGAGGCACTGAGCTACCGCTCCCGGTCAGCCCCCTTCAAAAATACAAACATCGTGTATGTATATAT
>BLKR01008748.1:0-13485 GCA_011170035.1 Teleogryllus occipitalis
ACAGACAGACAGACAGACAGACAGACAGACAGACAGACGGACGGACGGACGGACGGACGGACAGACAGACAGACAGACAGACAGACAGACAGACAGACGGACTGACGGACGGACGGACAGACGGACACAGAGACAGACGTACGGACGTTTAATAAAACACTTTTTCGGTATCAGGGGACACCAAAACGTATTTCCGCTGAAATCTCGAAATCGATTTTCGCAGCATTACATAACATTCTCTATAGTACTGTAACGTATTGGATTAACATTAGCAGGATGACCGGCGTCTTGCAGGCGCCGCGCCGCAGGATTAGGGTAGCCAGAGAAGGTGGGTGGAGAAAGGAAGTAGAATGAATAGACGGTAGCTAGGGGTGGAGGCACTCCGAGGTATTTTGAAAACTCCCAGAAATCCATGGGAAGGGATGCCCAAAATGCGTGGCGGCTTGACAGTCACGTGGCATGAAGTGCCGCGCGAAAGCAAGATAACGTTGCGTGTCACGTGGTGTGGAAGGTACATAAGCGAGAGCGAAAAGCGCGGGGAAGGGGGTTGGAGCTGAGTGAAAACCTCGTGTGAACGCACAAAACTTGCTCCTAGGGCGGTGCGGAGACGTATGCTCGTGGGGCAACCCATGTGTTGGGACGGCGCTGTGGAACAGTTGTTCCACGGGTGACTGCAGTCACCGGCGCTCTACGCTGTGTGTGTAAGCTCGCTGAGGAGTGGCGAGGACCACGAGTCAGGCAGATATTGCATCATTTA
The DNA here is from genome assembly GCA_011170035.1 of Teleogryllus occipitalis. Lineage (NCBI taxonomy): Eukaryota > Metazoa > Arthropoda > Insecta > Orthoptera > Gryllidae > Teleogryllus > Teleogryllus occipitalis. The sequence goes on from BLKR01008748.1 coordinate 758, forward strand.
AGGATCGCTCCTGCGATCGGAGGATAGGATCTATCAGAGCTCTAAATAACTGATCAAACTTTTAATTTTTAAATACTTATTAAAAAATCTGTAAATATCTGAAGCTCGTGTCTGTGATTGCTGTTGTGTTCCCACGACGTCACACTACGTATATATCTGCGTGTTTACGTATACGAGAAAGTAACTATGAAATGTATACAAGAAAGGTGCTACAGAATGGCACAGACTTTCTCGTAGTAAAGGTTTCTAATTTCGTTGCAGTAGACTGGTACTGTACAGTCTTGCCTCACCTACTTGCCTGCTGCTATGTATCGCCACCAAAATTACTTTCTTTAAAAGCCGTTTTTACGAAAATGACGTCAAGCGTTACTATAAATGCAAAATTTGAAGCTCTTTTTCACTGGAATCTATTGAGTTTTCGAAAAACTTCATCTGAAATCATTTGAAGCACTTTCACTTACAAATGCAATAATGTAAACAATTCCATTGAAATATGCATATTAACGGCGTGAGAGATATTTCAAAAAATTACATTTTTGTAATTTTTCAAAAAACAAATGAATACACCAAAATGAAATTTACGTTATATTAAATAGTGCAATTGGCAATATCTATTAGAAAAATTTGAAGAAAAAATTATGAGCCATTTTTGAGAAAATGGTGTTTGAACGTTTCTGAAAATTCGGAATTTTTATCTCATTTTTAGGCACATGTACTCATTAAAGCACATGTACTCATAAATGCATTAAAGATAGTAAATTGCCTCTAATGTAAATATTACCGACGTGAAAGACAAGTCAAAAAGTTAAATTTTTGTAATTTTTGGAAAACATAAGAATAGACCAATAAGTCGTTTATGTAATTTTATACGGTCTGTTTGGCACTAACCCTACCAAACATTTAAAGAAAAGATTTAGAGCCGATTTGGAGAAAATCTTGTTCTTGTAATTTTTTAAAATTGCAAATGTTACACTCACTATTGCAAGAAAACTACTAAAATTTTCAAAACAATCTACATGACCTTTGTGAAACAACATTTATGCACAACAAATTTCATTTGAAGAAAAAATCCATGTCTTCGATTTTGTAGTTGTAGGAAGACGCCGGAAAAGACACCCGACTTTCGCAAGTTTCGAAAAGGGTTAACCGTGAAATTCTGATCTATTCTGATCTATTCCACCATAAGTCTATTTTGCTCTTATCTTACAAGAAATTTAAAGAAAAAATTTGAAGCTGTTTTTGAGAAAATTTTCAATATATCCGGGGGATCTCATGTAAAGTACCCCCAAATTTTAAAGAATGTTTTTCAAAATTTCAAAGTTTCAACTAGTGCCAGATCGACAAAGGATTCTTCAATTTGGAAAAGATCGTACTTGTGGTTTAGGCGCTAGTAGTGTTCACAGACGGACGGACGGACAGACGGATAGACGAACACACGGACGGACGTTTTGCTTCCAATTGTTTTTTCGTCATCCAGGGCCCACAAACCAGGGATTCTGGCTACACCACGTGTTAGAGGATTTTTTCTCTTAATTTAGCAACTGGTTTGATGCACTTTTTCGCCACCTGAGCCCGGCAATGAATTTTTTTCGCGCTTTACATCAGGAAGCGCCGTTCCGCCGTTTTTTCGCGCTTTACATAACTTTCTCTATACTACGTATATTATTACTCGGAATATACGTACGTATACGAGAAAGTAAAAATGACATTTCATTACAATCTGCCCTCTACTTATTAATGTAAGCCTACCCAAACATTATTATATAATTCGTTCGATAATCACTGAATTACAACGAACTATATTAAGAGAAGCTGCCCAAAAGGAGAATTCCAATAATACCCAGAAACTACCCTTTCCGGTTCAAGAGACGTTTTCGTATTTCCGGTAAATTGTTTTTCAATGAAAATCAATATAACACAAGGGCAGAATTTTTTAAAAGTAGGATTTTATATTTTAGTAAAATTTGTTTATGTAAATGTAGCATATTCTCGTGTGGTTGATTCCTCAAAGTCTTGGTCCTCGCTCCTTACGTTTCTTGTTTTGAAAAACATAGTATGTAAAGAATCTTTACTGTAGATTCCATTGCAATATTAAACAAAAAATTTGTCAAATAATTATTTTGACACTTTATTTATACTTTTTAAGTAAGTTGTTTAAATCAATTCATGACTCCATGCAAATGAAGTAGCTGGTTTAACCAGTAAGTAAATAAAAACGTTCAATAGAAAAGGGGGCCCACAAAAAGCAGATTCTTTAGGGTGCAAATGCCTGAGACAATTGTGTTTTAACACTAAAATGTATCATTGACTTTCTGTATACGTGGAAAACAATGGTGAAGTGGACCGTACAATTAACTCCTAACGTATTTAATCAATGATCATTTCTGTACGCGAAAGGCAAGAATCGATATGATCTTTACCATACTTATTCTTTCGGTTTAAAACGAATGTGCCAGAAGAAGAAAGCATATGGATCGACATTGACCCAAACTTAAGAATGTAATTTTGAACAATAATATATTTTGTATATATTGGGAAGTAATTTTATTTCACTTAAATGCGCATTGATATAATATTCTTACATGTGACCAAAATAGTGCATTCAAAACTCAAAATAATGGCTTACGTAACACAATTACATTATACAACACTTGCCTGAAATATTTGATTAGCACAGTTCTTTAAGCCTCCCCATGCCCTTCAAGAGCAGCACTTCGGAAAAGCTTTGAACAACGCGCTGCATTGGAGATCTCCGTACAGTAGTGTCACCTAGTGGTGGAAGTAAGAACCATACAGCTTGCAAACACGCAGCGATTAAGGTCAAGTGTTACCACTCTCTGGAACGAAAACTTTCCTCGACAACCGCCAAGATTTCATCTTTGTTACGACTTTACATCGAATACTTACCTTGACAACATAATGGAGTTGGTGATCTTTAAAGAAGTACTGAGAATATCGAAGTACCAAGAACAACGTTTAATTCGAACAATAGCGACTCGTACAATGAGTGTGGTAACCCTCCAACCACAGTCGCCGACAGTGCTTGACGTCAGAACCCCTCCTACCGACGCGTGCTGATGTGATCTGTGTACTTCTGGTTAATTATCGTATCCGACTCGATGACAAGGCCAAGATAACAACGTGTCGGTGCAAAACAAGAAGCGAGAGGTAGTGTGGATCGAGTCGAGGCAGGAGTGACATCGCGGACGAAATAAGGTAAGCAACAGCCGTAGCTCCTTGTGTAGTGTCAGCATGCCAACCACGTATATCTGTTGTGTGAACTTTCTCCCAATGTTGCCTACCATGCCGTGTAGTGCTGTAGGTGGCAATTGTAAGTTAAGACTGATGCAGCGCCAATTGTACATCAGTACTGCGTTACTGACAAAATCTGTATGTTCGCTCACGTTTAATAGAAATTAGTGTGCATCGCAAAACGAGCTTCTGATTTAATGTTATGCTCTTGCCCCAGAAATTATTTGAATTTTTTTAAGATTTAGTTTTATATTTAGTTTTTTATTTAAGTTTTTTGAGATTTGTTTATTTAAATGAAATTTGTTCTTCTTAATTAATTCTTTAAATTATCTCTGTTTTTGGTTCTTAATTTAAAGACAAAATAATTTTCGGAAAATAATTTATCCATCTTCAGGCTTAAATGTCAAAACATAAATATAATATTGACTATATTATTTGTTTTGACATGTAAGCCTGAAGATGGAAATAGTTATTTTTTGGAAACGTTGGTAATACTATTTTATATCACTTGTAATTTATAGATATAAAACAGTCTTTCTAAAAAATGTTTTCTGTCTTTAAAATGAACAGACTGATAAATTTAAAAAATTATAGACAGAAAAAACATAACGATTTTAATTAATTCTTAAATTCTTTTATGTACATTTATTTAAAAAAATATATTGAAACTTTGAAAATATTATTCGTTTTTGCGCAATTTGGAGTGAAATATGTTAAATATTAATATATTGAAAACGACAACAAATTTTTTCTTTAAAGTTTTTGAAAGGGCAGAGCACTGGATGAAGTGAATAACATGCCAAAACGGCAATTTAATGTAGACTTTGGATTTTTGAAATATCAAAGAAAATGTATTTTTTAAATTATCTCTCACATTAAAATTTACATTATATATGTATTTCAAACTTGTAATACCTTTGTTACCCAGAAACTTCAAAATATTTAATGATGGTTTTTCAAAAATTCAGATCTTTTAGTGTATGGGAACGATTAATGGCGAATTTTCGAAAACGTCCGAACCAATTTTTTTTCAAAAATCCCTGCATTTTTTACAGAAATCTCGATATTGGCAATATGCTGAATTCTCATCCATAATCCGAAAGGCTTATTTCGATCAAAATATTTAGGACCGTAAAATCAAAAAGGTACTGAATAAAATGTAAATGCAATTGAAAAATGTGAATGCTTTTTAATCAAATATTGCATGAAACTAGTGCTAAAACAGCACGTACTCACTCCCCCTCAGTAACGATTTCTTAATATAATCATACCGTAATTTTGCATGTATATACCGCATTATTATACCGCTCAGCTAGTGCGGCTTTCTTAGAGCCACAGTAGACAATTCGTTTAAAATCTATACATGGAGAACATTTTCTTATAAATTCTTGCCCAAACACTCGTTTTAGAACAGATTTCATTCGTTTAAACAAAATTAAAATTGCCTGTATTTCATGCAAAATTACGCGAAAAGTACTCAAATTTTCGAAAAAATTTTACGTAACCTTATTTCAAAATCTAAGGAACAGATTTCATCAAGGGAAAAATCTCTATATTCAATATTGTAGGAAGACGCCGAAAAATTTGAATTTGCGCAATTTTCGAAAAATCAGTGATTTCAACGAAAATGAGTCACCGGCCATTTTTTTAAGAGTTCATTACGCTCTCCCCGGACAAAGTTCCATCAAAACGTTTTGTAGCCACTTTTGAGAAAATTGTAGAATGCTTTTTCAGTGATCGGCTAACCCCAACACTCAACCTATCAGTTTCAAATGGAAGGGACCGCGATATCAGGCACATCGATTGGGAAAATCGATTTCGGTGAAATCCTGCTTAAGGTTTAGCCGCTAGCGTTGACCGCAGACGGACAGACGTTTTGCTGTCAATCCATTTTTGGGTATCAAGGACCCACAAATATGGATTATGACTACATAACATTTAAGAAGAAGTAATTCATTACATAAAGGAACAAAATTTATCGACTTTTCCGTTACCAGGGTCCGGGAATACTAGTGTTTTGCCGATTTCCTGCACACGATTTCAATACGCGCAATACGATTTCAATACTTGTTACGACGTAAGGGGAGAAAGTAATATCGATTACACGAAAACGAAAAATAAACCATCGCATTCATTTGAAATATTCTCTAAATATTGTATCTAATAACATTTTCAAAATTTTGTGAATATTAGGAAAAATGTGAATTTTGTGTCTTTACGCGCTTACTAATAAACTAGTGAAAATGGCGACAAATCAGTCACCACGGCAGGACGTTTGGAAAAAGAATGTGTTTATTTTGAATAGCAAATGAAATCGAAGAAGGCGACCGTACAAGACAGTTATAAGCAGATATTACGATTCAGTGTGGTGAATCTAGGGTTTCAGATGTAATACATTGAAAGAATATTACAACACTAGCTGGTGTACCCGGCGTTGCTCGGGTTTATAGTAAATTATTAGTCAGGGAGAGGAATTCCATTTTTTCATTCCCTGCGGTGGGGCCTACTATCTCTTCTGTTGTATCCCTTCTCCGCCCTGCTCCTCCCTGCCATGCTCTGCACGGCCACGCTTCGATAGCCCTGTCTTCTCTTCACCCCATTTGGAAATTTCCGGTCTACCTCGCTCACTTTTTCACAAAAAATATATTTTTCTTATTTGGGCTTCCAGCTCCTAAACTTTCTTCAATTTATAACTAAAAACAATAAACAATTCTAAACTACAGAATAAAATACTTGTAGACTCACGTATATTTTGTGTTTTTTTTGTGGAGTTTCACATATTACTTCCAATACTGTCAAATTGTCACATTGTAAAACTTACTCTTTTTTATATTTTGTCTTCTCTTGTATTCATAAACAAATATTTGAAAGTTATCTTTCAAATCGTGACCTTGAAGGGACTGACTGTTTTAAGCGAAGTTTAACATGCCAGAGTTCTCGCACGGAGACGCTAGAAGATAGATATGGAATATGAATGTATACGTCAGAACGTAATTGACGAATCATAATCATAAAAGTAAATGAAAGTATCAATATTGAAAGTAATTGCCAGTACTTATAATTATTTTGAAGACGAAAAATATATATAAGTTTAAACTACGTGTAGAACAAAACTTTATTTTTTTATGTAAATCAATTAATCATAACATTAAAGCATGAGAACAATACTGATCCATCAACATGTACATTGTGGGTACACACTAAATTGACAATCTTCTGAACAAAACCATATTAGCTTCATTATTTGATCTGAAGTGCTACATATTAAAGATCTTGAAATGTGAGTAAGAGAAACCAATTCATGTGTTGGAAGCAATTGCAATGCAAAATAATAGCACAGATTATTCTCAATATGTAAGTGATCATTGCTTAATTACATACTATTGCACTAATCTTCTGCACATAATGAAGAAAAAATCAACTGGATGAAACCAAAACATACAAACATTTTACATTTTACCAATTTGAACATGAGAACTGTGTAAATAGTCAAATTGTGAGTGCTATTGAAAAGCAACCCTACTACATAGAGAATTATTTACATTTGCATCCCTCCTTGCAGTATTATTTTCAATAGTGCGAGTGAGTACTTCAGCAAGTCGCACTTCTCTTAATAGCCGTTTCAAAACGTTTATAGACTGCCCATCTATTCGCACTTGTATGATATGTTTTGACAACTTGACATTCGCATTGTTTCAAGAAATTCAATGTTTACAAATTTCTGTAAAAGAAGAGGTTGTTTAGAAATGTATACGATATCTATATATAATACATTGTAGATAACTGTGTATTCTGTACTATATATTATTGTACATTGCACTGTCTCAACCTACCTCAATTTCTGTACAAATTCAAACTCCAATGTTTTATAGCCACTTTGTACATACCACGGATTAAGGATAATGCATGTACCTTGTCATTTTTACCACTTTAGTTACCGATTTCTTACAAATATTCCACCAATGTTCAGAACTAACAAATCACCACCATTCATACAGGGACATTACATAACCTTATTCAAAGTCCAATGAATCTCGTAATAATTCTGGACATTGATGAAACCAGTAGTAGATCTCAGACGTCATCCTCTGGTGGCGCACAGCTTAACTATTGACATTGATGCGCTCTTGAATCTGTGATGTAAAGCTATGCCAAAAATGTCGAGAAAAGTAATTATTTTGTAAATATATTACGGTTTATGGTTGTAAATCATAGCCTATAGTACTCCAGACCTTTAAAGGAAGTTAGCACAAAAGTTTCATCGGCATTGGTTCAGTAGATTCAGAGATTACCGCGTTGAAAGAGAACGCACTTCTGTCTGTCTGTCTGTCTGTCTGTCTCTCTCTCTCTCTCTCTCTCTCTCTATATATATATATATATATATATATATATATATATATATATATATATATATATATATTGTGACATACCGATATGTCACATGAAAATAAACAAACATTTACTTGTAGACTATATGGTGGAAAATGCATTAAGAGGTGGCTGGATGCCGAAAGTAGAAAATTTGGGATTGGGCGAAGAAGTTTAGACGATCGAAAGGTCAGCTACACCAAAATATAACGAACGAATGGATTGGCTGGGTGAGAGAAGGACGGTCAAATGTTATGAAAAAAGAGAAGGTAGTAATACGAAGTCTTCGAGGGGTGAATCATGCAGGAAGATTTCATTCTGACCGGCATCGCGTTTCTGAACTGATCGTAGGTTCGTGAGAGGGAACGAGTATAATACAGATAGTCAGAATCGGGTTATCAGGTCGTGAAATTTTAAGGACAGTAAATGATATTGCAGATATTGCATGTGGAAGTAACATTGATGCATAAATTGGGACTTTGTCGGGAGTGGTAATCGAGTTATAGATTTCGGGACTATGTCATAGGACGTAATCGGAACTGATAATTTTGATAGTTTGAGACCAGTTTGGATAGGGGCAGAAGAGGATTTCTTGGGACTTTGGACTACGGCAAGCTCGCAAGATATTTCGACTGAGAAGTCTACGAGGGACATCAACGAAGAATAGATAAGTTAACCGCGGTATAAAACTGTAAATTCAAAGATATCTTGATCAAAGGCCTAACATCAAATCATTTATTAAATTCACTAAATTGTTTGCTAAAAAGATAACAATAAACTTTGTTAAATTTTGTTCTTTAGAAAAGAAAGTGATCTTTCATTTAGTCAATCCAAACAGTAATGGACTAGGAATAGAATCATTCTATTTCAGATTCCCAGCTGCGCTGTATAGTCAGCGGATCCTATAATCCATTATAAAGGTAATAAGGATTATAATATATCGTGACCCATTGACCCAGCAAGCCGGACGCTAAGATCTTTGCCAGATATTAATGTAGAGAAAAATTTGTATATCTCAATATATTATATATATATAGATGATATATCTGTCCTCGCAGATTAATACTTAGTACGCAGTGACTATTTCAAGTACATTAAGTGGAATCGTTTAATAAATGAGAAATCAGTAGATCGTGGTCTGCAGAACGACAATCATATCTTTTTTATTAAACAAAAATCACATTAAGTTTCACATTTTTTTAAAAAGAAATGATTGAATGAATATTTGGCGAGCGTGTTCGTGCCCCTGCCACTCGCATTGTCGACAGCAGATGTGAGAGTATCGTTCGACCTATGGACTTGGTTTTTTGTGAGTTCGTGCGGGAGAAACATTGCTCACAGATATAAGTGGAACCGAACATTGACAATACCCGTGCAGTTGCGACGATTCCCAACTACTCGATTTGGTTCGGGGCCTGCCACGGTTTGCACTCTCAGTTCAACCTCCCGACTGACTATTCCTGAAAGAATAATCTAAAGGGTAGAAAAGTGAAGGGCCAGCCCGGCCGTCGGGGATTATGCCAACAGGTTCTCGTGGGGCGCCGTGGGGCGCGGGCTTTCCAGCGCCCCAAAAAGGGGCTCAAATGGGGCGCTTGTGCACCTCTGGTCTAGACGCTAGACTACATTTTCAATATTGCCTCATTCTCTTCCCAGCTGTTATCTTCCGGCACTTAAAAGCCATTCTTTCACAATTTTTCAATTTTTGGGTCTCCTAATAGAGCCATTCCGCATCAAATCGCACAAACAAGACCAAAATTTGACCTTCATACTTTAAATTATTTTCTATTTTTTCTTCTATTTATTATATAGATCAAATAAGTTAACATGTGTATTTTTATTTTTTCGAACTTTATTATTTTCGGAAATGTTGCATAATGAAATTCGCGCATCACCAACCTAAATATATCACATACTAGCTGACCCGGCGAACTTCGTACCGCCATTTTTTAATTTTTTTCCGTGAATATTTTCGATAATTCTGAAAGACGTGTTTTACTATCTATGCCCCCGCCTCGGCTTCACATGGGCGGTGTACAGTCACGAACTAAGGAAATATATCACTTACGCTAATTTCAAATCAGTCTTATTATCAATAATTCCATATATTGGCACGTTTGATGTATCGAAAGTGATGAATCCGCCGAATTAAAAAGTACCAGAAAGGTTACACTTACATAGTTAATGGCAAAAAAATAAGACAAAATCTTCCGATTACAATATGACCTTATAATGAAATAAAATTACAATTACATAATTCGACCACAACTATTGTAATGCCTTATAATATACAATAGTTTTCGTTTTACCTTCCGGAGAGAAAACAAATAACGACGATGGTTTTCCGACTCTCAAGCACGCAACGTACAACTGCCCATGTAAAAACGACAATTCAAGATTTATTCCTCACACTTCTGACAATTAGCCTTGGCATTTATTAATTGTCATTGCGAATGCAAGGCGCAATGGAAACTGGACATGTTTAAATCCAAAAGGAAAGTCCGTTGGCATGAGTGGTGTTCTTGGAATAAGCACATACTTGCCTTTCAACTTTCCAACGATTAAAGTAGCTTCAATAAAATTTCGCATTTTTTTAATAGCAAGTCTTGTTCCGTTGCTCAATTTCGACTGATTCAGATTGCGTAAAGTAATTATCACATTGCCACCCTTGAGCTGTAAATTCTGTGGAGGTAATCCTGGCAAATCCAATGAATTTAGAAATTCAGTTGGATAATTTACTTTTTCATTTGGATCGGTAATAGAATCGATCGACAAAAATGAATGCATTTGTCCATTAATTTGACTCTGAATTTTTATATTTAAATCATCTAAACCTTATATTTCGCTGCTAAAATGGCTCGTTCGCTCAACCAAGCATGGGTTTTATAATTCACACCAATATTTGGGAACACTTTCGATATTAATTATTCCTTTGACGTTGTGAATTGACAAACATTTGGTGGAAACGAAATGAGGCCAGTAGAAGTGTCAACAGGAATTTTCACATTGCCAATGTCTAATAGTGCATTAGACAACACTTCCGCCGATATGTCATTTTGTAACGCCACTCGCATATTCGTTATTAACTTCAGATTTTTCACGTATCTCCATAAATTTGATGTCTTCAAGCAAACATTTATGTCATCAGCAGCTGTTGATCTGCGAATGAGTAGCAGCGTTTGGCGAAAATCTCCAGCCAGTAGAATTATCGCGCCTCTGAAGAAGTTCTGATTGCTACGCAAATCTCTTAATTATCGATCGAGTGCCTCTAATGCTCGTTTGTGCGTCATCGTACACTCATCCAAAATTATCACTTTACAATTTTGTAGCACTTTCACCATTGCTGATGTTTTGGTTATATTACACGTCGGTCCATGTATTGTTTGCAAATTCAACAGCAGTTTGGGCGCAGAATCAGCTGTTTGTCCGCCTTCTAACAATGTAGCAGAGATCCCAGATTATGCTAATAACAATGCTATTCTATTTTGTGCCTGAATTGTATCTAAAATTAATTATATCAAGAATATTTTACTAGTTCCACCGCGTGCCTCGAGGAAAAAATTCCACCATTGCCGACATTTACCGTTTTCATTATCGTATCGTATACGAACGATCTTATACGATAAATACGTATCGCATACGATACGACAATAAAAACAGTGAATGTCGGCAATGAAGCTTTTCCCTCGATGCACAGCATAAACTGTTTATTTTTTCACTGTTGATATAAAAGTGGAACTTTACTTTGTACGGAGTGACTCAAAGCATTTCATCGTGTTGCCGTTCTCGTTCAAATTCACGATTGAATGCATCGTGCATGGGGCGTTTCGGCGCAGGCATTCCTAATTCGTGCATGACCTTGTCGGTCATCATCACGCCTCTAAAGATATCAATCGCTATCACAAATCCTCTAAAGATATCAATACTTCATTGTGTATCTCTGCGAAAATTTCAAGTTCGGGATTTATCGTTGAACGTACTTGATGCAAAATGTCTTCAACCATATTGTCTTCATATTTGTGCCACAAATTATGTGGGTTCGATGGAGAGCACATTGAAATGATGATGGCAAAAGTGATCGGGTGATGCGACGTAGACGAAATAACAGCATCAGCGAGTGCGTGATCCCAATAATTATCATCCTCTAGTTGACAGGCTTCTCGATATGTTGCGCACAATTCACCATTGATCATTCGAGAATTCGAATTCGTCTCATTGCTTCGGTGAACTTTGTAAATACGCCCCAATGCATCGTTTAAATATACATTCACGTATCCCGATACAGACTGTCCTTGACGTTGGTTTTTTTAAGGCTCATTCCATGTAAATATTTTGACATTCGTGAGTAAAGTAATGTTCTTTCAAATGGATCGCTTGGGCATGACTCGATGAAGCTTGTCAGCGTTGTCGCTGGTGGTCGCTCAGTCTCCTGTCTCATTCACTCACTCACTTTTCATATTATGTGATGTTTGAACATTTTCTGTTCAATTTTTAAAAATATGTTCTTTTATACAAACCTCGTTCTGACAATAACGAACACACACAAAAAAGAATTTTGTGCAGTCGTTCGAAAGTTATGCGCTTACATATATTTCGGTGATTCATTTTTATTTATATAGATTTGAGTACACTAATTATAGAAACTCCGTTCAAATTCCATTCGAAACTTAAAAACATGCTTAATTTTTGAGATTTTGCAAAATATTTAATTTCCTGAATTTTGAATTTTTTAAAATTTTTAAATTTTGAAAATGGAATATTTTTATAAGAAGCTCGATGAGCTAAAAGTTTTTAAAAAAACTTTTTTTTCGTTTAGTTAACTAAATATGATCATCAATTTCATGAAAACATTGATTATCTCTTTGTTAATAGCATGCGTGCAATTAAAACACACCTACAAATCCAGAATTCAGAAACGGAGCCATATCGTGTAATTAGAAACTATAACAGACGTAGCCAAGGTATTTGCAGTTGACCATGAAACATGAACAAAAATGTACAGCACATTACGTATTACATACAACTATATATAAACAACGAATGAATAGAACTAAATTGGGGAAGTAGACGTTAAGCTAGCTGACTTATGGAATAACATAAAATATTTAACG
>BLKR01008749.1:0-13482 GCA_011170035.1 Teleogryllus occipitalis
GGCGGGCGGGCGGGCGGGCGGGCGGGCGGGCGGGCGGGCGGGCGGGCGGGCGGGCGGGCGGGCGGGCGGGCAGGCAGGTGTCTGTGTCTGTTGCAAAAATTAAAAATTTGTCGACGTCTTCCTATAACTGCAATTATGAGGAAGAAAGGAAGAAACCGCGATTTCCAAAGAACTTTGCTGTTTACGAAGAATGATACAGCAAATGCCACTTCTGACAATATAACATACAAGGACTAGAGGTGAGACATACTTATTAATTATTAATGGATATTAAAATGTCTCTGAATTCGACACCTTTTGACTAGATCCTTAGATAACATGTAAAGAAATTGTTAAAAGAAAGAATATGGATCGGGCAGTGTTCTCTCTTTATTATAAACAGAATTGTAAATTCATGGTATAAATTACCAGAAGACTATTGAGAAGGAAAATCTGAACTCATTCAAAAATAGCTTTGACAGCTGTAACTATTGTTAATCATAACAATTATATTAGTGATTATAAAACAATGTTGAAAATATGATTACATATAATTTGTTAAATAAATTATTTATAATTGAGAAAACATATTAAATCACTATAAAACTATCTCTGTGCCTTGATGCAAGAAGGGTCAACGTTCAAAGTTTCACAGAATGGGTGTTTTTCTTGTTCATCGAAATGACAAAACAATCATAGGCCAACATAAAGATGTTGTTCTGCGCGGTGCGGTTACGACCAGCTTTTTTATTCCTTTTTTTTTTTTTTCATATTGATCAGTTCATGATAGACTTTACATATGTAGCAAAGGCTTACATTATAATTTACTCAGTATTATAATACAAACTGCTGCAAAATTAGAAAAAATAGGTATCGTTTTTTTTTATTTTCTTGTAAAAAGAAAAATTAACATGCTTGTTATAAATGTGTGTTTGTGAATGTTTTATCTTGTTATAAGATAGCGCCATAAACTGTTATTTTATAATTAAATGTATATATTGATATATAATGGTAAAACGTGTTTTGATCGCATATAACCACGTAATTACAGAGCGATTTAAAATAAATAAATAAAAATATAATACAAACTCATACGGTTGAGGAAATTTTCTTCAGACACCTCTAAAGACAATCTAGAACGAAAAATTTGACTAGGAATGCCTGGTATTTTCAATTCTGGTTCTATGAGGGTGGGGTCGGAATCTGAAGTTGGATAGGTGTGATATTTGACGTACGAAGTGGTAGAACTGGAAGGAAAGATATGTTTTGTGCTATGGAGTCAATTTAGAATTCTTTATGGAGTTAAAAGTAAGTGATAAAACAAGGAGCATTGGTGATCGTTCTAAGAAAATGGTTCTGGACTATTAGAAGCTTGTTAATGTTTGTTTTTGCAGAAGAAATCCAAGAGGAGTGGTTTAATTGCTAATTGAGGAGTGGTTTTGGAGATGGTTGTGGCCGCTGGAAATGGGAGAGCAATGAACTGCACGCGTTAATCGAAGAGTCTTTCTGAAAAACTGAGCGCTATTTTCTTCGCACAATCGGGTAAAATCGAGAAAAATATACTTCCCCCAAAACATTCTCTGCATTTCTGTAAAATCAAATAAGTCAAATTCCTTCTGGTTGCTGAGAATGGGCGAATTCACATTTTCGAACACAGCTTAAATTTCATAAACCTTAGCATGAAAAGTCGAGTTGTCTGATTATTAACGCTGCAACAATGATTTTAGATCATTAATTAATGTAAACTAAGTTGTGTTGCGTGTATATTCACGCTACAAGATTAGTTGAAATAGGATGAGATGGCAACATACCTAGCTTTCCTGAGACATGTAGTAGTTTTCAATAGTTGCCAGCTTATTTACAAAGGCCAAAGATTCATTTTTAGGTCTAAATTAAAGCGACCCATTCACAGGGAAGCCGGTTAACGAACCTGTGACTCATTTTTTGGATTCTGTTACCGTTGCTATCCGTTTCATTTCTCGCACAAAGAATCGCATCAAACAATGCGTCGCATAGAATGAGTCGCTTAATGGAGTTTTACATCTCCCCCCCCCAAAGATATGTTTCATAAACTATATTTAGTTATGAAATTTATTAAAAAGAATTCTTAAATTTTTGAATTTCAAAATACAAAGTTCGTTATTTGACATCGGTTTTTTTCAGAAATGAAATTTATTAAAACTTATTATAAAATATTTGAGTTTCAATTTAACGTTACGCATTTTTTGAACATCATACATTTTTCACATAAATACGATACAATTTGCTAGGATAGCATCGGAATGTGAGTTGGTACTCTTTGATACACGCGATACAGTTTTCTAAGGTACAGTTTTCTAACAGATTCTCATTCAGTTTCTGTACAGAAACTTAAAAATCCCACTAGAACAATAAAAGCCATAAGTCCCGCATGCACTGTCTACGTTTTCTGAATGAATTGCCACACGCCGCCGCTAGGGGAACAACTGAATTGCGTCCTCCGAGTATTTTCAGTGGCAATATTTCTGTGTGTGCGTTCTGGCTGTGATCTTTCTTAAGTATTAATTAACCATGCGGAACAAAGATAAGAAACATAGGAAAGTGAGAATAGGGAAAGGAGTAGTTTATTGCAGTATTACTTCACACCTTGACATACCTAACCACAAAATCGAAACCCCTTACCGTCGCATCGGGTAAAAATTCCGTTAGTGAACGATTCTGGCGCCAGAGGCGCCAGAGTAAAACTGTAAGCTTTCTGCATGAAAAATTACGAACATTTTCGAACGTTTTCATGCAGAAATCGTGCAGTGTAGACTGCATGTTATGTATTAGTCATGTATTAAAGTGTGGACTCTCCGTGATAATAATATATTTGAAATTTGTGTTCCAATATTGAATCGAGTTCATCTCTACCGATACTTGGAAGCTTGTTTCAAAGTCGCATAATGTGACTGCCCTCCCGTATCGCCATCCCCTGCGTTGTGCCAGTAAATGATACATTCGAAACCTCGTAAATTGGGGCTTCGGAGGAAACACTGCACTTCGGGATGAGGAGGGGTGGAATGGAAAGGGGAAAGGAGGGAAGGGAGGGGAGTGAATGGGGGAAGGGAAGGTGAGGTGGAAGGGGAAGAGAAGTGCGAGGGCTTCTCCAGACAGGGCGTCTCTTAGGTCACTCAGTTTCACGCCTTCACGAAAGTGGCGTCGACACAACGACGCGACGCCCAGTCTGCCTTCAGCGGATTAGGTGGCGGGAACCAAGGGCACTTTATTTATTTATTTTACGTCAAAAAACAGTTAAAACTGTGTATGACGTGCTATGGGGAGAAGTGAATTCTGTGCACATTTTCAAAATTCTGTGATCCCAACACTAAGTCATAGACTACTTGAATTTTGAAATAAAAAGAAAACCGCTCCCACGTAATAAAATCTATTTTCAAGGATAAATAAGCAATAAATTTTGGGCTCTTATCCATGATGTCCTTCGTCAAGGAATAATACTTCCTGCCGCGACAACATGGAAACGATAATTTGAATAACTGTATTTCCCACTGAATTCTAAAAGACGTGCACAGATAATGAAGTTACATTTATGTCCAGAAGCAAATCAAGGGGCCATCTCAGCATTTGCTCAGTTGATCAGGGAAACTGGACGTAAAACCTGATCGAGATGGGGTCATTGACCCAGAAGTTGCGATACAATACTTGTTATGTATTGTTTACATTTATACAGTTCAAATGGTAAATAATGCATTAAATATCACTGCTAAAATTAATGTTACTTACGATTACCTACGATTGTACGTCTTCATAAGTTTTCACCGGTAATTAAAATCTTAATTTAATCTCTTGTTCTAAAATTTATTATTCTTCCATCTTCAATCCAACGAGCAATTTTTCTTCTACAGAATTTTCATTTCAGAGAAATTCTGTTCATTTCAGGCCATGTCTACATCAATCAACAGCGCACATCTGCAACAATCAGCATACATGGAAATGCTTGCTTTCTCAAACAATACCACACTAATGAACGCCATGATGATACCTCTTTCTTTCCAAATACCTTGAAGATTTCTTTTGTCTTTCTTTAGTTTCTTCGCCATCTTTATATTAACCATCATTTTCTCATTCCATATTCATATTTTCTTTCCACTGCCAGTTCCTCTTTTCATCATCATCATTATTTTCTTTTTTTTCTCCTCTTCCCATACTTTTGCTCTCCATGCGTGCCACCTTCCACATCTTTCCCCGTTTTCTGAAAGGTATTACCCCAACAAGCGTAGCTCGTGGCTGCCGGGCTGCTAGTTCCCCACCCCTGACGAGGTCTCCCTCGGAAGGGGCCAAGCCTTCTCCATAAATAATACGACGGTAATTCAGGCAATATTTTTCCACTACCCTCACTGATGGGGAGAAAGCGAAATTTCGTATCACATTCTCTCCTTGCGCACGTTTTTCCCCCCTACGTACAACGTAACGCCTGCGAAAAGTGCCGAGGCGCAAAAAGTTTTCTTGCAGGCCGAGTTTCAATAACTAAGCGACTACGACAGTTTTGAAGAGGACTTGCGGTTTTGTTTCTAAAGTACTGCTAAACACAAGAAGGTAATTCAAGAAGCGCTTAGAGTCTATGTTTCAGGAACCTTTCCTTCAAACATTTGCACAGCACTTAATCATAAGAATGTGGGAAAAGTAGTGGAAAATTAGACTATGAAGAATTGTCGAATAAGGCTGAGAGATGGAATGTTGAATAAAAAAACTCGTAAGGAAGAATAAATGTTCCGAATTACGAAGATTAGTATCAAGAGATTTCTCACGAGACAAACAAATCATTTTCTAAATTATGTACCGAAAGTAGCAATAGTATGAATTGGTGTTTTGATTCGAGATCCTTCGTATGTTGAGACCGTTTTCTTTGCATATTTACTTCAATAACTACTTGTCACTTGCTAATTCAATGAAAACTCATTATTCGTTTTTGCCCCTCTTTCTTGCATATTACTTACGTAACATAGATGTACTCTAATGCTGGAGTAAAAAACAGCGATTTTTCGACAGAAAATCTTGTTTTTCGGGTCCGTGATGGCAAAAAATGGATAGTTCTTCTTCCGACGTGTAACTTCATCTCACACGATGTGCATCCACAATCCCTGTTTTATTGGTCATCGATCGATACAGAAAAATCGATTTATGGTAAAAATGATTTATGGTCTTCCCATCCGTCTCCCCGTCCGACAGTCCATCTGCGTCCGTCTGTCCAACAAGTTACATATAATGCGAGAAAGTATACACCGTTGTAGGACCACTAGTTTATTACGCGCATTAACTTTTCTGACTTCACTCAGCCTTCAAAGGAAAGAAAAAGATCACCAGAAAGGATTGACGATTCGTCCAGAAATCAAATAAAAGTTGAGTTATCTAAATTCCACTCATTCTGGACTTCTACTTGTTCCTATGTTATGTGAACTAATAAAACGTAAATTTAAACGTAAACGTAAATTTGGATGGTATGACCTAAAACTATTTGGTAGTTCCCCGCAAGCCAGTCATTCCAAATCGTGGAGCGCGTGCCATGCAGCGATGTCGGTCACCTCAAAGGTTGCGAGGCGGGCAGCACGAGAGAGGAGGGATCGCGCGGTGCGTGGCCTGAAATCGATCGGGAAATCCCGGAAGCGGCGGATCAGAGCAGCCGGGCTCCTCCGCTGCTCCCCACCGTTTGCGCGCTTTTATTCTTAGTGCAGGCCAGCGGACGATTATTTCCACAGATTCTAAAACAGTTGAGTATACACGAATGGCACATCGCTCCGCTAAACGCATCCTTCCACCTGCCAGATGGGATCTCGCCATCCAGCGGGGGAAGATCACCGCCATCTCCCGAGGACAAACACGCACTACACTTACGAGACTAATGACCTAAGCTGTTGACGCGCCCGTAAACACTAACAAACCAAATCCAGCTGACAGTCGATACATCGAGAGAGTCAAGACATTTGAGTTATCGAATTTCGACATTATGGTGAAATTAAGGGATTGTCCATCCAATATTGCGAGAACCCGAGTAATCAAAGTATTGATGAAGAGGCTCGATTTGGTGAGGTTCCACTTTTTACTAACATTTAATATTACACTTGTCAAAAGTAACGCAATGCAATAACGCAATTAGTGAGGTTCCACGCTTTACAAACGTATTAATATTGCACCTGTCAGAAGTAACGCAATGCAATAACGCAATGGGTGAGGTTCCACGTTTTACAAACGTATTGATGTTACACTTGTCAGAAGTAACGCAATGCAATAACGCAATGGGTGAGGTTCCACGTTTTACAAACGTATTGATGTTACACTTGTCAGAAGTAACGCAATGCAATAACGCAATGGGTGATGTTCCACGTTTTACAAACGTATTGATATTGCACCTGTCAGAAGTAACGCAATGCAATAACGCAATGGGTGATGTTCCACGTTTTACAAACGTATTGATATTGCACCTGTCAGAAGTAACGCAATGCAATAACGCAATGGGTGATGTTCCACGTTTTAGAAACGTATTGATGTTACACTTGTCAGAAGT
Organism: Teleogryllus occipitalis; assembly: GCA_011170035.1. Classification (NCBI taxonomy): domain Eukaryota; kingdom Metazoa; phylum Arthropoda; class Insecta; order Orthoptera; family Gryllidae; genus Teleogryllus; species Teleogryllus occipitalis. The sequence continues at coordinate 6,521 of BLKR01008749.1, forward strand.
AACGCAATGCAATAACGCAATGGGTGATGTTCCACGCTTTACAAACGTATTGATGTTACACTTGTCAGAAGTAACGCAATGCAATAACGCAATGGGTGATGTTCCACGTTTTACAAACGTATTGATGTTACACTTGTCAGAAGTAACGCAATGCCGAAGTACGAGCGACTCCACTCCAGCGGGAGAGCGTCGGCGCTGCGTGCCGGCCGCCTGCGCGGTGCGTGTTGGCGCAACCGAGCGGAGCGGCGAGGCGAGGCGAGGCGGCCCCGTTTCATTGCCGTTTCCAGAAACCCGGCAATAAGGTATCCGCGCCCCCTTCCCCCTCCAGCGCCCGCGCCCGCGCCGCACCCGCACCTGCCCGCGCTACGGGCTCTGGGGCCCCGGCAGGCGCGGGAGCTCTCCGCGTCGCCACTACCTGCGCACGAAGGCACTGCGCAACTTGCTCGTACGTGCGTGCTGGCGTCGCTCACACTCATTTTCGTGAAAATAATACGTGGCAATTAATTACAAATTGTTGCAATTAATTAGCAATAACTGATCGGGAGCGGTAGCTCAGTTCATCAAATGATGTCACTGCAGCGCCTCTGACCGGGAGGTCCTAGGTTCCCACTTCCCACGGCGGCAGGATTTTCGACACTATCTTTCCAGCTAGGTCGAATTCAGTCGCTGTCTGGAGGAAAATTCTAGCAGGCTGCCCTGATCGGTAGTTTTGCGTGGTTTATCCGATCCACACCAGGCAAATGCCGGAACAGTACCTTACCAAACGGGTCACGGACCACGCGCGATCTGTCCTTCCTCTTCCTTTTCCTATCCTCTCCTCTCCTCTTACACACACACTTACACTAGCATGCACTACACTTCCACATATTCCAGGAGACCGGTCGGGAGCTTAGAGCTTGTCCCGGCTGGGGCAGTGCCCCGCTGGTGGGAGAGTCCTGGTTAGGGGGAAACGCCACTAGCCGACGGTAGGTCGGCGTCGGATCTCGCCATCCAACGGGGGACGATCACCGCCATCTCCCGAGAAAAACATGCCCTGCACTAACGGGGCTAATGACCAAAGCAGTTGACGCGCCCGGAAACACGGCAAAATCAATCAATCAATTAGCAATAAAATATTTGAGGGTTTCCATCGAGTTTCGATCCGAATTTAACTTATGTGTGTGCTTGCATCCGGTCAAGACAGCTCGCGTTTTCTCCAAGAAAGTAGCTATTAATTCCAAATTGTGGCAATGAACTAGCAGCAAATCATATGATACACCTGACTAAGGAGGAAAACGGAACGGGATGGATTCAGGCCATGCCTTTTTGGAAAGGAAGGTAAAATTCTTGGGAAAAGTTGAGCTCCAGATGCAGTCGGTATACGCCCGTAGATATCAATCCTTAAACTGAGGAAAACGGAACGGAATGGGGTCGGGCCATGTCTTTTTGGGAAGGAAGGTAAAATGCTCAGGAAAAGTTGAAGGCGGGACGCAGTTGGTATACGCCCGTACACATCAGTCCATACTGTGCGCCTGCACTGCGTGCACCAGGCCCCAGCCAGGCGCGGGAGCTCTCCTTGTCGCAGTTCGCGACTACCTGCCAGCGAAGGCGCTGTGTATTGCTCGTTTGCACTGCGGGAATCAGAACGAGACGGAATTGAGGGTGACAAAGGCGTGGACGCTGAGCTGGTCAGGTGACCGTAAAGGCGGCTCCACACATTCGTTATTCGGCAAGTAGCTCGCCGAATCCCGAGTAGTGTGGATGAGTTGCTTGCTATTTGCCGAGTGACGAACATTCGGGGTTGGCCCTACCCACCGGGTGTCTGTCTTTTGGACACATCAAAGGGAGCGAACATTCGCTGAACACATCTGCTGCTCCGGATTGGGCGAGCACTTGCTCGCTTCTCGGCGAATGCCGAATGTGTGGAGCCGTCTTAACATTCTATTGTCAAAGCCCAAATATATGTTCTCGCACCAGTCTAGAGAAAATTTGGAACGCAGTTGAAGAAAGTAAAATATTCGAAATAGTGTATGTTACGTTAGCGAGGTAAGAAGATGCTCGTGAAAGGAGGATTCAAGTTTTGTTTCCACAAATTTTTCAGTATGGTTTTCAATGTTGGTAGTGCTCTAAATGTTTCTTGAATTCAGAGGAAGGGGGAGTTTCGAGAACCCCAGGAAACGTGCGTAGATCATATTTCCCCCTGGAAGTCATTTTATACGCCATAGTTTTTTGTGTTTTCTTTACAAAAAGCAATCAAATCAAATATTAAATTAAACTCAGTACTACAGTTTCATGTCAAATGAAATTAGTTTACTTTTAAAGAAAATCGCCAAAAAATTCTATTTACAAATTGATGTATAAGCTATCGTATGTCTTGAAGTGCCAACAATGCTCTTGTGCAGGAGAATATTCAGAACTGTCGTCACTCTCTCTAAGCATCTGTTTTTAACAAATCTTCCCTCACGTACTTAAACGTTTTGCAGTCACTATTTTTAGTTCTAAACGGTTTTATTACTGAATATTGAAAACATTCCAATTTTATTGCAGGTTGCCTACCTACAAAACGTCTAAGGAAGAATGCTCAGAAAAAAGAAATGAAAAAGAATACTTCTGACACAATGAATAGAATTATTCCCCATCGTAATCCTACCAGTAGGCACTATTTTCTCTTTGATCCGCATTCACTCGTCCGGTCGACTGTCAACTTCATGTACCCTCTCCCTCAGAAAAAATGTCGTTCAAAATTCTATCTTCCACACCGCGCCGACAAACTTGGACACCCCTCGGCCTGGGGGAGGGCAGGGGGAGGGACGCGTTGACCAATCGCTAGCAGGTAGAACCACAGTTGTCTGTGATTGGTGCAACATCCCAAGGGGCAGAAAGAACGCTGTCTCAGGGGGAGGGGGCTAGTTCGTTTACGTACGAGACGGAAATATCGTCATATTTCCCTGCCAAAGGAGGTAGTTTGCCTGCGCGTACGCCACGACGAAAAAAATATTTCTAAGCGGGGTTTTCCGTCCAGAATGATTGTCTATAGACCAGTAAATATTTATCATTTTAGCAAAATTTATTATAACTTTTAGTAATCGATTTATTACTCCTGACAAACTGCTATTTTGAGATATTCATTTCAGGCACAATTTGCGGAGCCTTCCCGGCCGTTCTAACGCATATTTCGAATTTGTTTATGAAATTATAAATTGTTGCAAAATTGTTAATTCGCTGTTTTTGGTTCTGGGACATCGGGAGACTCTCCCCCTTTAGATTTGCAAAATTTGGAAATTGTTTATAAATTTGCAATTGTTGCAAATTTTTATTGTCTAATCTGAATGGCGTTTAAATGTGATGCAAAATTCCGGAATCCGTTCGGTGCTATTATATCTCGTTCTCGAGATATATGTAATTGTTTATAAGAAATTAACATCTTAGTAGACCCCATTTGTTTGCGCTTAATTCATTCGCGCTAGCAGAATAGCGTGGGATGGGCATACTGAAAAAACAGTTCTCCAATGCCGCGCTTCTGCCTGCCACATACGCTTAAAATGCACTTGCTTGTAAACAAATTCTGTGGCCAATTTAATTATGATAAATTCGTATTTTTACGGCGAGTATGAGCATAACTTTTATTTGGTTTTTATATTCTCTTTTAAGTCCTACAATTTTCAAGTCGATATATTTATCAAATAGGAAAGAAATTGATTATAAAAAAAACATTTTTCAAGGTGCATTACGCCCAAACAATTGTTTCTGTTTTTCTATCAAAGGGGTGTTGAGCAACCGAATAACTGTATTATTAATTTTTTTAAGTCCCCTGTTAACACCGAGAGTCAGAAATTATTTGTTCCTCTTGTTTAACCATTATCATTAAAAATAGGGAAACATATTGCTTAGCTGTTTGCTATAAACTGCACTGGATTGGATGAATGTAGTGTTAAGGTTTTCAAATACAGAAATATTCAATTTTGGGTTTTGAAAGATCACATGAGTAGAATCACACATCACAATATTTACACAAGTATAGAAATTTCTAAATAAACGGTTATAAACTTTAAGTTAATATTTTCAATTCAATTTATCATTCCTTTCTAAAACTGTTAATTTGATGATTTCATTGTATAATATTCAAATCAGAGCTTTATGTGCTAAATCTACGCATTGTTAATACATATTTTTAAACAACATTAATATATTTAATATACATTTTAAAGGTTTTTAGATTGGCGAACTTTTCAATGAAATTTCATGAATTCCTAAATGCTTGAAAATAAATACTTGTAAAATTAAATAATTGTAGCGTGTAAAAATATAACAAACTCACGTATTTGGTAAAACGAGTTGATATTACTAAAAGAAAGCAAAACAGATGTTATAACAATTCAAAGAGATTTAGCGTTTGTTTACAGTTTAGTAAATATCAATGCACTAGCATTTCCTAGTGAAAATACATAGAACGAACTTGGTGGTCAAGTGATATGACCTTCCCAACACAGACTACATTTTAGTATCGTCAGAGTTCGAAGGTGGTTTGTTGGCCGCCATTCTACGAATCTATCAAAACCTTGAATTTTGCACGACCATCTGTACAGCGAGAACGTAGCGGGTTATTAAACGGAAACGGGCCACTCGAGGTATCTAATGTGCACTCTTTGAAAACGTTTAACCATTATAAACTATCCCTAAGAAAAATATCAAATAAACAATGTTAAAGGTCACCAGCTTAACTATTTGAATGTTTTCAACATCCCCAAAACCAACAGAAAACCCATGTTTTTACAGGTTATTATAAAACCAATTCAATAAATATAAGCATTTATTCACGTTATTATTTTTAAAACACTCAAATATCTACGATGTTATTTGATTCATGTCTTCATCGAAGATCTGAGATTAAAAAACTGATAAACAGAAAATTAAAGTAATTTTGAGTGATTGATGAAGTTGAATGATCAAACGAAAAACAATGTTTCTTGCTTCATATAATGCTATCGTGTTTAACAGACATGTAATTACATGTGATACCTATATTTAAACATCCAAACTAATGAAAATTTTCAAAGTTAAAATCATCAATAAAACGTTGACTCATCAGCAAGGATTATATTATTAAATACTTTTTTTGAGATTCATGTGCTCCTGTGTGAATAACGTAGTAAACGTGATTCGTATGATCCAGTTTCTCAGAATAAAACAAAACCTGCTAGACACATACACTAAACATAATAGTTGTCAAATAGTTATTTACGACATGAGTATCCTAAGATATCTTATTACAATACGAAATTGGAGAATTATCAAACAAGACTCTTTAGACGAAATTGTTAACCAATTGAATATTGTAATATAATGTTACCATTTGAATATCATAGAAAGTAAGACGCAATTTGTCAAAATTCATGTGAACTATAATTTTTCTTTAAATTTCACTCCTTATCCTGCGAAAGATGTGTGACAGTACTTATGTTAACAATTCTACTGCCATGGGTTTAATTAATTAGTTTTCAGTACGCAAATTATTGTTTTTGGTTTTAAAGAAGCATGGATATACAGAGTATCGGGGAAGGAAACGTCGAAAGTTTGAAAAACGCTGTTTAAACAATTTTAATCATACTTTGTCTAATAAACTACATAGATATTTTGAATAGCTGAGCTGCAATAAACACGCAAATTTTGGTTTGAAAATATGATTTCTACGCAAAACTTTGCATTCTAGAATAATGTAAACACCCCAGAAACATGTAACATGTTTATTATTAACAATATAGTTTTTGTACTTTTGAGATAATACTGTTGGAAAAAAAATTTAAAAAACAGTAGCCCTCCAAAGAATAAGGAAGCGGTTAGACCCAATAGCAGCAATCATTACTAGTGAAGAGTGGATCATTACTAGGAAAGAGTGGAGTGTTTAATTTTCATTAATTTAATATCTCTTTTTAAAAAGAGATTTCATGAAACAAAAATCTCTAGCGTTAATATTTCTTTTCGACAATGTTAATAGGTATTTGTTTGCAATTTTCGAAAATTCAGATCGTTCGCCCAAAATTGAACGTACGCCACCTTTAAACATCTTGTGCTTCGAGGAATAGATTTACAGAAAAAGTGGAGCTCTTTTTGAGAAAATTATGTAAATATGATGGGGTTTGGTGTAAAGTACCTTCAAAATTAAAAGATTCGTTTCAAATTCGAAGATTCGTAATATTAGCCAGATCGTTCAAGGAATATCCATTTTGGTGAAAATCGTGTTTACTTTAGGCTCTAGAATTACTCGCACGAAGACGGATTCACAAAGAGGTTTTTTGTAAAATCACTTTTTCGGGTTCAAAAAACCAACGTTTTGACAGCCTTGTGTATAGAAAATAAAAGAACAATACCAACAATACACTTTTTTCGAACTAGCTACATACAAAACGTGTTTTCTGTGAAAATTTCGACACTTCCTCCTACAGCATTACGTAACTCTCTTTACACGTGGAGGTAAAAATATTCCAGCGTTACTGGGATTTGAACTCGGATCCCTGTAGTCCGTAGGTCTGGCTCGACCGCACTGTGCTATCACAGATATTTCTCAACACGCTGTCCAAGCACACTTATTCCGAAAAGAATAGTTACGTGATATTTATTGCACTCAGTTTTTTTATTAGAGGAATGTTCTACATGTTTAAAAGGTATCAAATTCGCAATAAGAATTTAAACGATTACAACCCACGCAACTACATAGCTCATTTTACTTAGAAATATTTTCAACCAGAAGCCGTGGTTTTTAGAACCCTCTGTGGAAGTCGTTGCCGGTCTTATCTTTCGGCGGCTGTGGCCAAGGTTGAATTACGTCACAGATGAAAGTTGCGATAACGCTAGAGCTCAACACGGGCGCTTGCAGACGTTCTGAAGCCAGAATCGCAATAGGGGCATATTTATACGTGATTCTTAAAGACATTAACACACTAAAATAAGCAGTGGCGCCTCAAAACACATGCTTTATGTGATAT
>BLKR01008750.1:0-13469 GCA_011170035.1 Teleogryllus occipitalis
AGGAAGCGGCGGGAAGCGGGATACGATGCAAAGCGGTGCGAACCGGAAAGCGGCGTGAAGCGGTGAGCGGTGCGAAGCGGAGACCGGCGTGAAGCGGGTCTAAGTAGGAAGCGGTGGGAAGCGTGGTACGGTGCGAAGCTGGAAGCGGTGCGAATCAGAAAGCAGCGTGAAGCGGTGAGTGCTCCGAAGCGGAGACCGGCGTCAAGCGGGGCGAAGTAGGAAGCGGCGGGAAGCGTGGTACGGCGCGAAGCTGGAAGCGGTGCGAATCAGAAAGCAGCGTGAAGCGGTGAGTGCTCCGAAGCGGAGACCGGCGTGAAGCGGGGCGAAGTAGGAAGCGTGGCAGTACGATGTGAAGCGGGAAGCAATGCGAATCGGACAGCGGCGTGAAGCGGTGAGCGCTGCGAAGGGGGAAGGCGCGGCGGGGGCTGCGAAGCGTGTGGTGGTGGGGGGAGGGCCGGGGCCGCCCCCAGTCGTCCGCGGGTTAATGAGCGCTCGTCCGCCGCCCGCGCTGCGCCGGCCGCGGCCGCGCCATGAAACTGATTTGTGTTACGACATGTATCACCGCTCCAAACACGCCCCGCGTAACGACATGCAGATAAATGTAAGTCGGTCGCTCGTTGGGGCGGGGGTGCGCGGAGCGGGCGGGAAGGGAAGGGTGGGCCTGGCGTGGCAGGGTGGGGCGTGGCGGGGCGTGGCGTGGCGTGGCGTGGCGTGGCGGGGGGGGCAGGGCGGGTGGGCTGTGCAGACGGGGCTGTGCGGGCGGGGCATGGTGGGACGGGGCGGCGCGGAGGGGGCGGGGCGGGGCGGGCGAGTGTCGCCGGGCGACGCCGGGAGGGGGAAGGCGGAAAGAGATGGTGGGCTGTCGAGTGTGGGTGGAGATGTACTGGTGCGTCGGTGGAGCAAAGAACGATGTGGCGGTGTCGTCGATGCTGGGTTTCGTTGAAGTGAGCGGATTACAATCCCGGACAATTCATGCATTATTTTTTGTTGAACTAAGCCGGTTTCTACAGTTTTCTGGATTCTGCAGATCTTGGATCATCTGCTTCCCATTCTGCGTCGTGCCATTATCAGCAGCCTAACATTTCTCTGAGACTATTTATTAATAGGCATCGAGTTGATTGTTCCAGTGAGGTTTCAATTTGGTTCAATCCATCGCGTATTTGTGCTGAAAAATGCAATTCGAGGAATATTTTCTCATATTTTTAAGTTTCCCTCTGTCAATTTTAGTGTAGCGCTATCACGATCATCATCTTTCTTGAATTCATTTATTTAAATGATAATTTTAGTAGAAGCCTCTAGAATGGCTCATGAGCAGTGTACTAGCTTCCCGTGGTGTGGTCCCGGGTCGATTCCCGGTCGGGGCAAAAATAGAGTGGCTTCCCTTCGAAATAGTTCCAGTTTCTGTAGCAGTGTGACGAAGGTGCTCAGGCTGGTGGATCTTGCGAGTACGGCGAAGGGAATACATGTTCGCCACATGTCACTCTTACCCCAAAGCATGGGAATTTAACTAGGCCCAGGCATGGGGGATACCGGTACCTGGCCGGCGATGTCGGATTATCGACCCAAAGTGCCAAATACACACATATTGGTAATGTGAAGGATAAAAGGATTGGGTGACCGTGTATGAAGACAGGACAATGTAGTAGGGGTAGCGTTTGGAGACGAATCTAAGTCACTGAAGGCTGAAAAAAGTGTGGTGAAATGAATGATTAAAGATGCTGTTTTGTAATGAGTGAAATCAACAGTGCTATCAGTGGAAGGAAAAGAACAAGATTAGGGGAGCTGGGGATAGCGAAAAACCAATAAACCGAAAGAGTGTTGGTTTGGAAAAATATTCGTAGAAATATCGGGAGAGTGGGATAAAAATTAGTTAAGTTGGAAGCAAATGAATTAATAATTTATAAGAGAATCATTGAGAAATAATTATAGAGAAATACTATTGCTAGTCTACCCCCAAAGTAAACTATTGTTCTCGCCCACAAATATTTTTCCACCACATGCTCTCCCGACATAGAAGACGTACATTACTATCAGCCTCGCCGTGAATCACGATATTATGATCTCATGTCTGGTTGTCTTCTCGTGTCCGAAAATGTATCTTCTTAGCTACATATTAATTCAATCATTGGAACTGAAAATAACAAATGCACACTATTAGCAGGTGTATGTTAATTACAGAAATTATCACATTAAATGTGTTTATTCCTGTATATTTTTCTAGAAATTTTCTACCATGAGACTGATGTTGCTTACTTTCAGTTTTTCTCTAACAAGATGAGAATATTTAGTATGTACGTAGTTCAAAATCCATACGTTGAACATTATTGAGTATTTTGTTCAAATGTGGACTTCAATATTTCTTTCGTGGCTCGCATTGTTGTAAAAAGAGTTTTCACCAACATTTGCGGTAACCCTCTCAGAGTAAATGGAATCCTCCTCCGAGGAAACCGAATTATGCTTAGACGTATCTGGATAAGAGAGTTGGCGAGAAGACAATTACAAAGGAACTCTCGCACACCGTTATGGACTAGGACACGCTGCTGCAGAGTGCCGAAGACCGAGACTTTACTTCCAGGGACAGGAAGTCGAAGTTGGAAAGCAGTTTGTGAGTGACAGGTGGTGATTGGGATACAGCGTTGCGGCAGAGAAGGCAGAGACGGCGAATTTCGAAGTTAGGGCTTCCATTTACTAGTACTATTGGTTATTCACGGAATCCCCCGGCCGGAGATGTTCTTACAAATATTTGAATTTTACAACTGAATCGTTAAAAGATAAGAAAACTACAAAAATGAATGAAATCGCATCTCTTGTTCTACTTTAATCATGAGTTTTTACTACAAGACATTACGTGAATTATTCGGACGTGAGTATTTTGTTACTTCAAACTCACAGACTGATTCAATTCTTCTTTTGTATTGACATATCTGTTTACTTACAACTAGAAATCACGATTTTTCGGGGGCGGGGGGAATTCACGATTCACATCCCGCATTACACACGTATTTAATAATTCTCGTTGTTGTTTCATTGTGAGTTTACTGACAAGAGATTCGATTGATTAGTAGGTCACATACTGTCGCCCATGACAGGAACATCTCTTTCACAAGTAATTAAATCTCGCTTTTGCCTACTTTCGGCTAAATAAATTCAATTTAACACGAGCAAACTGAAAGGACGGAAGTAAATCAAAAGAGAAAGATATATTTGCTCTCTTTAGAGTCTTCGTGGTTTCATTTCTTGTTTACCGAAATGTCAAGTATCAATGGACCAGAGAGTATGCTCTTAGTAAATATTAACTTGTTTATTCAAGTGTGTACTGTCTGTAAACCTGTTACTAGTTATTTACTTTTTCTACAAGACTCTATTGAGTTCCATTTCTTATGTTGATTGTTTCAAAACATTACAAACAATTTGAATAGACGTCATGTTTCTATAGGTACATGTTTTACTGATTTTGAATTTGTCATTGTGTATTAGTGTAAGAAAGTTTATCTAAATTCCTATCGCCTCATTATTGTATTGATAAAATTATGTGCATAGATTTACGATAAATCCTTATTCAAAGTGGTACTTTTTCATACAGAATCCACACAACATTACGAAAACATTTTAGTTATTTTTGTTAACGAACGTAACTAATCTTGTTACAAAAAAGGAAAACAAAGAAAGACATTAGGTAGTCGTATGTTTTGCAGTGTATATGTGTATATGTATTTGTTTTTGTATTTGTATTGTAGCAACGAAAAAGAGGCTCCTGCCTAACTGAACTAAACTAAACATAAACATATACGTCAACATAAATAAACACCTACATAAACATACACATAAACCTAAAAAACCTCAACATCTGAACATACACGTTGGTCGCCACTGTCACACAATTTCCTACTTATTAATTCCCGGCTGATCTTTAGTGCCCGCGCCTCAGCTAGCATTTGCCCGCCTCACCTTGGCGTGAATTCCGTGATCGCTCCATACGGAGAACACTAAAAAAAAAATATCGGCGTGATCGTGCTTGGGTCAGTTTCTAGCTAATAAATAACGTACACATAACACAATTCAAAATTCAAATGACCCGCCGTAGGCGCTCATCTATTTATTTCACTGTATTAGCAAATTTAACACAAATTCTGCCCGTTACGGTCTATGAACATCACCGCATTCGTTTGGTCGCGGCGCTTTCTGCTCCTTTGCATAAACACATTGACACTAATATTCAAACACATACAATAACCCATAACATTAATTATACACATTCACACATAACAACAACAAAAAAATATTTACACTCATTCACTCGAATGCGCATTCTGTTGTACCCTAAAATTTAATCTAATACTAATGAAACAATACTTGGTCTTCAACAGAATGTCTTTCCTTTTTGTGGATTTCCTTCATTCACGCAATAATAAAAAAATAGGTTGTCGTCACTTCCCTTGTTCTGCCACTCTGCGCATCTCGCCTACACAGCACTGCCGTCTGCTTCCAACCCCGCTGGACACGTAGATACTCGCTGGCTACCAGTCTCCTTTGCCCAGGCTCCAATTCAATCGCCCGTCGTCCAAAATCCAAAAATTACTGTTCGCGGCGATTATTCACCGTCCTTAAATTTAATTCCGCCGGCTCAATTATTCCGGGATAAACACAAAAACAACTATTACAAAATTACTATAAACACGAACGAAAATGACGAATAATTAAAATAATTAAATTTCTACCAATATTCTAACGCGACCTAAATTCCATTAATCACCAATAAATGTTGCGATAGATTACTGTTCATTACTTAACACTGCAAAATAAAATCAACGGTATCGTGTTCAAGTCCGAAAATAAAAGTTTCACTACTATCACATACATCTGACCTCTCCCAGATCTAAGCTGCTTCTCACCCGTCTACTTCAACACAATATTGTTGTCCTTTTCTTAGCGTTGTTCATCTTTCAAAACAGCCGCCCATCACCGACTGAAATTCACCACTATATTTTATGTTCAAGTTCGACATTTTCGGTGTTTAGCGCTGTTTCGTAATCACTATCTTTCTTCTGGGCCTTGTAAACATTTAATCCGTTGTCATCGGGTCTTTTTATTGTTCCTTTTATTTACAATGTAATATTCGTACCTTCCGGGATGCCGTGTGGTGTTGCTGTATTTTACTCGCGCGTCGATTGTTTCTTAATCCCCTATGTAATGATACTTTAGATTAATTCTTTCCGGTCTTGCATTCGTTCCTCCGGGTCGAGACTAATTTTGCCGGATTCCTCGTAATTTCCTCTATTGCTTTCCAAAGTTTCGACGTAATCCGTCGACGCGTTCTCAAGAAATTAACCGAAATGTGGTTTTCCCTATGTCATTAGCATATCAACAATGACTTCATGTTGCTACTTCAAACATGTTAAAAATACAAATTCTTTCGTTTATGATTTCTCGTGAACCCGTGGTGCGATTTTCTTGATCTTGGTGTCATAGTTTTTCTAAAATTGTCCGCCAAATGGTGTTCACGTTGCCCTGCCCCAAATTTCCCGTTTTCACTGATTTCCAAAAAATTCCCCTTCCGCGGCACGATCGCTCATTGTTTTCCGGCGTTGCCTAAATTCTCTTGGAGTTCGACTGGAAATACTGTTCAATAAATTATTTAATAAATTATGTTATCGGACCGGTACAAATCATTACATCTCCCCCCGCCTAAGATGTTACTCAGTTCATGATGCCATCATACTGAGTTGACATCTATCACTGTTCTTGCACTGTGAAGTCTACACTCTGTTTGTTGCCGGCGCGACTTGCACCTGCTGCCACATGCACTTTCTACTCGGCCGCCCCAGTGTCTACGACCTTGGCTAACACTGCCTTCAACCTACTCGCGTTCGCGACGGATGTACCTGCTAGCACTTACACTTGCGGTTGCACTGCACATTGTACCGTCGTCTATTATCGCACTATCACACGTTACACTTGTCACCCTTTTCTTTCACCGGTGCCTTAATCTAAACAATCTTCCTTTCTTGCTTATAAACTATTCCTTACAACTAATCTTAACCGATACCTTCAAACTACCTTTTAACGTCTACACTTTGTTCATAAAAGCTATTCTTTATCATTTGACTTTTGTCACCCTTGTCACTTGCTACTGTCACCTTTAATCTCAACTCTTTGTACATTTTACATTGTAACCATACCTTTCTCAACTACTAGTACTGGCTACCTAGCTATTACCAACGTCATTCTATTTCTCTATATAGTTTTACATTATAAATGTTTTGCGTTCCTTTATCTATTTCTCCGTCTACTAACACAACATTGTTGTTATCTAAAACCTTTTTTATAGTGTACGGGCCGTCATAGAGCGGAAAGAATTTACGAAACAATTTCTGGTCCGACGAGGACGAATGCGACGCTCGGACTAGTACTTTGTCTCCAGCTTTAAATGTCTTCCGTTGGCATTGTTTCTGGGCCTTCTTCCTGCTCGTTGCCGACTTCCGTAGCTGCTCGTACACTATTTGTTGACTCCTCCTTTCAACTTCGATCTGCCAATAAGCGGACGAAAAATCGAGCGCGCTGAAAATCGTCGCTCCTCCTAACTTCACTATCATTTCATTGATTGTAGGTGGCGTCTCGTATCGTGGGATCGTGACTGCGTTCAGCTTTCTTGCATCCAGGCATATTCGAATGTTACCGTTCTTCTTAATAACTACTACCAGAGGACTGACGTACGGGGTTATTGCCCTCTTAATGACTCCTTTCTGCTCCATTTCACCTATTAGCTCGCGCACTTGCGCCCTATACTTGCACGGTATGGGATACGGCTTTGTGGAAAACGGTGCGGTGTCCTTCAATTCCAACTTGAATCGATAACCCTTCACTGGTTCTGACGATTCTCCAAAAATTTCTAGGTGCTCCTCTAACAGTTTCCGAACTCGCCCCGGGCAGTCTTCCTGGTCGATGACACCGTTCACGGCCTTGTCCACGCTCTGGAGAACCTCTTCCATTGTAGCCTGGACTTCGTCTCCCTCGACCTCCGCCTCATCCGTTTCGGCGACCACTGGGCCGCTTCCGATACAATCTCTCGATCGTAGCGTCACTTTCCTCGTACCTACGTCGATGACGGCTCGGTAAGCCCTCAGTGCGTCCATACCTAGGATGACGTCACGGATCAGTCCCCGGACCACGATCGCTGCTACCTCTATGGTCATTTCCCCTAGATCCAATTCCAGCCAGATCTGTTTTCCCGTGGTATTAGCCGCTTTTCGGTTCGCCATTACGACACGAAGCCTCCGCGTCGGCAGCTCTATCAACACTTGCCCGCTCTTTCGCACCTTCTCACAGAATTCTTCTGACACCGCGCTTACACTACTTCCCGAGTCCACTAATGCCTGCACTTCCCTTCCATAACACGTGCCTTTTAAAATCAAGCACTTACTCGGCTTTACTCCTTCCACTTTGTCCTCTCTTAGCAATTCGTCCCCTTCAACAATAATGCTGGCCGTAGCCATGACCGTCACGATTTCTCCCACGTCGTTTGGTTCGTGCCACCGTCTCGCCCCAAACGTTTCTAGTTTTCCGATCTACCATTGCATTCCCAACGCACTTGCGTCGCCTCTACATTTCCCGTACTGTGATTCCGGGTGTCCTGAACCGCTCGCTCCGTGCTTACTCGATCAACGTCGCTCTCTCTTGGCTTCGATTTTCGCGGTGCCTGACCGCCCTGCGATTTCTCTTGTTTCCCCTTTTCTGTTTCTACTCGCGCTTCCATCGCGCAAATGTTGTTTTGCCTATTCTTCCCGTTGCTATACCGGTTCTGGTAACCATTACCGGAGTTCTGGCTTCGATCATCTTGCGCGTCATGGTCGTCCCCTTCATACGCTCGATCAAACCGACTGACGCGTTCTATCAGGTCGTCTATTGTTTCGGGCATGTTATTCCACAAAAGCTCGCGGATCCTGTTCGGCATTTGCCGAATAAGAATTCTGATTATTTCAGCGGGGTTGAATTCTTCACTGCAAACTTTAAACGCGCTTACTTTCCGCGTCACGAAATCGCTCATGCTTTCCGAGCCCCCTTTACGGAATCTCTCCGACATCAACCGGTACTTCAGTTCAAATTTATGGTGTTGGTTCCAGTATCGTTCTAGAAACTTAGCCCTCCATTCCCCATAAGTTGTCGGCGTCGGCGTCAAGGCCTGCCACCAATATTGCGCTTTTGCACTTAACGCCTCTTCTACAAACCTCAACTTAACACTTTCGGGAATACCGTTTACTGTGAAGTAATTTTCGAGAGCTGTTAAGAACGAGTATGGCTGTTCTTTACTCTCACCGTGGAACCGTAAATAATTCGGCAATGTAGCATGCCCTGCGACATTGCCGAAGGTCGTTGACCTACGTGCCGTATCCACTTGTCGTTCTAGTTCCGCGATTTTCCGTAAGATTGACTCATCAATCTCTCTAGTTTGCCCGTTGTCTGCTGTTTTTAAATTCTTAATTTCGCCCTGCACGGTCGACCTAATGTTGTCGTCAATCTCGGTCACCGATTTTTCGAGCTGCCCTAGCCGAACGTCCTGGCGTCTCGCGGCGTTTTGAATGCCCTCGACACCCTTGCCGATATCCGACAATTGCACTTGCTGCAATTGTATATTGTTCTGCAGCCCGTCTACGACCACCTTCACGTCATCGAGGTTAGAATTCACCTGCTGGTTGACGACTTCCTGAATAGCAAAGCGAGTTTCTACCTTCTCTTCAATCGCCTTCGTTTCCTGTTCTACCCTGGACAATTGCGCGGCCATTTCAATTTTGAACGCGCCCACTTCCTCGCGTATGCTCGCTACGGTGGATTGCAGTTCACACTGCACTTTATCTAACGTGGAATTAATCCCCCGTATCTGATCTGTCACTTCTCCGAATTTGCTCTCTATTTTGCTTTGCAAATTACTTTCTAGCCTTGCACTACGTTCTTCATTCGCCCTAGTCATCTGAACGTTGTCGACCAGTAACCGCCATATCATGGATAGTGTAGGCTCTTCCATCGCTGGCTCTTCGCTCGGGATTCTGCTCGCGATCGCCTGATCTGTCGCCGCCTCCCGTACATCACCTGCTACATTGGCTTCCCCTTCTACAGTACACTCTTTTATATTTTGATAATCCTCGCCCTCCTCGTACGCAGAAATTGTTTCGGACTCCGACGCATCCCGTACACTAATCAATTTTCCGCTACGCGTTTCCATGGTTCTACCGTTATTGTATGAACTGACCCTTGTTGTCTAATTACAGCACGATGACCCAATATTTTTTTAATTCACGCCCACCACGTTGGGCGCCACTGTAGTAACGAAAAAGAGGCTCCTGCCTAACTGAACTAAACTAAACATAAACATATACGTCAACATAAATAAACACCTACATAAACATACACATAAACCTAAAAAACCTCAACATCTGAACATACACGTTGGTCGCCACTGTCACACAATTTCCTACTTATTAATTCCCGGCTGATCTTTAGTGCCCGCGCCTCAGCTAGCATTTGCCCGCCTCACCTTGGCGTGAATCCCGTGATCGCTCCATACGGAGAACACTAAAAAAAAATATCGGCGTGATCGTGCTTGGGTCAGTTTCTAGCTAATAAATAACGTACACATAACACAATTCAAAATTCAAATGACCCGCCGTAGGCGCTCATCTATTTATTTTACTGTATTAGCAAATTTAACACAAATTCTGCCCGTTACGGTCTATGAACATCACCGCATTCGTTTGGTCGCGGCGATTTCTGCTCCTTTGCATAAACACATTGACACTAATATTCAAACACATACAATAACCCATAAAATTAATTATACACATTCACACATAACAACAAAAAAAAATATTTACACTCATTCACTCGAATGCGCATTCTGTTGTACCCTAAAATTTAATCTAATACTAATGAAACAATACTTGGTCTTCAACAGAATGTCTTTCCTTTTTGTGGATTTCCTTCATTCACGCAATAATAAAAAAATAGGTTGTCGTCACTTCCCTTGTTCTGCCACTCTGCGCATCTCGCCTACACAGCACTGCCGTCTGCTTCCAACCCCGCTGGACACGTAGATACTCGCTGGCTACCAGTCTCCTTTGCCCAGGCTCCAATTCAATCGCCCGTCGTCCAAAATCCAAAAATTACTGTTCGCGGCGATTATTCACCGTCCTTAAATTTAATTCCGCCGGCTCAATTATTCCGGGATAAACACAAAAACAACTATTACAAAATTACTATAAACACGAACGAAAATGACGAATAATTAAAATAATTAAATTTCTACTAATATTCTAACGCGACCTAAATTCCATTAATCACCAATAAATGTTGCGATAGATTACTGTTCATTACTTAACACTGCAAAATAAAATCAACGGTATCGTGTTCAAGTCCGAAAATAAAAGTTTCACTACTATCACATACATCTGACCTCTCCCAGATCTAAGCTGCTTCTCACCCGTCTACTTCAACACAATATTGTTGTCCTTTTCTTAGCGTTGTTCATCTTTCAAAACAGCCGCCCATCACCGACTGAAATTCACCACTATATTTTATGTTCAAGTTCGACATTTTCGGTGTTTAGCGCTGTTTCGTAATCACTATCTTTCTTCTGGGCCTTGTAAACATTTAATCCGTTGTCATCGGGTCTTTTTATTGTTCCTTTTATTTACAATGTAATATTCGTACCTTCCGGGATGCCGTGTGGTGTTGCTGTATTTTACTCGCGCGTCGATTGTTTCTTAATCCCCTATGTAATGATACTTTAGATTAATTCTTTCCGGTCTTGCATTCGTTCCTCCGGGTCGAGACTAATTTTGCCGGATTCCTCGTAATTTCCTCTATTGCTTTCCAAAGTTTCGACGTAATCCGTCGACGCGTTCTCAAGAAATTAACCGAAATGTGGTTTTCCCTATGTCATTAGCATATCAACAATGACTTCATGTTGCTACTTCAAACATGTTAAAAATACAAATTCTTTCGTTTATGATTTCTCGTGAACCCGTGGTGCGATTTTCTTGATCTTGGTGTCATAGTTTTCTAAAATTGTCCGCCAAATGGTGTTCACGTTGCCCTGCCCCAAATTTCCCGTTTTCACTGATTTCCAAAAAATTCCCCTTCCGCGGCACGATCGCTCATTGTTTTCCGGCGTTGCCTAAATTCTCTTGGAGTTCGACTGGAAATACTGTTCAATAAATTATTTAATAAATTATGTTATCGGACCGGTACAAATCATTACAGTATAAGAATTTGTATCTGTGTTTGTGTTTGCTTTTGAATTTGAATTTGCATTTGCTTGCTTGATTGATTGTTAGTGATTCCGAGCGCGTCAACTACTGCAGTCATTAGTTCCGTTAGTGTAGTGCACGTTTTGTCATCGGGAGGTGGCGGTGGTCTTCCTCCACTGAAAGGCAAGATACGGCGCCGACCTACCGTCAACTAGCGGGGTTTTCCCCAATGAAGTATCTCCCACCAGCGGGGCACCGCCCCAGCCGGGACAAATTCTGAGTCCCCGACCGGTCTCCCGGAATATGTGGTAGTATAGAGGATGTTAGTATAAGTGTGTTTGTAAAGGGCGAGGATAGGACAAGGAAGAGGGAGGAAAGATCGCGCGTGGCCCGTTTGTTAGGGTACTGCACCGGCATTCGCCCTATGTTGATCGGAGAAACCACGGAAAACTACCGATCAGAGCATCCGGCCGCTAGAATTCTCCCCTAGACAGCGACTGAATTCGACCTAGCTTTTGCATTTGATTTGCATATGTTTGTGTAAGTGTATGTGTATGTGTATGTGCATGTGTATGTGTATATATATGTGCATATACATGCGTATGTATATTCGTTTCTTGTATTCGTATTCGTATTTCGTATTCGTATTTCATATTCGTATTTCGTATTCGTATTCGTATTCGTTTTCGTATTCATATTCGTATTTCGTATTTCGTATTTCGTATTTCGTATTTGTATTTCGTATTCGTATTTCGTATTCGTACTTCGTATTTCGTATTTCGTATTTCGTATTTCGTATTTCGTATTTCGTATTTCGTATTTCGTATTTCGTATTTCGTATTTCGTATTTCGTATTTCGTATTTCGTATTTCGTATTTCGTATTTCGTATTTCGTATTTCTTATTTCGTATTTCGTATTTCGTATTTCGTATTTCGTATTTCGTATTTCGTATTTCGTATTTCGTATTTCGTATTTCGTATTTCGTATTTCGTATTTCGTATTTCGTATTTCGTATTTCGTATTTCGTATTTCGTATTTTGTATTTCGTATTTCGTATTTCGTATTTCGTATTTCGTATTTCGTATTTCGTATTTCGTATTTCGTATTTCGTATTTCGTATTTCGTATTTCGTATTTCGTATTTCGTATTTCGTATTTCGTATTTCGTATTTCGTATTTCGTATTTCGTATTTCGTATTTCGTATTTCGTATTTCGTATTCGTATTTCGTATTCGTATTTCGTATTCGTATTTCGAAGTCGTATTTCAGCGTATTTCGTATTTCTCATTTCGTATTTCGTATTTCGTATTTCGTATTTCGTATTTCGTATTTCGTATTTCGTATTTCGTATTTCGTATTTCGTATTTCGTATTTCGTATTTCGTATTTCGTATTTCGTATTTCGTATTTCGTATTTCGTATTTCGTATTTCGTATTTCGTATTTCGTATTTCATTATTTCGTTACCGTGTTTCGTATTTCGTATTTCGTATTTCGTATTTCGTATTTCGTATTTCGTATTTCGTATTTTCGTATTTCGTATTTCGTATTTCGTATTTCATTATTTCGTATTTCGTATTTCGTATTTCGTATTTCGTATTTCGTATTTCGTATTTCGTGTTCATTTCGTGTTCATTATTTCTTGTTTCGTATTTCGTATTTCGTATTTCGTATTTCGTATTTCGTATTTCGTATTTCGTATTTCGTATTTCGTATTTCGTATTTCGTATTTCGTATTTCGTATTTCGTATTCGTATTTCGTATTCGTATTTCGTATTCGTATTTCGAAGTCGTATTCGTATTTATATTTATATTTTAATGTATTATGTGACAACATTTTGCGTATCTTTTACTTCATGACAGGATGTGAACATATGTTCTTTTCTTTTTAGGGGGATAATTCTTTCTCCATGATTTTCACAGAATCTATAAAAAATACGTACACCCCATCTGCCAGCGAATGTTGCCGGCGTTGTAATTTCTCATCAACCGCTTCGTATTTGTATAACACGTTCTCATTCCCCAATTCCAAATGGCAGGAAGTGGATCGAAGTCAAAAATCACGCACGTCGAAAGCCGACTCGCTACAACGAGAAAGAATTCCGCGCGGCCTGTACGGCAGTCAATCACCGTATCGCGGCCGCTGGCAAAAAAAGAGGCAGAATTTCATTCTGGCGGACACGGAGGGGGAGCGTGCTCATCAGTTACCCCCTCCTCCTTTACCAACAGGC
>BLKR01008751.1:0-13468 GCA_011170035.1 Teleogryllus occipitalis
AGTTCGGCAACTTTTACATTTCTACATTAAGATACCATTTTCTAAACATCGTACACGCTTATCAGTAACATTTAATCGGGTAGCAATTCAATTTATAAGATTTATATGCTACTAGTAAAACGTAGCATACCAGTCACTGATAAACCTCATATTAGGGAATCAGAATGCAAACGTATTAAATCGGCGATCCTCATCTAGGTGTCGAGAATAGGGATGCAACATTGATGTTGATATTTTCAAAACATAGATTTTGTATAGACACATGAACATATTTCGTAAAAAAAATGAAACATTTATAAAACCTGATGTTTATTATCGATGTGCTTGATGAGTTGTTGTGAATGAAAAGAACCGATAATCACAATTTTATAAAAAAGTTAAAATATGAAATAATATTGCATTATACCACTGTCAATACATGTGTTCGAATAAAGCGAACGGTGATTGTAACATCCTCATCCAGTAGACTATCTTCAGCCCAAGAAATTACCCCATTTTTCTGGCATTTCCCACGTATGTCCTACCGTACGCAGAGAGGCGGCCAACGCAAGCACTCTAGGTGTAAGGTCTCTCGCCCACCTTCCTGTACCCATTTGAGGAAGTTGTGACTCCATAAGATGACCCTGGGCGATAGTAAAAAGAATAACAGCGAAATTAAGCCTGAAAACTTTCTTTTGCCGTTTTGTCTAAATCGTAATTATAAATTAACAATCACGGCCACTGTCAAAACAAATTATCTTCCGCACGAACTTGATCGATGTTTCTAAACCAGGGTTTTTAAAGATGTTTTAATTTTGAACATTGATATTTGCATTTGTATTACTTGAGCATCATTCCTTCGCTTTTCTTGCTATCCGAAACTGGGAGGGGACGCGCCGATAATTCCGCGAGTTCTTCCCTAATAATGGCAGAATGTACGCATGAAAGACTGCGGGTATCAAACACACTGTTCAGTGCGATGATGTCTATTTGTCGGCTCCAGTCCCGGTCAAGCAGCGGCTGTGAGCATCTCTCCTTTCATCTGCAGGTCCCAATTCTTCGCTGGTCTGAACGCGCAGAGAAATAGTACTAGAACATAGATAGTACTAGAACATAGATCGCAAGCCATCCCTTGTTAGACCTATCTGGATATACACAGCAATAGGATGCTAGCAATTTGTTCATTGCTCACTCGGACTCGAACTGCCTTTTTCCTTTTGTTTGTGATATTGTGTATTAGTTATTCAATTGTGCCACTTTCACCCTTTTCTTCCGCTTCATTCTATCATTCCAAGCATAATATCTTTTTCTAGAGATTTTGTTCGACCCATAGTATGTCAAAAATATTTTATTTTCCATTTTTTGGCTTTGGCTTTTAGAGAAAGTTCTGTTTTCTTTTCAAAATTTCGGCATTTATCTTTGCCCTCCCATTGTACGTTTAATATTTTCTTCCGTGTCCATACTTCAAACGCATCTTCCTTTTTTTTGGCCTATCTCAATGTTCAGCGTTTACACCCACACAACAAGATTAGAAATACCATTTTCTCGATTATTTGGATTTTGGTCTTACGCAAGGCTTGATTTCTGACGGAACGGCGTTCCTGTATCTCGCAGATAATTATTACATTATATTATAAATATATAATTATTTATATTAAATTAATAAATCATTTTAAGCGCGTTCCGGGACCTAAAATTTTAGAAATCAATCGCTTGATATGCCTGCATATTTTATGAATTTGTGTAATTTTCTTTCCACTTCTTTTTCTAAAATTATTCCTCTCTTTAGTTTTTCTGTACAGTATCCAGAATTTGTTATTGTAATTCATAAGTATTTAACTTCGCCTGCCATGTATATCACTTCTCCGTTGATGTTCAGGCTTCCTTTTTACCAGTTGACATAAATGTTGTTTTCTTTAAATGTAAGTTCATAGAATATTTAAATTTTATATTAATAATATATTTAGCTATCATTATTACATAATTCAGAATTAAGTATAAATAAAACATTGCATAATTTTGATGACATAACATTTTTGCGTTTTCTCGAAAAGGAGTAAAGTGGACATGTCACGTTTTGAATGTTTGCTCCTCATTTCGTGCTCCTTTCTATCCAAGCCCAGCGCCGCCAGGGCACGCGCTCAAGTGTAGTCACCCTTCTGAGCTGGAAGCAGGGTCGCACCTCTGGCACACTGCTGTTCTGATAACGTGACTTTTCTGACCTCTGCAGACATCTCGCCACGTTCTTCGGCGGGCTGCGTGCTACACTAGGGCAATTCGATATGCCCAAGCGTAGGAAGAGGGCGGTGAGCAGTTTTCAGTGGACGAGAACATTGTGCAGTGACGAAGTGGAGATTATATTTACTATACAAGAATTAGTGGAATCATTCACGTTTCGTTAATTATTAGTAACCGAGTGTTATATATGAACAAGATAATAATTCAAACAATAAATAACAATTATAAAAGTATATTAGTTTAATAAACATTTTGTGAGATATTATTAACTAAAATAACTTATTTAGTCGACATTTATAGATGGTAAGCTATTGTTTTTCATTGAAAATACAGGTATAATACCCTTATAACCTTTATGGACGTCCATACCGTTATAGACGTCCTATAGAGGTATTTTACCGGTATAAAAGAACATAGGTATTTGAAAAAGGTATGTAAAATACCGGTATCTAATACCTTTTCGGTCCCTGCCTATTCCTCATTGCCAGTTTACACTCCCTGGTCATATTTCGAATGACCCGGAACATTTCTTTAGGTCTCCTTTTGTTGTTAGGTTCTTCCACTTCTTTGCATTTTTCTTTTTATTTATTTATTTATTTATTTATTTAGCGTCAAAAAACAGTTAAAAACTACGTATGACGGGCTATATTTCTTGAAGAAACTTTTCTTTATCTTGTCTTGGTCTACGCTGGAATACCCTGCTGAGTTCTCTGACTTTTATCCTTTGCTTTCTTAGCAGAGAAATATAATACTTGAAAAGAACGAAACATTAGGACTTTATTATTATTATAATTATAAAATAATAATAATAATAATAATAATAATAATAATAATAATAATAAT
The DNA here is from genome assembly GCA_011170035.1 of Teleogryllus occipitalis. Classification (NCBI taxonomy): domain Eukaryota; kingdom Metazoa; phylum Arthropoda; class Insecta; order Orthoptera; family Gryllidae; genus Teleogryllus; species Teleogryllus occipitalis. The sequence goes on from BLKR01008751.1 coordinate 3,061, forward strand.
AATAATAATAATAATAATAATAATAATAATAATAATAATAATAATAATAATAATAATCACAATCACGCGAATGGAGAGGAATCGAAGGTAAAGTGTATATACTCGTACTATATAATCCTTCGAATCTTCACTTCGATGACTGAGTTTTCAAGATTTATAACAATTGTGAGACTCCATCTTTATATTTCACGGTGAAAATCTTGAAATATCTCTACAGGTCTGATTCAGTTTGCCCATTGTGAAACCATGGAGCAGGTTGTTACTGTGTGAGAACCTCTAGGCACCGGCGGGCGTTCTTTCAGCGCCCGCCGCGAAGGGCTAGGCTAAAGTGACCGTGGGGGAGGGGTTCCGGGATTTCCAAATCCGATATGGCACTGGGACAGTGGTTCTCGAATATCGTTGCGAATGCTCACTCCAAGTTCCTTGAGGGAAGGGGGGAGGGGGAAGGGGGTCAGGTATTTTTTCCGAAATTTCACTTTACGCCGCTCCTATTCATCCGATTTGCATGATTGACACGGCGTTGGATTCAGGAAGCACGTCGTCATCGCGCTATAAGCCCACATTTTTTTATTTCTTCCCGGAACTATGAGAAATCATTTCAAATTTTTTTTGAAATATTTTTGAAAAAACGGCATCGTAGCGTGAATTCTATTTTAAAAAGGAGTCCAATGCCGTTTACAGATCGAAAATCGGACAATTTGTTCAGACGTAATCGGTCTAGTAAATTTTGCTTATTTTGGTGCTGCCACGTGGTGGCGACAAATGGAACTAGTGTCGGTACATTTAGCCTTAACCATCGACATCCTGTTCACCGTTCGCGCCTAGCTTCTGTTGGCTGACGAAGCTTCGAGGACGGCATTTCCATACGGCGAAAATAAGAGAAGCTGCCTGCATCGCGCCAACGATGTGGATAGCAGTCTGCTCTAAGCAGTGTCCCGTGCAATTGGCAAAAAGTCGTTTCAACGGTAAGATAATATTGGTACCGATTCAATTGCCTCAGCCACGGCCAGTAAATGATGACTAAAATTACGACGGCCGTCGTTCATAATTGGCTGATTACGCATAAAGGCCTACTTGGGATTACAAAACCTAGAATCACGCTTTTAATTCATAAGATTCCCTTTGCTCTAACTCCATCGCATTGCCAACACAGGCATCGTCACTTTGGCGATGCGATTGTCATCATTATGTGTGTGAAATTGATAATCCAAAATTTGCCAGGACCACCCAATCTCTGCGCTTGAAATCTCTGGAGCCTGCATTATTTCCAGCGAGCTGCCAGCATTACAAAACGCGCCCAACTCACTCCCCTATGAGCTTCACCTCTTTTCAAGTTTATTTAAATATATATGATACCGGCTCGTTACAACAAATTGGCGTCCAAACGTTTTTTCTTGATTATTTTGCAAGCTATTTTATGTGCTATTTTATCTTTTCTTAGTCCAATTATGTCCTTGCTTGGCATTTGTATTTCTTTTCTTCTTTTTTTTCTTTTGAAAATTTACATTTTGGGGCGTCGACGCATGTACAATATGGTGGGGAACACGGATAGTGCGATACATCAATGCACAAACCACAACACTGCGTTACACAACCACATTGTCAACTGTGAAGGTGACCATTCAGCCAATTCTAAACCAGTGCCCTACCCTTCTCAGAGACAGGGAGATTCAGAAGATCAGAGTCACCGAAAAAGTTATTAACTTCATTACAGTAACCGAAAAAGTTAATACGTAATTTCATTATCTTTGCACGTCTTCTAGAATTCAGTAGAAAATATAGTTATTCAAATTATCGTTCTCCATGTCGCGTCAGGATGTATTATTCCTTCACGAAGGGCATTATGAGGGATAAGAGCCAAAATGTATTGCTGATTTACCCTTGAAAATAGATATTATTACAACAGCGTATATTTTGTTAACAATCTGCAAAAACGCTCATTTTCTTTCCATATTCAGAATTCAAGTAATATATGGCGTAGGGTAGGCATCACAGAATTATGTAAACGTGTACAGAATTCACTTCTCCCCATAGCATGTCACACACTGTTTTTGGCGTAAAATAAAAATTAATAAAAAATTCCTTCCCTGAGGTCAAACGTCGGTTCCAGCAGAGGAACCCAATTGACCTGTCACGATCCATCTCCTCTGCCCTAGCGACTATGTCCTCGAGTAACAGCGAGTTGCCAAACACAAAGTGCTTCCGCCCAAGTAGCGCACGTCTGTTGTCAGATGTCTCCCAGAAGACAAAGCGTCCTTCCAAGGCAAGAATGTAATAGTACCCGCCAAGTTGAATTCAAGAAAACAACTTCACCAGCCATCGAAGCCTGAATCTACTGAGCCATCATGAAACTCAATGTCAGTGAGGGATCGCTTCCAAACAAACGTTCGTCCTCGAACCCCAGTCCACTTCCTCCTATTTCAGAGACTTGCCTTGAACGAACCTCCAGCCTCCTATATCTGTCACCTGTGTCAAAAAACGGGAAATTTTCGCGACAGATCATCATCAACAGCAGTCAGAACGACTGTTGTAAACGAGGAAACCCTCGGAAGTTCCTTTACTACCTTTCAGAAGGTGAAAAAGAACTAGACGTGCTACAGAATGGAACAGACTTTCTCGTAGTAAAGTTTTCTAATTTCCTTTTTGTGGATTGGTACTGTACAGTCTTGCCCCTCCTTCTTGCCTGCTGTCATCTATCGCCGCCCAAATTACATTTTTTTTAAATTTTCTCAACTTTTCAATTTCCAAGTAGTAGCACCCAAATAATAATTTAAGAATATTCAATAATGCTAAAACCTCATCCTAAATACCGATTTTATTATATACCCAAAATGTATATACCAAATATTGGAGCTGTTTTTAAGAAAATGGCGTTTAGCTATACAGTAAATGCGAAATTTGAAGCCCGTTTCCACAAGAATCTATTGAGTTTTCGAAAAACGTCATCTGAAGTACTTCCACTCACAAATTTGAAATGAGTGTATTAACGGCGTGAGTTTAAAAAATTACATTTGTGTATTTTTTTAAAACAAACGAGTACACCAAAATAAACTTTGTCATTTATTCAGTGCCATTACTACTATCCCTTACAAAAGTTTCAAGAAAACATTTTGAGCCATTTTTTAGAAAATGGCCTTTGAGCGATTCTGAAAATGTGGGATTTTGAGTTCATTTTTACAGAAAAATGTTGTGTTTTTGGGAAATTTTATTTGACATTATATAAAGCTCATGTTCTCATAAATATAATATTGTGAAGAAATGGCCTCTAAAGTAAGTATTACCGACGCGAGAGACAAGTCAAAAAAATTACATTTTTGTAATTTTTGAAAAAACAAAAGAATACAGCAATATGGCGTTTATGTCATCGAAATGAGTGCATTTGGTACTAACTATTCCAAAAATTTAAAGAAAAAAGTTTGAGTCGTTCTTGAGAAAATCTTGTTTTTGTAATTTTTTTTAAACTGCACGCACTATTGCACGATAACTGCTATTTGTTAATTGTCATGACCGTTATGAAAGAACTATTAATGGACAACAAATTTCATTTGAAGGAAAAATCTGTCTTCAATTTTGAAGTTGTAGGAAGACGCCGAAAAAAATTCAAATTTTGGCAATTTTCGAAAATTTAGAGTTAACCGCTTAAATTGGACCTGTGCCATGTTTATAAGTGTATTTTACTCTTCACTTACAAAAAAAATTAAAGAAAAAATTTGGAACAGTTTTTGAGAAAATTTTGAAAATGATCCTAGGGCTTCATGTAAAATACTCCCAAATTTTTAGAATGTTTTTCAAAATCTCAAAGCTTCAACTAGAGCCAGATAGACAGGGGTTTCTTCAATTTGGAAAAGATCGTACGTGTGGTTTAGGCGCTAGTAGTGTTCACGGACGGACTGAGACAGACAGACGGCCGGACAGAAAAAAACACTTTTTCGGTTTCAGAGGACCCGAAAACGTGTATTTCCGTTGAAATCTCGAAATCGATTTTCCGCGGCATTGAATAACTTTCAACTCGTCCTAGATAGAAGTTTTCGTTGAAAAATTCGCAGTCGTTTTTAAGAAAATGGCGAATAAACATTACTGTAAATGCAAAATTTAAGCTCCTTTTCACTGGAATCTATTGAGTTTTCGAAACACTTCATTTGAAGTCCTTTCAAGCACAGCCACTTACAAATATAATAATGCATACATATCGATGAAAATGTTCATATTAACTATGTTAGAGGTATTTCAAGAAAATTACATTTGTGTAATTTTTGAAAAAATAAAAGAATACACCAAAATGAACTTTACGTCATAATAAACAGTGCAATCAGCATTATTGGAAACATTTGGAGTCATTTTTGAGAAATTGAAGTTTAAGCGTTTCTGAAAATGCGGAATTTTGTGCTAATTTTTACAGTAAAATGTTGAGTTTTCGAGAAACTTAATTTGACATTATCTAAAGCACATGTACTCATAAATGTAATGTAGATAAATCGCCTTTAATGTAAATTTTACAGACGTGAGAGACAAGTCAAAACAAATTTGAAAAAAAACAAAAGATACAGCAATATGGCGTTTGTGGCATCGTATAGGGTCCATTTGATACTAACTTTACCAAACGTTTAAAGAAAAAAATTTGAGCCGTTTTTGAGAAAATCTTGTTTTTGTTATGTTTTAAAATTGCCGATATTGCTCGCACTATTGCACGAAAACTACTAAAATTTCCCCAAAATCTACTTGATCTAATTGAAAGAACTATTTATGCACTACAAATTTCATTTGAAGGAAAAATCCATGTCTTCAATTTTATAGAGCGATTTTCCTAAGGATGAGCCAAAGTGACAGCTAGTGGTGGCAACATAACTGAAGGTTCTCTGGTCGTTGTGCCCTCGAGCCCATTAGACTCCCTTCCTGCATTCGTTCGTTTGCAGTTGGCTAACTTGTAAATGGCTTCGACACTTCCGTTTGTGGTGTCCTCGACCGACAAAAATATAGTGCGCCGCGAGAAATAATTGATATTAGGAAGTGCAGTGTAATGTGCTCTTCTGTAAAAAATCTTTTTTCTATTAACATTACACTGAATTTACTTTTTGTGTGATAAATTTTGTTTGTTTTAAAACCGAGACTTGAATGCGAGATGTGTACCGGTGCACGTGTTTCCGGCTTAAAATCATTTTTCGTTCTATTTACATTTATGGCAGTTTTCTTTCACTGATTGTGAGAGCATGTTGAGAGATTTTCCACATACGTAATTAAATTTAAATAGTTCCCGGACTCACGTACGTGCATATAACTCAGCGAAACTTTTACACTTCTGGATAGGGATGTTTTCGGAGGAGCCATTAGCACTTTACGAAGGGGCCTGACTGAACAGCTGTCGCGGCGGAGGGATACTTCCCTGAAATACATGTGATGTTCACTTGTTTTCGCGAACTGTCACTTTGGCTCATCCTTAGGAAAATCGTTCTATAGTTGTAGGAAGACGCCGGAAAAAATCAAACTTTTGCTATTTTCGAAAATTCAGAGTTAACCGCGAAATTCTGACCTAAGCCACCTTTATAAGTGTATTTTACTCTTGTCTTACAATAAATTTAAAGAAAAAATTAGGAGCCGTTTTTGAGAAAATTTTGAAAATGTTCGGGGGACGTCATGTAAAGTACCCCCAAATTTTAAAGAATGTTTTTCAAAATTTCAAAGTTTCAACTAGAGCCAGATCGACCTAAGGTTCTTCAATTTGGAGAAGATCGTACGTGTGATTTAGGCGCTGGTAGTGTTCACAGACGGATGGATAGACAGACAGACAGACATTTGCTTCCAATTGGTTTTTCGGTATGAAGGACCCACAAAACAGGGATTCTAGCTACACCACGTGTTAGAGGATTTTTTCTCTTAATTTAGCAACTGGTTGTATTCCCTTTTTTTGTCACCAGAGCCCGGCAATGATTTTTTTTCCTCCAAAAATCCGCCGTTTTTTTGCGCAACATTACATAATTTTCTTTATATTACGTATACGAGAAAGTAAAAAAAAGAAACCACAGAAATAATTCTCCAGCATGACTCACGGAACTTAAACTTTCCGTACCATTCAGAAGAATTGAAGTTGATAATCTCTCGCCATAGTCCATCTCTGCCCTCAGGAAATTCAGATATTCTCCCATTATCCCCTCTTTCTTGGCGGCTATTGTACCTATCGGTTCTACCAAATGACGGACTTCATGCTCACGGTTGTGTCACAATAACTTATCCGTGGTTCCTTTTTCTGAGGAACATACCGTTCCAACCGGCCTTCAAAACGCATGCGTACTTACCTACTTACTCCCTAACGTCATGCAATATGTACTTTGCATCTGGACAAACTGGTGTCCCACGAACAACTTGAAGATGTGTTTTCCCAAGTGTTGCCCGCTGTTCAATCTCGCAATCAAAATTTCAGTCTCGCCGCCAAGGCGCAGCCCCTAACAGCTTTTTCCCGCGCGGCCACCCACTATTAAGCGCTTACTTTCACCAACCTCACAAGTCGCTCTCTGTGCATACCGGCACGCTTCTACACTTCGGAAACTACTACAAAGGGGCAATAAAAGCATTTGCAGCGTCTTCCGCGCAAACCGCCGTTCGCACGGGCCCACGCCCGCCCAGTACAATGACCGCCGCTTCTCGGCGTCGCCAGCTGGGGTTTAAGCCCTCATTAGGGCTGGGCTACCTCGGCACGCGGGGCCCTCACCCCATCGCTCGCTACCTGACAAGCCACCCAGGATATATACAAACATTTCTGGGAATCGCTTCGGGCCTCTCTCGCAAAAATAAGCTCGTCAATGCATCTCGCCGACAAAGGCGCACTGCCGGCGCATCGCCCGCGCTCCTCGGCCACCTGCATGCCAGATGCCTCAATTCCGGTAAAATCGCAAACACAAACGGGCCGCCATCGCGGGCAAATTCGTGCCATCGCCTTTCTCTCTGATCGCCGCCAATGTCACGTGACACTCAGTGTCCCCCCCCCCCCGAAGGCACATCACGTATAGGGAGCCGATCGCGGGCACTCCAAACTTTCCCGCCTTACCATAGGCCTAAGCCACAGCCACGTGACTCTCCCCTCCAAGGCCTCAATCACATCCGCAAATAAATACTGCGACTTCGCTCACACACGACAGAACAGAGCAAAGACACACGAGAGAGAGACGACAACAAACAGACAGAGGCAACAACCAAACGACAACCAGAACAAACAGACAACGGAGACAAGGTCGACTGTTCCTGCTTCGCCTATCAAGGCGATTAGTACGGCCACATCTAACCAGCCTCAAATTCGCGCCACTCGCGAGCCGCAGCCGCCACTTGGTCGAATTCACGGCAAACTCCGCCACCAGCTCCGGTCATCTGAGTCCGCGCCCATGCCAGTTCGCACCACCGAACTGCCTGGAGCCTACCTCAGCCCGGACAGCGACACACTCAGCCGAGTGATTTGGGTTGCTGCCTTCCTTGCAACAAACTGTAAGTAAGCTGCCAAGTGTACTTCAAGAAAGAAGAGCAATCACTAACGTCATAAACTATCAATGGTCCTCCGGCTTTTTATAAATCAAAATCAATTGTACTCAATTATCAAGCAATTAAATTTATTTATTCTACTTGCATATTATCTATCATTGCCCTAAAGGCAAACAATCCCCTGAAACCCGTTCTGATCCCCGTATGTAGTCGCACTCGCAGCACGGCAACTCCCGGCTGCATCTGCTACACCCGCGCCCTTCCTTATCGTGGGGGACTTTCATGCCCACAACTCCGCCATTTTTGAGTGGACAGTTCTCGATGACTTGTATGGCAGTGACCACTTCCCCACTTTGATTCATTTCGATATTCCCGATATTTCTGAACGTTCCTCACCCTCCTCGCTGGCTCATTCATCGAGCTGAGTGGGAAACGGAAAAAATATGGATATCGGAATATTTTCCAAGTGCGCTCTTTATAAATCGTACGTAGGTCAACCAGCTTGGAAGGAAATTCAGGTTAGACTAGAAAAACCAAATTATTTCGGCCGAAGCGATCACACTCACAAAATTCGAACAAGAAAACAAAATTCAGATCTTGGGAAATTTTCCAGAACAATTAAATATTGGAACAGTTTACCCGCAGCAATTTTCAAAGCTTTTCCTCTGTCCGAAGTTTTAGAAATAAGTTAGAATATGATAGTAATAGACATTAAATGAGTAAGTGCTGTGAAGTGCTGGTCAGTGTAATTCAAAGCAAAAACAGTTTAGTGTAGTGCAGTGCAGTGCAGTGCAGTTAAGTGTAGTGAACGCGATCAATAAGTTTTTAAAAAATCTAATTTAGCTAATATTTATGTAGTTTGCATTAAATTTTAGCATCACCAACATATAATTATTGGATATCACGACAGAGTTGAAATAATTGTTATAATACTTCATATTAGTGATAGTATGATTATTGCATCTTCGGCTTGTACTGTACTCATTTATTATTATTATTATTATTATTATTATTATTATTATTATTATTATTATTATTATGATTATTATTATTTCTGTACCTTTCTCAGTAAGCATTGAGAACCATTCATCTATTCATACGACTTAGGCTCTAGCAAATGCAACTGGTAATGACGGATCTGAGGAAAGACGGAGAAGAAATTCATCTTTGTCCGTCGTTCAATTTAAAAATTTTCGCACAATATGGCAAGTCTGTAGGATTAAAGCTTTTTGGATGGTTATGCAGATTCCTTTTGATAATCCTATTTTTGTAAGACCTGAAGCAAATCGGTCTGTCACCACTCCTGTGGCTGAGATGATTATTGGCAGTATTTCAACCTTACTCAGTTGCCAAACGTGTTGGATTTCTGCTGCCAAATTCTGGTATTTTGAAATCTTCTCCGATTCTGTCTTATTCAGATTTTTTGTCGGTGGACAGCCTACATCTATGATTGTTGCATACTTTTGTATTTTATTGATCACTACTATGTCCGGGCAATTATAATTCACAGTTTTATCAATTACAATAGGCCTATCCCATTATTATTATTATTATTATTATTATTATTATTATTATTATTATTATTATTATTATTATTATTATTATTATTATTGTAATTATTATTTAACTGCCACCGGGTCATACCCAATTGCAGTTCAAATAAATGTATATCATATCGATGGTTTTACTGATGCTAGTTTTCAAGCTGCCTCAATTACTATCCCGAAGTTGTCGTGACGTTCAGGACTTACTCCTGGATTGCCGACTTTGCCACAGCGGAGCGTGTTCGGAATCGGGCACTGACAAAGTTTAGTAGGTTTCCAATCATGGAAAACTGATAAATTATAAAAAAATCCCGAGCCAGTGTTAGACTAATCATACGAGATAATAAGCTGCTTCCTCGAGAGCCTATATTTCTTCACTTTCTTCCCATACGCCCGCCCAAAGTAGTATGGCAAAAGGTGTGACAGATCGTCGGAAGACTTCCCCTACCGTCTGTTTGAGGGCTTCTGGTATATGGGAAAACCTTCATAACCTCACCAGAAGACTTAGTTGAGGAATTGATCCTCTCACTACGAGCGAATCTCCAGATCTTTACACTGCCCTCCTAGCTTTCTCAACACCGATAGCAGAAAGGAGAACTCAGTGGAGTATGTGGCAGGGTGAATATCTGGGTGTTCTGCAATAACCAGAAATTTTCCTTGTCGCGTTAACATTATAATCAAATGTCCCTTGACACGTTAACGTTAAACATAAATCACTTTAATAACGTGCGAGTGATCTATCTTCGAATGAACGTCTTTTGTACAAGCGTTAACAGACGAAGAGAGACCCTAGCGAGCGTCCGAAAGCTGACCTCATCGAGGGAGTTGGGTTTCAGCTACAACAACCGGGTCTTGGCGTACAATACAAGCCGAACTTCTTCTTAGTAGTATGATCTTTCTACTGTGTTGCAAATGATTCCCAACACCGACACGTGGAGCAGCACCTCTCAAGCCCGTGATGGATTTCAGCCACCGAGGTATATGGAATTCAGAAAATAGATAGCACAGTTGCGTATGCTGGTATGCCTCGTGGACGAGTTCTGTGTGAGCTGTTTTGAGTGTGCAGTGGATTACGGTGATTAGTCAAACGTCATTTATTACGTGTTTACACAACGTATTAAACGTGAAAATACTAGAAATATTAATTTATCCGTATAAATTTGCCCGAAAATGTAATAACATTTGTTTTGACAAAAATATTTATTTTTATGCCACATAATCAAAATATTTATTTTTTAGTTGATGTGCAATTTGGTTTACGAAAACCTTTGGGCGCTTATTGAATTTCCTCCAAACTTCAACCGCTCAAGATTAAAGAGGAGAATATGTTTTTATCTGAAAGTCCGAGTCCTAGGAATGACGTATCTGCAACATCCTGGTTCGTGCTCGTGCGGCACCAG
>BLKR01008752.1:0-13438 GCA_011170035.1 Teleogryllus occipitalis
AGAGGTTCTACAAATATCAGGTTTATCAATGAAAAAACCTTCTCATAGTAAGTGTATGTTTTTCTGTGGCTGAATTTTTCTGTTATTAACATGATCCATTATGTTGTCTGGTTTATTTATATTAGCACATCACTTCTATTTTCCTCCATTACAATCAACTGTTTTTTGATAAGGGGACATGCAAAATTACGTGCTGATAAATGATAATCAAATTCCATTTCCTTATTAATATTATTGTTATCTAAGAGTCATTAATTTAGTTACTGTATTTTGATAACATATCTTAACGAAAATAGTATCACTTCTATATTCCCTTAGGTGGTAAAAACATGTTTCATCAAGAAAACAGCAGGGGAAGAAGGCAGTTAAAAGGTCGGAAAAGTTGGATTTGCATTATCAGATTTGCAAAGGCATAAACAGCCTTAAATAAAGAGGGTGGGGCATCAACTACATTTCTGGGCCGACCTTTTCCATTCAACTCCCTTCTTATTTTAACATGTCATATTTTACTAATAAGTAAGATATACCATGAGAATGAAATAGAAAATATTAATACAATTAACAAATGAAATTGATTTTATGTTGAACCATTTTCAGGGTTGCTAGATGGTTTCCTGAGCTTCTTCCCGAAATTCAGGTAAAAGAAAATGGCCAAAAGAGGAACTGAATATATTTAGGAACATAAAAATATTATATTACGTTAGTCTACGGGGCTCCGTTTTCAATTTTGGGCAACATTTTCGGGTCGGGGCCAAGGTTGCACTACCTCTGCACACACCTAAGCAGATTTTGCAAGATATTTTGGAACAGCCATTCGCCCATATTCCTTTTTCAATTTTCGTTTTATTCGAAGCATTTAATTATTAAATGCACTCTTACACTGACTTTCCAAATTAAGCACACGACTTCGATTCCATTCGTTCCGAACACTTCATAAAATAATAAGTAAAATAACTAGTAAAACTTATATAAACACAATATTTCTATAGCAATACTATAACTCCAATAATTCATGAATATAGTAACAAACTACTAATTAAACACTACTGCAGTCTAAACGCACGAGTTATATCAACAGCAAACGCAGCGGCTGGTAACCGCTGATCGCGCTGAGAATAAGGAATAGTATAGAACCATCCAGTGTGTATAATTGGGTTTTTCTAATCGTGGCGGCTGAGGGTAGTATATCATGGTGAAAATAACACCATGGGTAGTATCTCCAAGATGGAATTCGGCCCAACTTTTTGCGTCTTTCTTGGTCCTGCCGCAAGACGTCGCATGATCGCGACTGCATCAAGCAGTGCCGCAGATCAAACGACTCTAGCGGCATGACTGAGAATGACTCAAAAAGTCGTATTGAATTCCATCTTGGAGATACTACCCTCAGCCGCCACATTAGAAAAACCCAAGTGTATACTACGGAACCTTGGACCATGTATTAGGCCTGCAACAGACTACACCGAGAGATGCGTTGCCAGAAATGTGCGACGAGAAATGTGGAAAGAGACCGGCGATGCTGCGTCCACACACTACAAATGGGTCATTCGATGTCTTGCAATACCTTTATGCGCTACGAGCCGAGAGCAGGACAGCAGTTAGCTATGAGATCACCTGCGAGTTCCATTTCTTGTTTTATTAAAAGCTCTTGCGTAACTTGAGACCATGAAATCTTTGTTTAGCTGCCATAATCGTAAACCATTTGTTTAATTAATTCGAATTGCCTAAATAGAAATACATTTCTGCATTGCATACAAGTCATTATTTAATGTAAAAGAACTGGAATGTATCTGGCTTTTAAGGGAGGAGCGCAATCTGTGCCTATTTTCTCGAACTCCGTAATTCCCCCTCTGTTTTACTGTATTTATTGGTTTAATTATGAATACTACTCGCGCAACTTTTCTTGAATGATGACCTTGCTTCCCGCTCCCTCGAGCAATAACCAGTGGAAGGCAAAAGCTCGCAGCGAGCACTGATGACAACATTCCCAGCATTAAAACTTCATTGGCGCGAAACAATCTAGTCAAAGCTAGTTGCTTTCACAGTCGAGAACTTCTGTTCAGCTTTATTACCATTATCTAAAGAAATGGCTGAGGCAGGTCCAGGTTCTTTAAGGGAGGCACCTAAAACTCCTATCTATATTTTCTTTTCTTAAAGATGTCGCCTCATCATTAGATCAAAACGAGGCACCTATTGGATTATTTTTAGATCTCTCAAAAGCTTTTGACATCATTGATCATGACATTTTACTTTCAAAATTACCTTCATATGGAATCCGTGGTATTGCTCTAGATTGGTTATGTTCGTACCTTAAACAACAACGATCTCAGAAAGTTGAAATACCTTACTGGAATGATGGAACATTACGTACGCACCTTTCCGACTCTTTGCCCGTTGCATGTGGAGTTCCTCAAGGATCGATTTTAGGGCCTATTCTGTTCCTACTTTACGTAAACGATATGCCCTCGACGATTCGAAACGGAAGAACGGTTCTCTTTGCGGATGATACGAACATCCTTTGCAATAAAGAAACCGTAAATAGTACAATATCAGATGTTTCAAATTGGTTCCGAAATAACAAATTAATAGTAAACGAAAAGAAAACGGTTTTAATGCAGTTTTCCATTTCAAATAAACAATTCTGTGCTCCATTGAAAATGAACAGTGTACCATTGACTCATGTTAATGCAACAAAATTTTTAGGTCTCTCAATTCAGTCAAACCTTAAATGGAACGTCCATTTAAATGAATTGAACACAAAATTAAGTTCATTATGCTACGCGTTCAGAATTCTTGCAAATTCAGTCAGCCTTCATACTGCTCGTTGTGTATACTTCGCGAATGTTCATTCCCGCCTGAGATATGGCATAATATTCTGGGAAATACATCTTATAGCTCCCAGACTTTTAGATTACAAAAACGAATTGTACGAATAATAACCAAATCCCACCCACGTGATTCTTGTAAGCCCATCTTCATTAATCTAGGAATTCTACCATTACCGTGTCTTTTTATTTACGAATCAGTGGTTTTTGTAAAAAATGACTTGCTTAAGGGCGGGAATATATTTTCAGAAAATGCCGAAGTCTATTACTATAACACTCGACGTAGAAATCATATTCATCAGGTGACAGTATCAACAGCTCATTACAAAAAATTCACATACAATACATGTACATTATTTTACAACACTTTGCCAGATGATATTAAACGATTAAATTCAATAGAAAAGTTTAAATCCCAAGTGAAATCGTTTCTGCTGCATAACTGTTTCTATACAATTAGAGACTATACTGAGCACAAGAAAAGTAACATTAATTTTAACAATGATACATAATGCATTAATTACCATTTGGACTGTATAAATGAGTATAAACAACCTGTAACAACTATTGTAACACAGTTTCCGGGTCAATGACCCCCATCTCGATCAGGTTTTTCGTCCAGTTTCCCTGATCCATTGAGCAAATGCTGAGATGGCCCCCTTGTTTTGCTTCTGGACATAAATGTAACTTCATTTTCTGTGCACGTCTTCTAGAATTCAGTGCGAAATACAATTATTCAAATTATCGTTTCCATGTTGTCGCGGCAGGAAGTAATAAGAGCCAAAATTTATTGCTTATTTATCCTTGAAAATAGATTTTATTACATGGGAGTTTTTTTTGTTTGTTTTTTTTCTCCCTTTCAAAATTCAAAATTTATTGCTTATTTATCCTTGAAAATCAATTTTATTACATGGGAGTTTTTTTGTTTTTTTTCTCCCTTTCAAAATTCAAAATTTATTGCTTATTTATCCTTGAAAATCGATTTTATTACATGGGAGATTTTTTGTTTTTTTTTCTCCCTTTCAAAATTCAAAACTTAAGTAGTATATGATTTAGTGTAGGGATCACAGAATTTTGAAAATGTGCACACAATTCACTTTTCCCCATAGCCCGTCATACGCAGTTTTTAACTGTTTTTTGACGTAAATAAATAAATAAATATCTAGTGTCCCAACTGTTGCCTACTTAGAGCGATGACCTAGTCGCAGGTATGAATTTGATTTTCCACATGTTGGTATTACTGTAAATACTCTAGTGGCCGATTTTGAAACTAATACCCCCACTCCGCCCGTATTTCTTCAATCCATCGTTCAAGAAAAGTTGCGCGAGTAGTACATTGTGAACGATCAACTAATTCAGAATAAAATTCACAATTAATAACTTCATTCATAAATAATAAATACGAATTAATAAAATAATGAATTAATTTAATTATTTCAAAATATCCCTTTAAGATTCTTGCTTCAAATTTTTATTTTTATATTGCTCGTTATGAACGTGTTTCAAGTAAGAATATCTTTCACAAAACGTTGTTCTTGTTCATTCCCGTTTAAAGAGAAAATTCAAGTAAACAATTAAAAAACTGGTTGTTTATCATGTCTTTTACTGCTAAATAGTATAACTCATTCAGTTCGTAATGTTTTCCTGCAAATGTCATATAAAAAGTGAAGGAGTAGAAATGTGTCCGAGAAAACTCGCTCGCTGACCGACTCGAGTGAGGAACTCTTACGCCTCCGCAGAGGCGAACGAGAAAACTCTTTCTGGTGTGTGGGGGTCCATAAGTGTCCCTTGTTTCGATTTTCCACATTTCACGTCGCACATTTCTCGCAACGTATTCCTCGGAGTAGTCTGTTGCGGGCCGTTTAGCTGGTCCTTGAGGTCACTTTTTGTTTTCGACAATACAAAGGAATAAATTTGCATTTTCCCCCAGAGATATTCTAATGTTTTTATATTGCTTTTCGAAAATTCTTGACGTCTTTTTTCTATCACTTACACAGTGATTCTAATGGTTTCGTATTGCTTTCCGAAAATATTTTATCATTATTTTTGTTTTACAACACTTCACTTAATAATTTAAAAAAGTTCATTACTTCAAAGCAGTTAGTTCTTATTAACTTTTCTACTCTGAATTTAACTTTCAACCACAGATCATCTTCCACAACAATACTTTGCATTTGAAAACTGTACATTCCGGTATATGCCAAAATATTAACAAACAAAACAAGTGAAATCAATTTAATTCTGCAAAAACTTTCCATAAATATGCACAAACTGTTTGCCAATTGTGACAAAAAAGTAATTTTGACATTGAAAATCACCAAAAATATGTAGCTTTTAAAACGTAAAGAAAACTCAATATCAAAAAGTATGTTAATTAATGCATTAATTCGTATTTATTTAAATTTCATTTATACATCCATCTACTTAACCTAATAAAATTTTCAATTCAATTTTGAATAACATTTGATTGCAAAATTATATAACAACTATTCAAATCGAATTATTTGACATTTCAAGTCACCAATATATCTAATGTTCTCAGTTCTGTTTATTCACATGTTTTAGATTTCAAAATTATTTCTTTTGTCACTTATTACCTTCATTGAACACAAACAGTAGTTTGACACACAAGATCAATGGACCTTCAACTCTTAATCAATCCACTGCATATTTTAAACAAAATTTCAATAGTACATTATCAATGAATGAATCTAGTGTATTTAATCTCAAAACAGAAAATTTAAAAAATTGTATTGAATTTCTTGCCCAGCTCTTCTGCAAGTTTCAAATAGGTAGGAAAAATTAAAAAAAAAACAGATTACTACATAATACTTACCTCAAAAATTAGTACCTCTTTGACAACCAATTCAACAAGAATATAATTTTAATATTTAAGACATTTACCTTTTACTTGTATACATGCAACTTCCAAATAAAGGTAAAGGTAATTACTGTAATACCTAACAAATGTTTCTTTAATATTAGTTTGGAATTTACAAACCAAAAAGCCTTCAAAAAGATTGTACTAATACAGTGGTTCTCAACCGCCGTTCCGCGGAACACTGGTGTTCCGCGAAGCTGTCCCAGGTGTTCCGCGAAAATTTTGAATATAATATAATAAGAAACAGTAAATTTTTTTATTACTATAAAATAAATACTACATAGTTTTGTTAATTATTTGAAATTTAGCAAAAATATTCAATATTATTCTAAATTTTCGCGGAACAGTCAATAATATTAACAGTGTAATTATCGAACGACGCAGTTACGTCGTTTGGAGTTACTCCGGGGAGTAGGGATATATGCGGGTCCTGGACCAGGAAGTGACGTCACAGCTGCGATAAGTCACTTCCCAGACCGGCCCGTCTCCCGGCGCCACCAATTATAACACCGGATGTCAACATCAACAACCGGCGCCACCAATTATAACACCGGATGTCAACATCCGGTTGGATGTCAACACCCCCCCCCAAGGCTGCCAACCTTGTGCGCGCTCTGGTGGCGTGTGCGCGCGCTCTGGTGGCGAAGTGTGTAAGTATGTGTGTGGGGTGGTGTTTCAAAAATGCGTCGTCCGAGGCGGATTCGAACCAGGCCGAGCCCCGTTTCCTGTTCGAGAGAGAGGGGGGGTTACCCAGCGCTCTGGCTCTGAGCTACGGCGACATCCGGAGTGGAAGTGTGTTGTTAGAGGTACTGATAGTACGCGCGCGCGCGCGCGGGCCGGCCGCGGCGGATGTCCGTTGACGATAGCGCTCGGCGCTAATGAGCCCCCGCGCCGCCGGAGCTGGCAGCGCGCTCTATGAGCGTCGGATGGAGGCTGTGGTGGCGCGCTCTATGAGCGTCGGATGGAGGCTGTGGCGCTCTATGAGCGTTGGCGGGAGGTGGCGGCGGCGCGCAATTTGAAATACTTTTTTTTTTTTTTTTTTTTTTGAATAGACATATTTGGTTTTTATAATAGAATATGTATTATTATTTTTCTGAAAAGACCTATTTTTATAATAGATTTTTTTTGAAAAGAGCTATTTATTTTTATAATAGACTATTGTTTTTTGAAAAGACCTATTTATTTTTTATAATGGGAAGGGAGAAGGCTAGGAAATAAAAAAAACAATACAAATTTAATTTTTTTTATTGAAATCAAACCGATACAGAAAAAACAATTCATGTTTGCCGGCAGGATAAAATGACTGTTAAATTAGCAGCTCCGTTGATCCAGCCTTCGTGCGTAGTCATCACGTGAACGGTGATCTCATGTCAATCGTGTAGGAGCTCAATCATTTTATCCTGGTTCATCGGATTGACGTCGGCTTCGTGTTCTAAGAGATTCTTAAAAAAGAAAAAATCCTTAACGAATAGTTAAACTCAAAAGTCCTCTTTGCGACACTCGATGCACTTCACAATCCTCCGTGTTCGAAACAAAGCAGATTTTTTTTTTCTTCTCGTCTACGCTGCAAACACTTCGGCGCTTTGCCGTTGTGTCGAAGACAGGAGTCGACGTCAATCAAGAGAATCAGGATAAAAGGATTGCGCTGCAACGCGATTGTCATGAGATCACCGTTCACGTGATGACTTCGCACGAAGGTCGGATCAACGGAGCTGCTAATTTAACAGTCCTTTTATCCTGCTTCATTGGATTGACGTCCTAAGAGATTCTTTAAAAAAATCCTTAATGAATAGTGAAGTTCAAAAGTCCTCTTTGCAACACTCGATGCACTTCCACTTCACAATGCACCCGTGTTCGAAACATGGCAGTACTTCTTCTCGTCTACACTGCAAACACTTCCACTTCGGCGCTTTACCATTGTGTCGAAGACAAGGCAGGAGTCGACGAATGTATGGGTTCCACTGCATCTCTTTCGACAGCCGGTGGAAGACAGAAGGCACGTCTTTCGCGGCCCAATGTATGAGGAAGTCGATGGGTAGAAGCTGCAGAGACCGATCGTCGAGTCCGAGAAGCGAACAGTCGTCGTTGATGCATTGTTGTATGACGCGATCCAACTCGGCCATCAGCACACACCAGCTGGAGATGGAGGAGGAGAGTACGTCGGTGGACTATTTTCGAACGGCGGACGAAGAGACTGGATGACTTGACTGACGCTGGAGACTCGCCGTCGCAGTGCTTCACCGTAAGGATCACGAAGGAGGTGACCGAGAGCTTCGATGACCCCTAATACTTCAGCGTGCACGGTGAGAATAAATGTTTCCGGCTGAGGAGTAGTGTTTTTATCGAGCTCCACCGTCTCGGGCGATTGCTTATCGACCGGAAACGGAGGGGGCTCCCCGAAGGAGACGCAGGGAGCATTCAGAGCTTCCTGTATGGCGCAATAGCGCACGAGTAAACCGTCATCCAGACACACGCAGCACGGACAGGAGGTCACTTCACCGAGAACCATCATGATCCACAGCACCTTATCGTGACATGCAACGGCGAGATCGTGAAAAGCTTTTTCCCCCTTTACCTTGTCTTCCTCGTTTTCGTACTCTGCCTGCGCCTCTTCGTGACACCGTCGGGCAGTACGCATCACATCGAGGGCGACGTCGGCGATCGCGTGGTAGGCATCAACGTAGTAGGTCCGCTGAAGACTGCAATTGTGAGCGATGATGCCGAGATCAGCGGCGACGTCGCAAAGACTGCCCCAGTTCTCTATCATCCGCTTCCTCCATCCATCGTCTGCTTCTCCAGCTCCTTCCATGTCGAGTACCGATGGACGAATGTCGACCCAAAGCGATTGCAAACGCTCTCTCCCAGTTAAAAGTAATGATAAGGAAAAGATAAGGTACTTCCGGTGAAGATAATACTAATCCCCGCCTGCAGGGACGAGTGTGCACGCTGATGAAGAAGAAACGGACGGACGTGCACGCAGGATGCGGAAATGACCCCATGGTAGACTCGTAAATTTATCTATCCAATAGCGTTTGTCGTCGGAAACGGACAACGAACGCTTGTTTTGGACAAAGGAATAATTGATGTGAGATTTGGATCGAATGACGCATTGTTTGTCGATTCTTCGTTCGTCTCGAAATAAACAGTCCAAATAATTTTGAAATTTATAGCGTTTTACGACCGAACGTTGCACTCCCTTCGCCCGAGAAGAACACGCCCGAGATCGGGTTTCAATGGAGTACATTTTTGGACGTAAACCTACGAAGCCGAGCAGGGGATCACTTCCGCACTCGTCCTTAAACAGCCCTAATATTTTCTTATTACGAGGTGTCACGCCGAATTCATTACCGGGACCGAAACAAGAAGTATCGAACCAGGATGGACACCGATTCATCTCAGCGTACACACTCGTGGAAGTAGAAAGAATGAATGAATCGGTGTCCATGTAAAGAAGATGAAGATCGCGAAGATGTTTTTGACAATAACTATAGAAAAAATCATACATCCTATGTTTTGAAATTTCCAAAATGCAAAATCCCAAATAAATGGGCTTCGCGAGCTTCACCTTCGTTTTCAGCAACTCGATGGTCATGAGATCGCCTTTCACGTGATGACTACGCACGAAGGCTGGATCAGCGATGAGGCGTCTCGCCCCGCACCTCCCTTCCCACCGATTCACGAGATAAATGCGTCGGTGGTTGCGCACGTCCTCCATCGACTTCCCGTAAATAGAATTATTCATCAATTTATAAAATTTATCTTCGAAATCGGAGGACGCGCGCTGTCGACGCGAGTTGTTGAGGTCCATGTACGTGGCAAGCCAAGGTCGTTGTGAAAAAGAGAGAACGCGATGAATTTTCGAGAGTTGTACTCCCAACTCGAGGGCCTGAAGTAAATTCCGAACGTGAACAACGTAACGACGCTTGGGTAGAAGCGTCGCCAGCAACTTGGCTTGCCTGCTCTTCGAGTCGGGGGGGACGCGGGTTTCCGGACAGGGCGGTAAATCGCTCAAACGATCGTGGATATCGTCAGGGTAGTCGAGATCGACCTCCAAAACGTATCCCCGATCGACTTCAGCGGCCGCCTCTGCGATGTTCAACCGCTCGATGTTGCTTTCCGACATCCACCGGAAGTCGCCCACCGGAAGCGGATGTGACATCGAAAAACCGTACAAGTTGTTCGCGTCGACATAGGCGAGATAAGATTGCTTATCGCTCGGCCGGAAGCGTTCACCCACAAAGGGGTGATTGGCCTCGGCGTGCCGACCGATCACTTGCACCAGTCCCCCCCGGATGCCCCGCTCGAAAAAGAGAACCATGTCGATGTCCGTGAGTAGTTCTAATCGAACGCCAGTGGTCTTCAGCATGGCGTCCCACGAAAGCCCGGGAGCGGTGTAGTAAAACAGAGGATCGAGCCCGTACACCTCCAAACACAAATTTCTAAATTTTTCCAAAATATCTGTTTCTAGGAGGACGTCGATTCTCAAATACAAATCGGCGTACTCGCCCAAATTTTGAACGGAGAACGCGTTCCACACGGCCTGCGCGTGCGCGTACTCCGAGTCCGAAACGGATGTGTCTGTGAGGCGACTGAAAAAGGCCTCGGGCGGCGGTAACCTCGTTTCGCCCAATTTGGACACGTCGTTGACATAATCGTAGGGGAACACCCCCTTCCTTCTGGCCAAAGCGAAAAGACGATCGTCGGGAAAAGCCGCACGGGTAAATTTCAAATCGGTCGAATTGAGCGATCGACTTAGAGAGTCCAGCGAAGCACCTAAAAATTTCAATGAATCCAAAAATCGTAGTTCCACTTTGCCGATTTTCTGGGAAATCGCCACGAATCTCTCGTGATTGTGCGGAACCACGCGCAACCCGTCGTTGTTCATACAGTTCTTTTCGCCCCAGGCCTGAAGGAGAAAATGCCAATCGTAACCGCTCCCGTTGTGCATGACGACGGGGATGTGCTTCGGCGCGGGAAAGTTGACGTTACACGATTGATGAGCGGCGCCGCGGAAGACACCCGAAAAATGATCGTGGTCCCTTACGCGAACGGAATTTGGAAGAAAAGGTCCTTTACAAATATGACAAATCTCGGAATTTTGAAAAGTAATGTCGTCCTCCTCCCCCATCACGAGGGGAGAAGGATGATCCAAAAGATGTTCATAATCTTTCGCGAGACCTTCTAGAAAGTTTAACATCTGCATCGCGACGTCGGGACCATGAAAGGTGACCAGCTGATTCCGCGACTCATCAAACGAGCACACCACTTGAAGCGCCGCCGAAAAGGGCTCGTGAATTTGGTAGGGCTGAAGGAAGGATCCGCTCGACGACGGCTCACACGAAGACACAGGGAGCGTGAGTGCTTCGAAATCAACGTAAACCGCAATCGGGCATCGTTGTTGTCTTTCGACATGTTCAAATTGCATGAAGCGCTCCTCTTCGCTCGACGGAAGGATCAAACGTGCGGGGGATCCCACGGATCGGCAGTCGATGTCGTGAGCCTCGAGTTTCGTTTGCGAGTGAAACACGTTTAAACATCTATCGCAAACGAAAATCCTACCCTTGTGCCCGGAATGTTGAGACTGGACCAGTTTGCTTAAATTCTTAATCCAAACGTAATGGGACCGTCCACCATCCCCATGAATCAGCAGGAAATTAAAATGGTTCTCTTTCTTCGTACCCGAAAAGTGTACAGGACCAACGATTTTCCAAGATTTTTCGAGCGAATCAAACTCCAAAGTAAAAACGTTAAACGAAAAACTAGAATTTTGACGTTCGAATCGTTTTATCTCGTGAACGGGCAGGGGCCAGAAGATGCCGTGCAAATCGAGACTGTTTTCTAATTCACCGAAAAGGGTTTCGTACGTACCGGTACGATCAGGATGTAAAATTTTGGAGTTTGGGGGATGGCGTTTGTGAAAAAGAGCCGAAGCCAGTGCCCACAGGAAACACTTCTCGTCTCGATTTTGCACGTTGATCACAGCCTTACGTCTCGCAATGGATGCCGGAAGAGGAAGAAATGAAGAGGCAGAATGAGCGATAGGTTCGAACAAGTGAGCCGAAACATGAAGAGCGACGATAGAGGCCAACGATTTTCCGGAATCTCTCTCGGAAAACTCGTCGAATTTTGAATTAATAGGTTCCGCGATACGAGAAATGAAAAATTCCGAAATGTCATCACCTCGGGTGAACACCGCAGTCCGTGCCGAAAGAAAGATGGGCTGCAGCACCCCTACGATTTCGTGCGTCACGGCGTTCTCTTTCTCAATCAAAAACTGACACTCGAGTTGCGCGAAAATTTTGAAACTAGATCGATGAAAAGTGTTGTTAAGCTCTTCAAACATCTTACGATGGAAGGGAACACGACAACGGTGGAGAAACTCGACCGGATCCGCGATGTCGTGTGGGGGAGGAGGATTCAAAATGACACCCCGAAATACACGGGCGTTTAAAGACTGAACGACGTCCGTCCATTGGAGAGCGTTTGCAATGACTTGTTGTTGTTGTTCTTGTTGTTGGTACGGACGATCTATAGAAACAATCAAAACACATACACAAATGCATGAATGATAACATTTCAACACACAAACACACAAACACACAAACACACAATACTAACCATCCTCTCGATGTTCGCGAACGTAACGATTTAAAACCATTTTCTTCATGTCAAGCCGTAACCAAGACACCGCTGATGATTGTGAATGAATAAAACTGTCAGTATCACGGCGTAAACAGCCAAACAGAAAATCGCCCCGAAGAGCATATACAGCAGAATGTCCGCACGGTCCATGAGTAACCTTTCGACTGACGACGGAGGTCTGCGGACGTGATGTTTTATATCTTCACCGGAGCGATAGCATTACATCACACAGCGCTAATGACCGGAAGCACGCCGGAAATTATAATTGGAGCAGAACTGCGCGGAAGCACGCCGGAAGCACGCCGGAAGCACGCCGGAAGCACGCCGGAAATTATAATTGGATCAGAACTGCGCGGAAGCACGCCGGAAATTATAATTGGAGCAGAACTGCGCAGGAGCCGGAAGCGATAACGATAGGACCAGGACGCCGGACTCACAGGAAGTTGTGCAATAGATCGACGGTTGCCAACGAGCAATTAATTTTAATGAGCGGAAATACGTAACGTCCAATCGAAGTCGTTGTTATCAAGGCAAGGACTTTAAAAAGAGGCCCGCCGCCTGTTCCTCGCATCATTTCGCTCACCTCGCAACGACGAGCAGTATCGTGGTGTAAAAGTATTGTATAGTGTTTTTTTTTCATTCAATATGAGTGCAAGTTACATCATTGAGGAAGACGAGCCTCTTCACTTATTAACGCAACTAGAAGGAGACATCGTGGAAGAAGAAGAATTGAAAGAAACACCAACCAGAAAACGAAAACTGTAAGTTATGTTGTTTTTTTTTCTTTTTTTTTTAATTCAACATAAAAAATTCAGCGACACATTTCATTTAAAGTCGCAAATTTCAAGCGCAAAATTTAAACTAATCATTTTTCTTCTTTTTTCTTTTCTAACCAAAGATCACTGGAAAATATAAAGGATAAAAGAAAAGTATTTAAATCGAAAGCCCGAGATGATGCAACAAAACTATTAATCAATGAAATTCAAAAAGATTTCGAGGATGAAATTCAAAATTTGAATAGCACATCAACAGCGGTTGAAATATTTACACCAAATCAACAAAAAAAATTGTCAATCAAAGCGGAATGTCCAGT
>BLKR01008753.1:0-13391 GCA_011170035.1 Teleogryllus occipitalis
GCAAAGAAGTCAATTAAGTTTGTAAATTTATCACGGACATTTTGGAACGTGAGTAAAACTCGACGCCGCACGCATCTGAGAAGGGGGAAGGTTTGGATCATCGCGAGGAGAGCTTCGCCGGGAAGACGCTGCCAGCCGCCCAAGGTCGCCGCCAGCGACACCGCTTCCGTGCAAGCGAGGCAAACTGCTGCCTTCAGTCCCCGAGCGGACCCGAAGCACACCCGACGAGGTCATCCACCCCGATTTCAACCCTGCGGGCACGCCGCTTGCAGCAAAAGCTTAACCCTAAGGTACACGCCGCCGAGAGCCGTGGGACGATAGTGAGTACCCGTTAATCCACAGAATTCTTAGAGAATTTGCTTTTCTGTAAAAGAAATCCGATGCCCTCTTGTAAAATTTGCATTTGAGATTGTGTTAAATTTCATTTTGTGGGTGAAGGCATCACTAATTTGCCCTATTTGATAAAAATTCATATAAAGAAAGAGTAAACTCGGTTAAATAATGTAAGGTTGTAGAAAGTAATTAGAAAGTTAGGATGGCAAATAGTACGATTATTTCCGCGCCAGCTGGTTGCGTAGGAGTGCATTGTATTATGGGTTAATGAAATTTGAAATCAGTAGCGTCAGACAGATTCTGATCGCAGAATTATTAACAATAAAATCCGCAGTACTTTTTGAGATTTTACATTAGGAACCTAATGATTGCTTGTGCTATACTTGTGAAATCACGCAGAGCAGAAGTTTGTGTGTTTAAGTTTTGTACAAATTTTGTATCATCGAAGTTTTTATTAATTAAGTGTTCTAAAGCCTATAGTAGCGCTTGTTAATGTGTGCGAGTTTCCTCAGTCATATTCCAAGCAGGGTTTCCAGGGAAAGAAATACTTTCAATTTGAACAAACAACTGGTAGGGCCCGGCGACAGAGCGGCGGAGAAGACGTAGCATGTGGGTGGTGACACCCACGCTAGAATAAGATCTCGTGGGGTATAACAGCCCTGACCCTTCATCAGTTGGTGAATGCACGGGGCGTCGCGAAATATTTTGGAATGACGTTTTGTACAATTTTTAGACAATTTTTGTACAATTTTATCACTTGTTTTCTTTTACGTTTATGTTTATGTATTTTATTTTCTGCGAGAAAAATAATTTAAGCAATATTCCACACATTTCAATTTTTTATTTGTATTATTTGATATAAATTAAACACATTCCTTATCTTATATTTGTGTACAAAAAATTAATAACCTAATTACTGTAGTTGTCAATTCTAATTAATAAGTCTGCAAAGAAATAAAAACTTGTGTAATAATTTCGTAATTAGCCTCCATTTTGATTTTTTTGCAAATTAGCATTAGATCCTCATTTCTAAACATTAACTAAGTATCCATACCAAATTTGGTATAAATCGATTGATATTTAGACTTATGGCCAGGTTTTCGGTCATTTTTTCCACTGTGCGCGGCACGAAGAGGGTTCAAATACACCTCCAGATGTCGAACAGCTTCTGCGCGAGAAACGCAAAAACAGACGACTATGGCAGCAGTTTAGGTGCCCTGCGCTCAGGACACAGCTGCGGGAATGCGAAAAACGCCTAAGAACGGCGCTCGCAAATCACTACGCGGCCGAGTGGCAAAAACGCATGAGAGAGATCGGTTATGATCACTCTCGTAGCGGTCTTTTCAACCTCCAAAAGGCGCTCAGGTCAGTACCTAAGACAAACTGCCATTCTTGGTCACGACAACGCGGAGGGTAAACCAACATACCTCTTCTCAGATCAAAGGCGGAATTCTACGCCGACATGCTTGATGAGAGGTTTGTGAACAACACACAGGTGGAAGAGGAAGAGGAGACTAAACCAAG
This sequence comes from Teleogryllus occipitalis, assembly GCA_011170035.1. Taxonomy (NCBI): domain Eukaryota; kingdom Metazoa; phylum Arthropoda; class Insecta; order Orthoptera; family Gryllidae; genus Teleogryllus; species Teleogryllus occipitalis. Next base: position 1,858 of record BLKR01008753.1, read on the forward strand.
AAAGAGTGAATAAACACTACCATGACTAAGGTCCGTCGCGAACCTACACCACCAACCCACACAAAGCAGTAAAACGCTCAAGCGTGCGAACTGCAAAATACAAAACGCCTTCACTGACTATTCGGCTTCAAAAAAAGGCGAGCCATTTCCTCTAACGGAGCAGAGCTGGACACTTCAGAGGTCGCCGCAGGAGGAAGCCGTCTCTTGCCGAGCCGCCTCCGTAACGGATCGCCGCGACCGCCAGCAAGACTTTCGCCGCCGAATTTTTTTCTAAGTTCGCAAATTTATTTTCACTAGTTCCACTCGGGACTTTATATTCACATTAGCCCTGGATAGGGCTATTGTGATATAACAAAAATGAGTCAGTTTCAAGGCTAAACTCTGATCTCTTTAGCGCAGCTCACTTTTCTATGAAAAGAACAAAAATTCCTGAGCCTAGAAAGGCATCTAAGCGCGTAGTGGTGGTAGCTAGCGCCGCGGTGCCTTCTGACGGCGGCTCTCACCACTGGTTCGAGGAAGCGACCAACGGCTGCGAAAACCCGGTCACAGGCAAGCACTGCGGGGATTTCTGTTCTCTTCAGGCTCGCAGCGCCGCGGACCACGTGATGATTGCGGCGCACCTAAAGAAGTTGAAGTCGGCCCACTTCACTAACGCGCAGAACGAAGAGCGCGGCCTAAAGCTCTATGTGAGCGCCCCCCCCCCCAAGTGTCGGCGGACGACCTTGCTGAGCAGTGCCCGGGGAAAACCTAGGCCTGCGGTACACCAACTGAAGAGGCGCCGCAATGGCAAACTCTGGGCGCTTGCTTCGTGAACTTGGCCCCAGGCGACGACGATAAGTGGCTTTTCGCCTTAAAAGCGGCCTGCCGCTGCGTTGCGCGCATCGAGGTGGCCAGACGAAAGGAGACCGCTCCGTTTTGCAAGCGATACTGCGGATGGTCCCACACGCGCGCCTACTGCTAGGTCAGCCCACGCTACAGTCACTGCGGCGAGGGCCACCTAACAAAGGATTGCGGCAACACCAGCAAACTCGCAGTTTGCTGAAACTGCAGAGCTAACCACTCCGCCAACTACGGCGACTGCAAGGCACACAAGGCCGTAGCAGCACAGAACAAAATTGTAGATTCGGGGCCGAACAGAAATGTGACGCCGAAACACACAAATACACATTGCATTGCATTTAGCGGCCACACGAACTGCGCTGTAAAGCACTCCTCGCAGTCGGGAGTCTAGCTCTGGCCAATCCGGCAGCGAGTAGCGGTAGGGGTCGCGCCAGGGGAGCGCGTAGTCACACCGCCGTCACTTTTGCCGTCTCGACGGATGCACGGACGCAGGCGTTTTCACGGGCGGGTAAACGACCATTTCTGGAAGGTTTGATTTGGCTCGCAAAATAATGATATTTTCTACTGAGCCCTACTTTGTATGCAAAAAGTTAAACTGTTATTCAATTTGGCTTTGAAAACTTGTTATTCCTGAGGACATAACGGGAGTTAATCACAGTGTGTCCGATTTCAAACCATCGCACAAGACGGGCAGTCGTCGGTTCCCGAGATACTGAACCAAGTCAACGCTCCCAATAGGAATCTTATTCCTATAAACGCGATTGTTCCCCCAGCCGTCCCATAGATGTTATTTATTATGGAATAAAAATATAGGACCTCATAGATAACTGAAGTGTCTAATATAACAATGGTTCAAGAAACGTTTGGATATGGGGGGGGGGGGTAAACATTCAAACGTTACCATTGGCACATTGTTGGCTTAAACAAAAAAAGTGTTCCAATTAGAAAGCAAACTTAGCTACAAATCACTGATCTTTACTTCATCACTGATCTTTAACGTCAAATTATTATCGATGAGTGGCAGGAAATTAATTGCTCACATGAAGACTAAGAATATGAAAGCAATTTTTTAGCCACAACAATTAAATGCATACAAGAAACAATTAAGGCAAATGAAAAGCTGAATGAAGATCAGAAGGCAGACCCAGGTAGCAACGCTGCGTGCGTATTCTTTTTACGTTCAATGCAAGTATATTGCTATCAAGATGGAGTATTATAACCTCACTATTTATATTTCAGTCATAATGGATGAAAGCGAATGTTTTCGCATTCTTGGAATGCTGGATGAAGTAAGGAGTGAGGTAAATTCTGATCTTGCCGAATCGGACGATGACAGTGATGCGGAACCTGATTTCGAAATATTGAGTGAACATGACAGATAGTGAGGAAAGTGGCAATGAAGAATGCATGGTAGAATCTAGTGCCGAAGTAGAAAGCAGAGTATATCTAGGAAAGGATAAAACAACAATATGGAAGAAAAATGCCAAATCATCGCGCAAGAACCAGAGCACAACATTTCACATATTCCAGGAGTAAAGATACAGCAAAACAAAAAATGTCGTTTGATGGTGTTTTTAGTCTTTTCCTTTCTGATAATATTTTGAACGAAATTACTAGATACACCAACCTATATATTAAAGATGCAAGTTCCAGATATTCATCACGCCAATCATTCATCCAGGAGACAAATGTCGATGAAATTAAAGCATTACTAGGATTATTGTATTTAGGGGGTGCTTTCAAGGCAGGAAGAGTAAATGTAGAGGAATTTTGGAATAAGGATGGTACAGGATTAGAAACATTTCAGGTGACTATGACAGTGCAGAGATTCCGCTTTCTACTACAATCACTAAGATTCGATGAAAAGGCGACACGTGCAGAAAGAAAAAGATTTGATAAACTTGCACCTATCCGGCGCGTATTTGAACTAATCAATAGCAACTGTATATCCCACTACTGCTTGGGAGAGTACGTTACAGTGGACGAAATGCTTTTTGTATTTAGACGTCGCTGTTCCTTCCGGATGTACATGCCTAAAAAACCTGCCAAGTATGGCATTAAAATTTTCAATCTGATGCAATAACAGCATACAGCAGCAATTTAGAAGTTTACGTAGGAGAACAACCAGATGGCCCTTATAAAGTGAGCAACAAGGCTCACGATGTGGTTGTTAGACTTTCCTCGCCTATACATGGATCTTCAAGAAATATCACAATGGATAACTGGCTTACCACTTATACTTTAGCAATTTCTTTAGTAAAAGATTTTAAACTTACCATGTTAGGAACTGTAAGAAAAAACAAAAGGGAAATTCCTCCCGAGTTCACCATTGCTAAAAGCAGACAATGCTATTCGAGCATTTTCGGCCTGCAAGAAAACTGCACAATTGTAAGCTGTGTCCCGAAGAACAAGTGTGTGATACTAATGAGTACCATGCACCATGACACTAAAATTGACGAGAATACTGGAGAAGCTACGAAACCTGAAATGATCACTCTCTACAATGCTACGAAAGGCGGAGTTGATTTGGTTGATCAAACGAGCGCAACATATGACGTAGCAAGAACTACAAGACGTTGGCCACTTGCTTTGTTCTTTTGTATTATCAATGTTGCTGCTATCAACAGTCTTATTATTTACAAATCAAGTCTTCCATTAGAAGGCGAGATTTTCTGAAGAATCTGGGGAAAGAGCTGATCAAAAATCATTTAGTGAAAAGAACCGAGGTAAACAGTGTCCCGCCAACAATGAGAAGACGAGTCCAAGGAATGTTGGGTGAGGACGAACCTGAGAAACAGGATGTTGGAGAGGATGGACGTCCTCAAAAAGGAAGGTGCTATTTGTGCAAGGACAATAAGTCACAGTTTTCATGTGCCAAGTGTCACAAATTTTTATGTTTGAGAAAGCACGCCAATTTTCTTTGTAAAGATTGTTTGGGCTAACAAATCAGTTTATTACTTTTATTACTATTTACGCTACTGTATTACAAGATTTCACGAAATCCTATCCATTTCCATCAATTCCTGGCCAATAAAGTCATAGGAAACAATTCTGGGTCCGGCAGACCCAGAGTAGCAACGAAGTTGTTCTTATGCGCAGTAACAACGGAGGGTTAATGCCTTATTTTACTTGGCGAGACTCGGGCCATGAGGCCCGCTCTTCCGTCTAACCACGCAAATTTCGCTACGCTCCTTCCACCACCTAGCGGAGAATGGAAGCTTGGGCGACGAAACACGCGGATCCCAATTTTGCTCAGAGGCTTCTTTTAGGCTTGAGGATCTTTTACATGCAGTTAATCTACTACATGGGACAGCCGGCTTTACTTCCCCTCCGAAGGAAGGCGTACGGAGGATTTTTTCGCCCTCAAAAATCCACGGCTTCGATCGGGTTTGAACCCGCAAATTCTGGTACAACGGTCCGGGTACGCTGACCGTTATACCACCGAATCTGCAAAGATACAATTAACGAAATTGAAAATCAAGAACTGTTTATGACGAGAGAAGTAGCAGCCACAAAATTCAATATCAGACATATCCCCCAAAATTTTAGACACGGTGTTCGTTTCCGAAACTTCTTCCTATGAAATTCTCAAAATAATCGGTAAACTAAAAAATAAATATTCGTCCGGTTTAGATGAATCCCGGATTCTTGGTTAAAGATCTGTGCGATTGCCATTATTACACCCGTTAACTCCTATTTAATGCATCCTTATGCACCGGAACGTTTCCAGATATTTTCAAAACAACTAAAATTAAGCCGCTCTTCAAAAATGGCAACAAAAATGAAATTCAAATTTATCAGCCCATTTCCCTATCAGTTTTTTCAAAAAATATTAGACTTTTCTTTACGTACAAATACAAACTTTTCTCAGTAAACACGACGCGCTTTCAGATTGCCAACATGGATTTAGAAAATAAAAAAATAGATATTTATGTCACGAGTCCTCTAAACGAGTCTTTAAGGACGCAGCCGGAAGGTTAACTGCGAGGCGGAGCGACAGCGAAGCCGAGTAGTTAACCTTCTGGCTAAGTCCTTAAAGACTAATAGAGGACGAGTTACATACAATGATTTTTGTTATTTGTTATTTTAGTTTATCGCTTATTAAAAATAAACTTCGATCACTTTCGCGAGTTCAGAATTGTCATTACTCTTGATTTTCTGTAGCAAGGTTTGGTGGTACTGGATGCTTTGTTTGTGATCAGACAGTTGAATGTTTTTTCTACTAATGCAAGCAGATTTGGAAAAATGTGTGGGAAGTGTTCATAGCAACGGCCGCTAAAATGATCGAGAGTCCATTAGAAATATTTTAGCGGCCGTTGCTATGGACGCGCTCTTAAAGCAGTATTTAGATGGTTGGTTGCTAAGCGGCTAAGTGCGTGTTTACTAACGTAAATAACAAAATAAAATAAAATAAAAACAACGAAAACCGCTATATTCTCTTTTCTTAAAGATGTCGCCTCATCATTGGAACAAAACGAAGCACCTATTAGAATATTTTTAGATCTCTCAAAAGCTTTTGACGTCATTGATCATGACATTTTACTTTCCAAATTACCTTCATATGGAATCCGTGGTATTGCTCTAGAATGGTTATGTTCGTACCTTAAACAACAATCTCAGAGAGTGGAAAATACCTTACTGGATTGATGGAACATTACGTACGCACCTTCCCGACTCTTTGCCCATTGCACGTGGAGTTCCTCAAGGATCGATTTTAGGCCCTATTCTGTTCCTACTTCACGTAAACGATATGCCCTTGACGATTCGAAACGGAAGAACAGTTCTCTTCGCGGATGATACGAACATTCTTTGCAATAAAGAAACCGTAAATAGTACAATATCAGATGTTTCAAATTGGTTCCGAAATAACAAATTAATAGTAAACGAAAAGAAAACCGTTTTAATGCAGTTTTCCATTCCAAATAAACCATTCTGTGCTCCACTGAAAATGAACGGTGTACCATTGACTGATAAGGCAACAAAATTTTTAGGTATTTTAATTCAGTCAAACCTTCAATGGATCGTCCATTTAAATGAATTAAACACAAAAGTGAGTTCATTATGCTACGCGATCAGATATCTTGCACATTCAGTCAGCCTTCATACTGCTCGTGTATATTTCGCGAATATTCATTCCCGCCTGAGATATGGCATAATATTCTGGGGAAATACATCTTATAGCTCCCTGACTTTTAGATTACAAAAAAGAATTGAATAATCAAATCCCATCCACGTGATTCTTGTAAGCCTCTCTTCATTAACGCAGCGTTGCTACCTGGGTCTGCCGAACCCGTATTTCACTCACCCGCTTGCTACTCTGGGTCCATGAAACCCGTAACAATCAAAATTACGGCTGGGATGGAGTAACAACAAAATTAATACAAATTACTGTGTCAAAACACTGTTAGGACTGAGACAGGAAGCTACAAGACATATGACGATCGTGCAGTAATGGCAACATTAAAAGAAATTAACGGCGTTATGCGAGTGGGTCTGCCAAACCCAGGAGTAGCAACGGAGGGTTAATCTAGTGTGGCGAACCGCCATTACATCACCCCGCGCCAGGAAGATGCGCAAGGCAAGCGGCACGCAGCGTCGCAAAACATTCCGGCAGCGGCCTCTAAAAAACGCTGCCGAATGCAAGACGGCCCAATACAAACGGGCCCGGCAGAGCCAGAGGGGCAGTGACGGAGCAGTGGCGAGCAGTGACGTACGAAAGAACGGGCTTGCTTCTCCGACTGCTGATTCCGACTCCGGACGACTGACGGGATGATGACAGGCTCCCAGGGTGCTGCCGCTGCTGTTGCCGCCCCCCGCCGGAACGCCTGGTCCACGGGGAAATGGGGTAAGAGGCCGTTGTCAGTAATCTCGACTCCCACGCATCTCCCTTCAATCCATCGTTCCCCCTGTTTCCCCTAATCAATAATAAATGGTGCATTTTTACGCAAAAAAAGTCTTCTGAGTGAGCAGCCCTCCCGCTTCCCCTCAACTTTCAGTAAGTTACTTAATCAATCGCAGTACTCAAAGTGACGAGTCATCTTAGGAATACGCTGAAGTCAGTCAGCTCCGAGGGTGGTTCATCACATCTGGTGGCAGCGGTTAGCGTCAGATTCACCCCTGGCGCAACGAATGCGCGCTTCCATCGCTCTAAACGATTGCGTGAATATTTTTCACGAGTACTGTGACTGATTTTCAAAATTTCTCGCAATAGTTGTTTTTTTTACTCCCTACGACTTATTTCCTTTTTCTGACATTTTACAGACAACGCATATCACCACCGAAAACTGAACTCTCCCCTCAAAGCACGACCCTTCTGTTCTGAGCATGCCTCTCTTCCCCCAAGGAAACAATCATCCCCCCTCTCCGTCCCCAACTCCCAACGCCCCATCGAAACAACCATCATCCTCGACGACAAACGCTCAGCCTTCCATAACTACTAGGAAAAATTTACTGGCGATTCCAGCCAAAACATTGGCGATTTCCTAAGAACAATCAACAACCTGGCTGATATCTCAGGATGGCAGGATCCCGAACGTCAACTGTTCGCCCATGCTCACTTGGGCGGCACAGCAAAACGTTTGGATTCATTGTCTCCCGAGTTAATGAATGTTAAAACATGGACCGACTTTCAAAATGCCACCCAAAGACTATTTACAAGACAATCAGACTTCTCTAACGCTATCCGCAGGTACTTCTCTTGCACTATGACTAAATCGGAAACACCCAAAGAATTTGCACTATGACTGTATGAACTCGCCAAAGAATGCATGACAGCTACACCACCATTTCCCCTTACTGAACACCTAATCCTAAAGCAATTCCTTTTCGGTCTCCCAACCTATGTATCACATTTAGTCGAAAAAGAACCTCCGGTCATGTATAGAAGCAGCCACTATCGCCGAATCCCTCTATTCTGAACCTATAAACCCAACCCCCATGGTACCCTCGGAGGACTCAAATTACGATAAAACCTTAGAATCCATAAATAAAAACGTGAATTCCCTTCTCCTTTCTTCCTCCTCAACATCTTTCTCTTATAACGCCCCTTCTGCGTTACCAAACGCCAAACACCACCACCCAAAACTATTACAATAATCCAACCCCAATCCCCAATACGCGACCCGATTCACATTATCCCTCGCCTCCCACTTCTTCCACCCCCGTACTACAGACCTGCACATTCTGCGGAAAACCTGGTCACTTAGCTGACAACTGCAGAAAGAAAGTTTTCTGCATGAATTGCGGGAAAACAGGTCACTTCATGGCCTTCTGTATCAGATCCCAAAACCATCCTCCCTCTCCACACCTTCGTTCCCAACCACGTAACTCTTTAACTAGCTATTTCTGTTAGAGTTCAGAACATAGTATGCGCGAATGTCCTTTCCTCACTCACGAAAACCAAAATTACACCACGCAACCACAAACAGCACCTCCGCCAAGACACGCCTTAACACATCACCCAAACATGAGCATCCTCCCGCTACCGGCCCAGGCGGGAGGATCCCAGTTCAGCAATCCACAGGGCCACAAGGCACACTTTTTCAGAACAACACATTAACTCCATTTGCATGCATTTGTACAGAAATTTTCGGCAAGAACCTTTTATTTCTCGTAGACAGTGGTGTTCAAGCATCTATCTCATTTGAAGAATTCATTCCCGACAACACTAAATTTGATTATGCACCCCATCGCAATTTACAATCTGTCACCGGTCATCCCCTTTCAATCATTGGATCCATAACTACAAAAACTATCTTCCCTCCTACTCCTTCCTTTTCTCTGTTCCACGATTTCATTATATCCAAACGACCTCCCCATATTCAAACATGTTATACTTGGCATTGGTTTCTTACTTTCAAAACAAGTAATTCTCGACTTTAACACAGCTTGTTTACAAATAGGAACTGTGACGTTACCACTAGGAGACAATACGCTACTTCAAAAGCTGCCTCCAGTGCGCACGCCAACAGATGTCAAGGAACAATCCGAAAAGAAAACTCTTAAATTCTGCTGACTACCCTCAATCCCACATAACAAATACACATTTACTCAGCCGCTACGCAAACATTTCCCCAACCACCACCTCCCGCTCGAAGTACGTTCAACTCTCCAAAGCCAGAACAGCCCTCCCCCCGCACCGCTAAGCAGAGCACCGACTCAGCGCCGCCGCACCGCTCCTCGCAGGCGTCTACTGGCGTCAGCAATTTCATTCCCACACAGCCGCTCGTCCTCGAGAATACGCTGCCTTCCAACAGCTTTCGGGATGACGCGTCGGCACACCTCCAGCCCATATCCAGTGACCCAGAAAAATCTTACCCTCCCGTGCGCCTTTCAGAAACAACGATTATCCCACCCCGTAGTGAACTTATTTGCAGGGCAAATATACATAGATCACATCTCCTCAACTTTAGCGGTTCTCGAGCCCCAAAACACGTACCTCCACGGCATTTTATCCACGCGATTACTAGTGAAAATCATTAACAAAACGAACATACCTACGCGTTTAATTAATGTCACTTCCGCGCCCATCACCGTTCCCCGCAACACAATTCTGGCACAATGTATACCAGCACAACTCCGTTCGCCTGAAACATCGTTAGGTTATCCTTGCAGAGACAAGACGACAACCAATGATAAATTTAATTCTTCCTTAGGGAGAAATCACGACACCTTAAGCGCGGGTAAACGGCGGGGGTAACTATGACTCTCTCCGCAGGGTGAGGGCCTGGTTAGATCTGCCCCACGACGCGCCAAATGCGTTTATTCACGCTGCGGTGCGCGACGGCGGTCTCGGGGTCCCCGCCCTGGCGCTGGTGATCCCCGGCCTTGTCCATTCACGTATGGGCGGGCTGGGGGCCTCTAGCTTTCCGGGCGCGGCCTCCGTGGCTGGAGCTCCCTGGGTAGTGAGTAAGGTGGACTGGACAAGAAGGTCCCTTCCCGAAGCCGATGGTGTACGTGTCGCCTCAGCTGATGCAAGGCGCCGGTTCTGGGCGGCCGCCCTCCATCATCGGGTCGACGGGCGTGAGCTTGTGGGGGCCTCTAAGGACCCAGCCTCTACGGCTTGAGTGAGGTCCCCTCCGCCGCAGTGGAAGGGTAGGCAATATATTTATGCCATTAAAACACGTATAAACGCCTTGCCCACTGCGGCGCGGACAGCGAGGGGGCGGGTAGGTGCCCTGTCGGGTGTCGGGCTGGCTGCCCCCAAACGGAGACAGCCGCCCACGTCCTTCAGGTGTGACCCCGCTCCCACGCCTCCCGCGTTCGCCGGCACGACACGGCCGCCCGGTTCCTGGCCGAGCACTTACGGGCCAGGGGCTTCCAGGTGGCGGAGGAGCGCAAAATTAGGGTCCCCTCCGGCAACTGGAAGCCTGATTTAATTGCCACCAGGGGCGATAGATCCACCATCATTGACCTGCAAGTGATGGGCGGGAGCGAGCGACGCCTCCGCGAGGCGCCTCTGGAGAAGGTAGCAGTCTATGATAAACCCGACAAACTTGCTGTTGCCGACTCCTTTGGAGCCTCGCACGTGGATGTCCGCGCCGTTACGGTCACCTGGCGTGAGATCGTGGCCCCCGGGGTCCGCCGCTGGCTTACCGAGCTCGGCTGCCAGAGGTGGGCCCTGGCGGGACTCGCATCCCGCGTCATAGCTGGCTCCTATCAATGCTGGATAGAGTGGAATAGGTCCACGGCGCGGGCAAGGAGAGGCCTTCTCCCGCCCCCGCCAAAGTGTCGTAGGACCCTCGCCCGGGGGTCCATGTCACAACACAGTGCACCTCCGGCTTGGGGTCCCGCTGGTGCGGCACCGGAGCTGGCGAGCTGGCAGAAAAATGCATCTGTTAAATAAATTACATATACACAATTTTAATTTATCTTCTATTCTGCCCCGCCGCTGCCCGATTTTACTTGTTTGTACTTATATTACGCTGTTTTAAATCAATTGGATTTTAATGAATTGTTAACTTGGTACTATGGTTTTATTGGAATTTCATTGTATTAAATTCATTTTAGCAGATTTTTTATTCAATTGTGTAATGTATGTAATTTTATTATTGTAATTTTACTGTATATTATAATTACGTCGCCATCTAGGCGTTCTGGTCTATTTTAACTTGTAAAGTTTCAGCCGTAACTTATCTAACGGCATAGTGTATTTTTAATCTGTATTTTTACTGAAAAATAAACGAATACCTAGCCAAATGCCTCGTCATCCAATTAGTGACGCGCATGAATGGATTAACGAGATTCCTTCTCTCCCTATCTACTATCCAGCGAAACCACTGCCAAGGGAACGGGCTTGGAAAAATTAGCGGGGAAAGAAGACCCTGTTAAACTTGACTAGTCTGGATCTGTAAGGAGACATAAGAGGTGTAGCATAAGTGGGAGACGTTTCGGCATCGCCTTTGAAATACCACTACTTTCATAGTTTCTTTACTTACTCGGTGAAGTTGGAGGCGTGCGGCGGCGGCATTCGCCTCGCCAGCACGACGTTCCTCAACCAAACGTGCAATGTAAAGAATAGTGGTGTCCCGTAGAGCGTGGCACCCTCCGCTTCTCGGCCGGCATCTTACTCATCTGCATCGTACTCATCTGCATCGTACGGCATTGTACTCGCCAAAAACTTAAGTCCGAAAAAGGAAGTGTAAAAGTAGAGTACTTTGAGAGCTAATAACTCCGAGGGTTTCAAACCCACGACC
>BLKR01008754.1:0-13376 GCA_011170035.1 Teleogryllus occipitalis
GGATAAATTTTTATTGCGATTACAATTGTATAGACCATTTTTCCATTTAAGAGTTTGTATTTCGTATATTTCATAAAAGTGGCAAAAATTTTTCCTCGAAACCGCAAAAATAGAGCAGAATTCTGGTAATCTCCAATGGAAAGATCAGCGCTCTAGGACGCATATTTAAGACGCTAGAGCCAGTTAAAGATGTGAAAATTTAATTGATGTCAGAAATTTCTAAAAACTTCCGTCCTGGGATAAATTTTTATTGCGATTACAATGGTAGAGACCATTTTTCCATTTAAGGCTTTGTATTTCGTAAATTTCATTAAAATGGCAAAAATTTTTTCTCAAAACCGCAAAAATAGAGCAGAATTCTGGTAATCTCCAATGCAAAAATCAGCGCTCTAGAACGCATATTAAAGGCGCTAGAGACAGTTAAAGATGTGAAAATTTAACTGATGTCAGAAATTTCTAAAAACTACCGTCCTGGGATAAATTTTTATTGCGATTACAATGGTATAGACCATTTTTCCATTTAAGGCTTTGTATTTCGTAAATTTCATAAAAATGGCAAAAATTTTTTCTCAAAACTGCAAAAATAGAGCAGAATTCTGGTAATCTCCCATGCAAAAATCAGCGCTCTAGGACGCATATTTAAGGCGCTAGAGCCAGTTAAAGATGTGAAAAGTTAATTGATGTCAGAAATTTCTAAAAACTTCCGTCCTGGGATAAATTTTTATTGCGATTACAATGGTATAGACCATTTTTCCATTTAAGGCTTTGTATTTCGTAAATTTCATGAAAATGGCAAAATGTTTTTCTCAAAACCGCAAAAATAGAGCAGAATTCTGGTAATCTCCTCTGCAAAAATCAGCGCTCTAGGACGCATATTTAGGGCGCTAGAGCCAGTTAAAGATGTGAAAATTTAATTGATGTGAGAAATTTCTAAAGACTTCCGTCGTGGGATAAATTTTTATTGCGATTACAATGGTATAGACCATTTTTCCATTTAAGGCTTTGTATTTCGTAAATTTCATGAAAATGGCAAAAATTTTTCTCAAAACCGCAAAAACAGAGCAGAATTCTGGCATTCTCCCCTGCAAGAATCAGCGCTCTAGGACGCATATTAAGGGCGCTAGAGCCAGTTAAAGATGTGAAAATTTAATTGATGTGAGAAATTTCTAAAAACTTCCGTCCTGGGATACTTTTTTATTGCGATTACAATGGTATAGACCATTTTTCCATTTAAGGCTTTGTATTTCGTACATTTCATAAAAATGGCGAAAATTTTTTCTCAAAACCGCAAAAATAGAGCAGAATTCTGGTAATCTCCCCTGCAAAAATCAGCGCTCTAGGACGCATATTAAGGGCGCTAGAGCCAGTTAAAGATGTGAAAAATTAATTGATGTGAGAAATTTCTAAAAACTTCCGTCCTGGGAGCCAACTCATTACATTACACTGGTACACCATTTCTTCCATTGGTGGTTTTAGATTGTAAATTTCAGGTAAATTTCAAAAATTTTTTTCTCAAAACCGCAAAAAGAGCAGAATTGTAGTAATCTCCTATGAAAATCAGCGCTCTAGGACGCATATTTAAGGCGCTAGAGCCAGTTAAAGATGTGAAAATATAATAGATGTCAGAAATTTCTAAAAACTTCCGTCCTGGGATAAATTTTTATTGCGATTACAATGGTATAGACCATTTTTTCATTTAAGGCTTTGTATTTCGTAAATTTCATAAAAATGGCAAAAATTTTTTCTCAAAACCGCAAAAATAGAGCAGAATTCTGGTAATCTCCAATGCAAAATTCAGCGCTCTAGGACGCATATTAAAGGCGCTAGAGCCAGTTAAAGATGTGAAAATTTAACTGATGTCCGAAATTACCGAAAACTTCCGTCCTGGGATAAATTTTTATGGCGATAACAATGGTATAGACCATTTTTCAATTTAAGGCTTTGTATTTCGTAAATTTTATAAATATGGAAAATGTTTTCTCAAACCGCAAAACACAGCAGAATTCTGGTAATCTCCCATGCAAAAATCAGCGCTCTAGGACGTATATTTAAGGCGCTAGAGCCAGTTAAAGATGTGAAAAATTAATTGATGTCAGAAATTTCTAAGAATTTCCGTCCTGGGATAAATTTTTATTGCGATTACAATGGTATAGACCATTTTCCATTTAAGGCTTTGTATTTCGTAAATTTCATAAAAATGGCAAAAATATTTTCTCAAAACCGAAAAAATAGAGCAGAATTCTGGTAATTTCCCATGCAAAAATCAGCGCTCTAGGACGCATATTTAAGGCGCTAGAGCCAGTTAAAGATGTGAAAATTTAATTGATGTCAGAAATTTCTAAAAACTTCCGTCCTGGGCTAAATTTTTATTGCGATTACAATGAAATACACCATTTTTCCATTTAAGGTTTGTATTTCCTAAATTTCATATTAATGGCAAAAAATTTTTCTCTAAACAGCAAAAATAGAGCTGAATTCTGGTAATCTCCCATCCAAAATCAGCGCTCTAGGACGCATATTTAAGGCGCTAGAGCCAGTTAAAGATGTGAAAATTCAATTGATGTCAGAAATTTCTAAAAACTTCCGTCCTGGCATATATTTTTATTGCGATTACAATGGTATAGACCATTTTCCATTTAAGGCTTTGTATTTCGTAAATTTCATAAAAATGGCAAAAAATTTTTCTCAAAACTGCAAAAATAGAGCAGAATTCTGGTAATCTCCCATGCAAAAATCAGCGGTCTAGGACGCATATTTAAGGCGCTAGAGCCAGTTAAAGAAGTGAAAATTTAATTGATGTCAGAAATTTCTAAAAACTTCCGTCCTGGGATAATTTTTATTTGCGATTACAATGGTATAGACCATTTTTCCATTTAAGGCTTTGTATTTCGTAAATTTCATTAAAATGGCAAAAAAATTTTCTCAAAACCGCAAAAATAGAGCAGAATTCTGGTAATCTCCAATGCAAAAATCAGCGCTCTAGAACGCATATTAAAGGCGCTAGAGCCAGTTCAAAATGTGAAAATTTAACTGATGTCAGAAATTTCTAAAAACTACCGTCCTGGGATAAATTTTTATTGCGAATACAATGGTATAGACCATTTTTCCATTTAAGGCTTTGTATTTCGTAAATTTCATAAATATGGCAAAAATTTTTTCTCAAAACCGCAAAAATAGAGCAGAATTCTGGTAATCTCCCATGCAAAAATCAGCGCTCTAGGACGCATATTTAAGGCGCTAGAGCCAGTTAAAGATGTGAAAATTTAATAGATGTCAGAAATTTCTAAAAACTTCCGTCCTGGTATAAATTTTTATTGCGATTACAATGGTATAGACCATTTTTCCATTTAAGGCTTTGTATTTCGTAAATTTCATAAAAATGGCAAAATTTTTTTCTCAAAACCGCAAAAATAGAGCAAAATTCTGGTAATCTCCAATGCAAAAATCAGCGCTCTAGAACGCATATTAAAGGCGCTAGAGCCAGTTAAAGATGTGAAAATTTAACTGATGTCAGAAATTTCTAAAAACTACCGTCCTGGGATAAATTCTTATTGCGATTACAACGGTATAGACCATTTTTCCATTTAAGGCTTTGTATTTCGTAAATTTCATAAAAATGGCAAAAATTTTTTCTCAAAACCGCAAAAATAGAGCAGAATTCTGGTAATCTCCAATGCAAAAATCAGCGATCTAGGACGCATATTAAGGGCGCTAGAGCCAGTTAAAGATGTGAAAATTTAATTGATGTGAGAAATTTCTAAAAACTTCCGTCGTGGGATAAATTTTTTTGCGATTACAATGGTATAGACCATTTTTCCATTTAAGGCTTTGTATTTCGTAAATTTCATGAAAATGGCAAAAAATTTTTCTCAAAACCGCAAAAATAGAGCAGAATTCTGGTAATCTCCCCTGCAAAAATCAGCGCTCTAGGACGCATATTAAGCGCGCTAGAGCCAGTTAAAGATGTGAAAATTTAATTGATGTCAGAAATTTCTAAAAACTTTCGTCCTGGGATAATTTTTTATTGCGATTACAATGGTATAGACCATTTTTCCATTTAAGGCTTTGTATTTCGTAAATTTCATGAAAATGGCAAAAATTTTTTCTCAAAACCGCAAAAAGAAAGCAGAATTGTGGTAATCTCCCCTGCAAAAATCAGCGCTTTAGGACGCATATTAAGGGCGCTAGAGCCAGTTAATGATGTGAAAATTTCATTGATGTGAGAAATTTCTAAAAACTTCCGTCGTGGGATAAATTTTTATTGCGATTACAATGGTATAGACCATTTTTCCATTTAAGGCTTTGTATTTCGTAAATTTTATAAAAATGGCAAATATTTTGTCTCAAAACCGCAAAAATAGAGCAGAATTCTGGTAATCTCCAATGCAAAAATCAGCGCTCTAGAACGCATATTAAAGGCGCTAGAGCCAGTTAAAGATGTGAAAATTTAACTGATATCAGAAATTTCTAAAACTACCGTCCTGGGATACATTTTTATTGCGATTACAATGGTATAGACCATTTTTCCATTTAAGGCTTTGTATTTCGTAAATTTCATGAAAATGGCAAAAAATTTTTTTCAAAACCGCAAAAATAGAGCAGAATTCTGGTAATCTCCCCTGCAAAAATCAGCGCTCTAGGACGCATATTAAGGGCGCTAGAGCCAGTTAAAGATGTGAAAATTTAATTGATGTCAGAAATTTTTAAAAACTTCCGTCGTGGGATAAATTTTTATTGCGATTACAATGGTATAGACCATTTTTCCATTTAAGGCTTTGTAATTCGTAAATTTCATGAAAATGGCAAAAATTTTTTCTCAAAACCGCAAAAATAGAGCAGAATTCTGGTAATCTCCCCTGCAAAAATCAGCGCTCTAGGACGCATATTAAGGGCGCTAGAGCCAGTTAAAGATGTGAAAATTTAATTGATGTGAGAAATTTCTAAAAACTTCCGTCGTGGGATAAATTTTTATTGCGATTACAGTGGTATAGACCATTTTTCCATTTAAGGCTTTGTATTTCGTAAATTTCATGAAAATGGCAAAAATTTTTTCTCAAAACCGCAAAAAGAAAGCAGAATTCTGGTAATCTCCCCTGCAAAAATCAGCGCGCTAGGACGCATATTAAGGGCGCTAGAGCCAGGTAAAGATGTGAAAATTTAATTGATGTGAGAAATTTCTAAAAACTTCCGTCCTGGGATAAATTTTTGTTGCGATTACAATGGTATAGACCATTTTCCATTTAAAGCTTTGTATTTCGTAAATTTCATGAAAATGGGAAAAATTTTTTAACAACCGCTAAAAGGAAGCAGAATTCTGGTAATCTCCCCTGCAAAAAACAGCGCGCTAGGACGCATATTAACGGCGCTAGAGCCAGTTAAAGATGTGAAAATTTAATTGATGTGAGAAATTTCTAAAAACTTCCGTCCTGGGATAAATTTTTATTGCGATTACAATGGTATAGACCATTTTTCCATTTAAGGCTTTGTATTTCGTAAATTTCATGAAAATGGCAAAAATTTTTTCTCAAAACCGAAAAAATAGAGCAGAATTCTGGTAATCTCCCCTGCAAAAATCAGCGCTCTAGGACGCATATTAAGGGCGCTAGAGCCAGTTAAAGATGTGAAAATTTAATTGATGTGAGAAATTTCTAAAAACTTCCGTCCTGGGATAAATTTTTATTGCGATTACAATGGTATAGACCATTTTTCCATTTCAGGCTTTGTATTTCGTAAATTTCATAAAAATGGCAAAAAATTTTCTCAAAACCCCAAAAATAGATCAAAATTCTGGTAATCTCCAATGCAAAAATCAGCGCTCTAGAACGCATATTAAAGGCGCTAGAGCCAGTTAAAGATGTGAAAATTTAACTGATGTCCGAAATTTCTAAAAGCTACCGTCCTGGGATAAATTTTTATTGCGATTACAATGGTATAGACCATTTTTCAATTTAAGGCTTTGTATTTCGTAAATTTCATGAAAATGGCAAAAATTTTTTCTCTTAACCGCAAAAATAGAGCAGAATTCTGGTAATCTCCCCTGCAAAAATCAGCGCTCTAGGACGCATATTAAGGGCGCTAGAGCCAGTTAAAGATGTGAAAATTTATTTGATGTCAGAAATTTCTAAAAACTTCCGTCCTGGGATAAATTTTTATTGCGATTACAATGGTATAGACAATTTTTCCATTTAAGGCTTTGTATTTCGTAAATTTCATGAAAATTGCAAACATTTTTTCTCAAAACCGCAAAAAGAAAGCAGAATTCTGGTAATCTCCCCGGCAAAAATCAGCGCGCTAGGACGCATATTAACGGCGCTAGAGCTAGTTAAAGATGTGAAAATTTAATTGATGTGAGAAATTTCTAAAAACTTCCGTCCTGGGATATATTTTTATTGCGATTACAATGGTATAGACCATTTTTCCATTTAAGGCTTTGTATTTCGTAAATTCGCATAAATTGCGGAAATTTTTATAAAAAAACTGCAAAAATGCGAAGAATTCTGATAAATCGATGCAAAAATCAGCGCTCTAAGACGCATATTAAGGGCGCTAGAGCCAGTTAAAGATGTGAAAATTTAATTGATGTGAGAAATTTCTAAAAACTTACGTCCTGGGATAAATTTTTATTGCGATTACAATAGTATAGACCATTTTTCCATTTAAGGCTTTCTATTTCGTAAATTTCATGAAAATGGCAAAAATTTTTTTTAAAAACTGCAAAAATAGAGCAGAATTCTGGTAATCTACGAAATCGTAGCGTCGTAAGGACGCATATTTAAGGAGATACAGCCAGTTAAAAATGTGAAATTTTATTCACGTCAAAATTTCTCAAAATTTACGTCCTGGGATTGATACTTATAGCGATTACATGGTATAGACCATTTTCCATATAGGGCTTAATATTTCTTAAATTTCACATAAAGGCGGAAATTGTAATGAAAAACTGCAAAGAGGAAGAATTCTGATAAACTACGATGCAAATCAGCGTTGTAGGACGCATATTTAAGGAGATACAGCCAGTTAAAGATGTGAAACTTTTACTGATGTCTCCGAAATTTCTGAAAACTTACGTCCTGGGATAAATTTTTATTGCGATTACAATGGTATACCCCATTTTCTATTGAGCTTTGTATTTCGTAAATTTCATAAAAATGGCAAAAATTTTTTCTCAAAACCGCAAAAATAGAGCAGAATTCTGGTAATCTTCCATGCAAAAATCAGCGCTCTAGGGCGCATATTTAAGGCGCTAGAGCCAGTTAAAGATGTGAAAATTTAATTGATGTCAGAAATTTCTAAAAACTTCCGTCCTGGGATAAATATTTATTGCGATTACAATGGTATAGACCATTTTTCCATTTAATGCTTTGTATTTCGTAAATATCATAAAAATTGCAAAAATTTTTTCTCAAAACCTCAAAAATTAAGTATAATTCTGGTAATCTCCTATGCAAAAATCAGCGCTCTAGGACGCATATTTAAGGCGCTAGAGCCAGCTAAATATGTGAAAATTTAGTTGATGTCAGAAATTTTTAAAAACTTCCGTCCTGGGATAAATTTTTATTGCGATTACAATGGTATAGACCATTTTTCCATTTAAGGCTTTGTATTTCGTAAATTTCATAAAAATGGCAAAAATTTTTTCTCAAAACCTCAAAAATAGAGCAGAATTCTGGTAATCTCCAATGCAAAAATCAGCGCTCTAGAACGCATATTAAAGGCGCTAGAGCCAGTTAAAGATGTGAAAATTTAACTGATGTCAGAAATTTCTAAAAACTACCGTCCTGGGATAAATTTTTATTGCGCTTACAATGGTATAGACCATTTTTCCATTTAAGGCTTTGTATTTCGTAAATTTCATAAAAATGGCAAAAATTTTTTCTCAAAACCGCAAAAATAGAGCAGAATTCTGATAATCTCCAATGCAAAAATCAGCGCTCTAGAACACATATTAAAGGCGCTAGAGCCAGTTAAAGATGTACAAACTTTTTTTTACTGGTATTCCGAAATTTCTAAAAACTTCCGTCCTGGGATAAATGTTTATTGCGATTACAATGGTATAGACCATTTTTTCCATTTAAGGCTTTGTATTTCGTAAATTTCATAAAAATGGCAAAAATTTTTTCTCAAAACCGCAAAAATAGAGCAGAATTCTGGTAATCTTCCATGCAAAAATCAGCGCTCTAGGGCGCATATTTAAGGCGCTAGAGCCAGTTAAAGATGTGAAAATTTAATTGAAGTCAGAAATTTCTAAAAACTTCCGTCCTGGGATAAATTTTTATTGCGATTACAATGGTATAGACAATTTTTCCATTTATGGCTTTGTATTTCGTAAATTTCATGAAAATGGCAAAAATTTTTTCTCAAAACCGCAAAAAGAAAGCAGAATTCTGGTAATCTACGATGCAAAAATCAGCGTCGTAAGACGAATATTTAAAGAGTTAAAGCCTGTTAAAGATGTTAAACTATTATTAATGTCAGATATTTCTGAAAACTTCCGTCCTGTGATAAATTTGTATTGCGATTACATTGGTATAGACCATTTTTTCATTTAAGGCTTTGTATTTGGTAAATTTCGTATAAATGGCGAAACTTTTTACTAAAAACTGCAAAAATAAAGGAGAATTCTGATAATCTACTATGCAAAAATCAGCGTCGTAGGACGCATAGTTAAGGAGTTACAGCCAGTTAAAGATGTGAAACTTTTATTGATGTCAGAAATTTCTGAAAACTTACGTTTTGGGATAAATTTTTATTGCGATTACAATGGTATATACCATTTTTCTACTTAAGGCTTTGTATTTCGTAAATTTCGTAAAAATGGCGAAATGTTTTACTAAAAACTGCAAAAATAGAGGAGAATTCGGATAATCTACGATGTAAAAATCAGCGTCGTAGGACGCATATTTAAGGAGTTACAGCCAGTTAAAGATGTGAATCTTTTATTGATGTCAGAAATTTCTGAAAACTTACGTCCTGGGATAAATTTTTATTGCGATTACAAAGGTATAGACCATTTTTCTATTTAAGACTTTGTATTTCGTAAGTTTCGTAAAAATGGTGAAAATTTTTACGAAAAACTGCAAAAACAGAGGAGAATTCTGATATTCTACGATGCAAAAATCAACGTCGTAGGACGCATATTTAAGGAAATACTGCAAGTTAAAGATGTGAAACTTTTATTGATGTCACAAATTTCTGAAAACTTACGTCTTAGGATAAATTTTTATTGCGATTACAATGGTATAGACCATTTTTCTATTTAGGCTTTGTATTCCTTAAATTGCGTAAAAATGTCGAATATCTTTACTAAAAACTGTAAAAATCGAGGAGAATTTTGATAATCTACGATGCAAAAATCAGCGTCGTAAAACGCATAATTAAGGATATACAGCCTGAAAAAGATGTGAAACTTTTATTGATGTCAGAAATTTCTGAAAACTTCCGGTCTAGGATAAATTTTTATTGCGATTACAATGGTATAGACCATTTTCCCATTTAAGGCTTTGTGTATCGTAAATTTCGTAAAAAGGGTGAAAATTTTTACTAAAAACTGCAAAAATCTAAGAGAATTCTGATAATCTACGATGCAAAAACCAGCGTTGTAGGACGCATATTTAAGGAGTTACAGCCAGTTAATGATGTGAAACTTTTATTGATGTCAGAAATTTCTGAAAACTTACGTCCTGGGATAAAGTTTTATTGCGATTACAATGGTTTAGACAATTTTTTAACTTAAATCTTTGTACTTCGTAAATTTCGTAAAAATGGCGGAAATTTTTAATAAAAACTGCAATAATAGAGGGGAATTCTGATAATCTACGATGCAAAAATCAGCGTCGTAGGACTCATATTTAAGGAAATACAGTCAGTTAAAGATGTGAAACTTTTTTTGATGTCAGAAATTTCTAAAAACTTCCGTACTGGGATAAATTTTTATTGCGATTACAATGGTATAGACCATTTTTCTATTTAAGGCTTTGTTTTTCGTAAAATTCGTAAAAGTTGCGAAAATTTTTAATAAAAACTGCAAAAATTAAAGTGAATTCTCAAAATCTACGATGCAAAAATCAGCGTCGTTGGACGCATATTTAAGGAGTTACAGCCAGTTAAAGATGTGAAAATTTTATTGATGTCAGAAATTTCTGAACACGTACGTCCTGGGATAAATTTTTATTGCGAATACAATAGTATAGACAGTTTTTTAACTTCAAAGATTTGTATTTCATAAATTTCGTAAAAATGGCGGAAAATTTTACTAAAAACTGCAAAAATAGAGGAGAATTCTGATAATCTAAAATGCAAAAATCAGCGTTGTAGGACTCATATTTAAGCAAAAACAGTCAGTTTAAGATGTGAAACTTTTATTGATGTCAGAAATTTCTGAAAACTTCCGTCCTGGGATAAATTTTTATTGCGATTACAATGGTATAGACCATTTTTCTATTTGAGGCTCTGTATTCCTTTAATTGCGTAAAAATGTCGAAAATTTTTACTAAAAACTGTAAAAATCGAGGAGAATTCTGATAATCTACGATGCAAAAATCAGCGTCGCAGGACGCATATTTAAGGAGTTAGAGCCAGTTAAAGATGTGAAGCTTTTATTGATGTCGGAATTTCTGAAAACTTACTTCCAGGGATAAATTGTTATGGCGATTACAATGTTATAGACCATTTTTCCATTTAAGGCTTAATATTTCGTAAATTTTCGCATAAATGGCAAAAATGTTTATGAAAAACTGCAAAAAAAAAAATTCTGATTATCTACAATGCAAAACTCAGCGTCGTAGGACGCATATTTAAGGAGATACAGCCAGTTAAAGATGTGAAACTTTTATTGATGTCAGAAATTTCTGAAAACGTACGTCCTGGGATACATTTTTATTGCGAATACAATGGTATAGAAAATTTTTTAACTTAAAGCTTTTTATTTCGTAAATTTCGTAAAAATGGTGGAATTTTTACTAAAAACTGCAAAAATAGAAGGGAATTTTGATAATCTACGATGCAAAAATCAGCGTCGTAGTACTCATATTTAAGGAAATTCAGTCAGTTAAAGATGTGGAACTTTAATTGATGTCAGAAATTTCTAAAAACTTCCGTACTGGGATAAGATTTTATTGCGATTACAATGCTATAGACCATTTTTCTATTTAAGACTTTGTATTTCGTAAAATTCGTAAAAATGGCGAAAATTTAAATAAAAACTGCAAAAATCTAAGTGAATTCTGTTAATCTACGATGCAAAAAATCAGCGTCGTTGGACGCATATTTAAGGAGTTACAGCCAGTTAAAGATGTGAAACTTTTATTGATGTCAGAAATTTCTGAAAACGTACGTCCTGGGATAAATTTTTATTGCGAATACAATGGTATAGAAAATTTTTTCACTTAAAGCTTTGTATTTCGTAAATTTCGTAAAAATGGTGGAATTTTTACTAAAAACTGCAAAAATAGAAGGGAATTTTGATAATCTACGATGCAAAAATCAGCGTCGTAGTACTCATATTTAAGGAAATTCAGTCAGTTAAAGATGTGGAACTTTAATTGATGTCAGAAATTTCTAAAAACTTCCGTCCTGGGATAAATTTTTATTGCGATTACAATGGTATAGAAAATTTTTTAACTTAAAGCTTTGTATTTCGTAAATTTCGTAAAAATGGTGGAATTTTTACTAAAAACTGCAAAAATAGAAGGGAATTTTGATAATCTACGATGCAAAAATCAGCGTCGTAGTACTCATATTTAAGGAAATTCAGTCAGTTAAAGATGTGGAACTTTAATTGATGTCAGAAATTTCTAAAAACTTCCGTCCTGGGATAAATTTTTATTGCGATTACAATGGTATAGACCATTTTTCCATTTAAGGCTTTGTGTTTCGTAAATTTCATAAAAATGGCAAAAATTTTTTCTCAAAACCGCAAAATTAGAGCAGAATTCTGGTAATCTCCAATGCAAAAATCAGCGCTCTAGAATACATATTAAGGGTGCTAGAGCCAGTTAAAGATGTGAAAATTTAACTGATGTCAGAAATTTCTAAAAACTACCGTCCTGGGATAAATTTTTATTGTGATTACAATGGTATAGACCATTTTTCCATTTAAAGCTTTGTAATTCGTAAATTTCATGAAAATGGCAAAAATTTTTTCTCAAAACCGCAAAAATAGAGCAGAATTCTGGTAATCTCCCCTGCAAAAATCAGCGCTCTACGACGCATATTAAGGGCGCTAGAGCCAGTTAAAGATGTAAAAATTTAATTGATGTGACAAATTTCTAAAAACTTCCGTTCTGGGATAAATTTTTATTGCGATTACAATGGTATAGACCATTTTTCTATTTAAGGCTTTGTATTTCGTAAATTTCATTAAAATGGCAAAAAAATTTTCTCAAAACCGCAAAAATAGAGCAGAATTCTGGTAATCTCCAATGCAAAAATCAGCGCTCTAGAACGCATATTAAAGGCGCTAGAGCCAGTTAAAGATGTTAAAATTTTATTGATGTCAGAAATTTCTAAAAACTACCGTCCTGGGATAAATTTTTATTGCGATTACAATGGTATAGACCAATTTTCCATTTAAGGCTTTGTATTTCGTAAATTTCGTAAAAATGGCAAAAATTTTTTCTCAAAACCGCAAAAATAGAGCAGAATTTTGGTAATCTCCAATGCAAAAATCAGCGCTCTAGAACGCATATTAAAGGCGCTAGAGCCAGTTAAAGATGTGAAAATTTAACTGATGTCAGAAATTACTAAAAACTACCGTCCTGGGATAAATTTTTATTGCGATTACAATGGTATAGACCATTTTTCAATTTAAGGCTTTGTATTTCGTAAATTTCATGAAAATGGCAAAAATTTTTTCTCAAAACCGCAAAAATAGAGCAGAATTCTGGTAATCTCCCCTGCAAAAATCAGCGCTTTAGGACGCATATTAAGGGCGCTAGAGCCAGTTAAAGATGTGAAAATTTAATTGATGTGAGAAATTTTTAAAAACTTCCGTCCTGGGATAAATTTTTATTGCGATTACAATGGTATAGACAATTTTTCCATTTAAGGCTTTGTATTTCGTAAATTTCATAAAAATGGCAAAATTTTTTTCTCAAAACCGCAAAATTAGAGCAGAATTCTGGTAATCTCCAATGCAAAAATCAGCGCTCTAGAACGCATATTAAAGGCGCTAGAGCCAGTTAAAGATGTAAAAATTTAACTGATGTCAGAAATTTCTGAAAACTACCGTCCTGGGATAAATTTTTATTGCGATTACAATGATATAGACCATTTTTCCATTTAAGGCTTTGTATTTCGTAAATTTCATAAAAATGGCAAAATTTTTTTCTCAAAACCGCAAAAATAGAGCAGAATTCTGGTAATCTCCCATGCAAAAA
>BLKR01008755.1:0-13288 GCA_011170035.1 Teleogryllus occipitalis
GGTAAACTGAAGTATAGGGCAGGCACGGTTCCTTTGATTCACTGATTCGGTTCATTAGAAGAGAATCGACTCCATGAACTGAATCCTTGTTTATACGTAGTAGTCGCGTGTAGTTAAGTTCATGATGTTACAGCAATAAATATAATTATTTAAAATAAAGGTAGATCGGGAGAATAGCTACCCCACTGCTCCAAAGCCCCCTGTACGTATAAATCTCCGTAGCAACGTACTCTCATTAAGTGAACTGATTATTCGTATTTTCACGCAACAAATTTAATTTTATAACCTACACAATTCTTTAACCAACGCATTTTTTCACCAAGTGGTCCGCGACGTGCTACCGCACGTCGCTACCCGACGGATCCAACGTGCTACGTTCGCGAGGGCCTTCCGGCCCTCGCTCGAACCTGGTTCGCGCCTCCGCTGTCGCTGGCGCTCACGCTGTATAATATACCTCTCTCACTTTTAAGAGAATTTATTTTAAAGGGAACACTCACTTTTAAGAAAATTCATACCTTCCATCTCAGTAGACACACAAACCTATTTGAAGAAGACTTGAAATGCGAAAATACACACAGTTCCACGCCAACAAATTATCAGGTGACTTCTTCTCATTTAACATTGAACATAAACAATTCAGTTGTTATAGTGAACCGCGCAACTATAAACATAGGAATCGCGAGAAATAATGAATCATAAAAGGAACCAAAGGAACCGTGCCACCCTAAACTACGGATCAACCGTGATTTTGTTTGTGTGACTTAGTTCGTACAAAAATGGGTTCTAGTAGCCGAAGTGGTAAGAAAAGAAAGCGAAATTTCTGCGGAAACCAGCATACGAAGGCCAAGCAAGCAGAAGATAAACCAGCTACAATCGACCCTTCTTGTTGTGCATCTCACTCAAAAATTTCAACCAGTGCTCCTATTGATACCACATGTAATGAAGACAATTTTAACATTATTTTTGACGTGTCCTGTCTTCATAACTTAATAAATGTTTTAGCATGTCCTAGTTGTTACAAAAGTGGTTCAATGGAAATCATGAATGTTGAGATTCAAAGATTTGGATGGGCTACGTCACTGGTAAGGGTTTGCAAAGTGTGTGAGTACAAAAGTGACAATGTTTGTACATCACAAAGACAAAACAAAATTTCTGTAGTGAACAGAAGGCTTGTTTAGGGTATGAGGTTAGTTGGTTGTGATTATAATGAGACCTAACAATTTTCAACAATAATGAATTTACCTCCTCCCCCTTTGCCTCCAACATACAATGCACATGTCAGTTCCCTCTCTCTTGTAACTTCAGAGTATGCAGATGAATGCAAGCTGTTGCAAAAGTATGCAAGCTGCTGCAAAAGAAGTTGTAGAGAAAGTAGGGACTGAATGTGGTGTTTCTGTTGATGGGACCTGGCAGAAACGTGGACACTCATCTTCATCAGGTGTTGTAGCTGTTATATCTGTCAACACGGGGAAAGTGCTTGACATTGAAATAATGTCTAAATCGTGTATAGGGTGTAAAAATCATGCAAATGATGATAAAGATTCTGCATCATATGCTGTCTGGCAATGTGATTATGCTGCAGTGTGTGCCAAGAACTTTGTAGATTCAGCCCCTAACATGGAGCCTCATGGAGCAAAACAAATTTTTGCTCGCTCTAGTAAATCTAGAGGACTTGAATACACAGACTTTTATGGAGATGGGGACTCCAAAAGCTATAACGCTTATACGCATAAAGCTATAGACAGACATGCAGACAGACAGGCACACACACAGACAGAAATACAGACAGGCATACAAACCGACATTAAGACAGTCATTCTCAGTCCTGCCGCTAGAGTCGCATGATCTGAAGCACTGCTTGGTGCGGTCGCGATCATGCAACATCTTGCGGCAGGACCAAGAAAGACGCAAAAAGTCGTGCTGAATTCCATCTTAGAGATACTACCCTCAGCCGCCACGTTAGAAATACCCAAGTATAGTGGTAAACAGTATTATAGAATAGCTTTTCATTCCTACAGTAAAGCAGAATAGAAAGATAGAACGGTTATTTCCACATATGAACGCAATACAAAATAGTATAATTGGTGTTTTAATTTCATGAAGATTTTGTGCACAATTATATGAGAATTTTCTTAGTTTTCTCATTGGCTCTCGTCTTGAATTAAAATCTTCTTTCTGTTTTCTGTGAGCAAAAGAAGTTTAACATCTTTTTTATCGCAGAAGTTTTCTCATTAGCAATTAATTCGATGCGTTTTATCTCTTCACTTATCTAATTCTGACACGAAACTTTTTATTAAATATCGAGAACTTGAAAATTACGGAAATGTCTGGAAGTAGATACGACATAAATTGTATCTTCGAGAAGCAGAAAAGTTAAATTGGAGAGAAAAACGAAAGATTGCGTGTGTTGTGAAATGCTGATACAAGATGGTTCTAATGCAATGAAAGAGAGTAGATAATTGTTTTTTTGAATTTAAACAGTATCAATAATGTATTATTGTATTTTCTTGAAATTAATATAAACAGTAAGCATATTACTGACATTATTTCAATATTGTTTTCAGCTAATATTTTTAATATTATTTATTCTTCTTGTTTGACATACAATTCAGCTAATTGATGCATGTTTAATTTTCTCTTTTACCACATATTTCGTTTAAATAAGTTGCTAATAATCTGTGCCGTAGACTCATTTATTCAGTAGTAATTTCGAAAATCAATTGCTATCAATTATTTTGTAATATTTAGTTATATTATTTTCTTCTGTCAAATCATAACTCAGATCTATATAGTGAAAGACTTAAAGTCATCAAAGTGTTATTTTTAAATTCCAGTATATATTTAACTCTTGAATAGTAGACCTGCCCAGATTGCAAACAACAAGAAAAACAAAGACTACAGCGCGCAATAGATGATTAACTGCGTGATAAATTATATAAGAAGGTACCAAAAAGACAAACTAGAGAGCTCAGCAACAAGTCAAGCAATCACAGAAACAAAAAAAGAAACAAAATTACACTAGAAAAAAACGACGGCAGTGAAGGATTCCAAGAGATATGCGTCCTAGAAGAGGAATACACGGTTTTCACCTCTTCTGTGAAAATGGTGCAAAACGAATGACGAAAGGTAGAAAATTAACTAGTTTATAGTGTTAATTTTATTGAGTTAGTAAATGCTTACTAAAGAAGCGACGATGGAACTGAGATCTCATTTTTACGAATAAAATGATATTATAAACGCATTGTGTACGGTATACATATTGTTTTCTACATGTGTGGAAGATGACAACGTGTACGTCAGCGTATTAAGATGTCAAACAATCGTGACAGCTGAAGGTCAATTCACATGATTAGAAAAGACGATAAATGAATTTTTTACGTTTTCACTTGTTTTTTTCTAATTCTGCAAATCATTTCCCCAGGATTTCCTTCATCGCCGTAATTGTCCACGGGTTTTCACGTGGACTCCCATCTTCTTCACTGTTGTCTTCTGAGACTTATTTTCTTCTTCTTCTTCTTCTTCTTCTTCTTCTTCAAATCTTCACATAATAATATAAGAGTTATTACGATTTAATATTTAATATAATTATATTTAATATAAACGGAAATTCGAGTTCTTGATAACACAGTAAATAAACAAATATTAAATATCCTAACACAAGACGAAGAACAAACTGAGGCGCACGACAACACCATTTGCGACGGTAAAATGAGTACAGACCTGGTGCACATTTTCCGCACACTGTAATGCCTAATGACCCCTTTTATTACGGCGAGTGCCTAATGCAGCGATGTCATTTTGCGGACGTGACAGTTGCCGCCCGCTCACAGACTGGAGCAGGCATCGCACACGGCGCCGTCCCCTCCCCTTCGCCCCGCCGCCCACTTCCCGCACCCGCCCCCCTCTGCCGGCCCGCCGCCGCCCCCGCCGCCCCCCGCCGCACCCGCCGCCCCCGCCGGCCCCGCCGCCCCCGCCGCCCCCGCCGCCCCCGCCGCCCCCGCCGCCCCCGCCGCCCCCGCCGCCCCCGCCGCCCCCGCCGCCCCCGCCGCCCCACCGCCGCCGCCCCCGCCGCCCCCGCCGCCCCCGCCGCCCCCGCCGCCCCCGCCGCCCCCGCCGCCCCCGCCGCCCCCGCCGCCCCCGCCGCCCCCGCCGCCCCCGCCGCCCCCGCCGCCCCCGCCGCCCCCGCCGCCCCCGCCGCCCCCGCCGCCCCCGCCGCCCCCGCCGCCCCCACCGCCCCCCCCCCGCCCCCGCCCCCGCCCCCGCCGCCCCCGCCGCCCCCGCCGCCCCCGCCGCCCCCGCCCCCGCCGCCCCCGCCGCCCCCGCCGCCCCCGCCGCCCCCGCCGCCCCCGCCGCCCCCGCCGCCCCCGCCGCCCCCGCCGCCCCCGCCGCCCCCGCGGCTTGTCTGGGGCAGTGCCGCGCTGATGGAAGATACTCCGCTAGCTGACGATAGGTCGGCGCCGGATCTCTCCATCCAGCGGGGAAGATAACAACCACATACTAAGAAAAACGTGCACAACACTTACAGGAATAATGATTTGGAAGTTGACGCTGAATCACTGGTAATCAAACATTCCTCTTTTAACTCGTACATTGCTCGTCCCCTTCTACGTTTTATTCTCCTCTCCCGCTCCCTTCACCGCCCTAGCCACCTTACGCCACTCCTTCACCCCGTCCGCCTGTGCTGCCCTAACCCTGCAGCGCTCATCGCTCTCGCCGTCTCTGTCGCATGTGATGCTAAAAAAAGGAGTACGAAAGGTCATCACATTTGCTTTTTACCCTGACATTTCGCAACCTCGTTTTAAAAAAATGTCGCTCGCGTTTACGGCGGTAGTGGGCTTTCGGTATGTTGATGAGTGGTGTGTATGTCACGTAGTGCTTTTGCGCTTTAAGTGAAACCTTTGGAAGATTTTTATTCCTTAAATCGCTTAATTAACAGCAAAAACATTGACTTACTATTTGAAAAAAATGTTTAATGTTTATAAGAAAAGGTGGAACCATTTCATAATTAATTCTGCGATTAAGTGTCGACAAAATAAAATGTCATAATTTTCTGTTCTCGTATTCTGTATAACCTGCAATATAGACCATAAAAAGACTTTTTGCCTTTTGGAGTAATATTTTCTGTTGCATACCTATCTCATTCAATTCAGAAACTATACGAGCATCAGAAAAGAGTGTAATATGTATTTCACCCCAGATATTTAATGAATTAATTGCAATTTTGATTCTATAATTTTAAAATACTAAATATTCTTGTCACAAATATTCTACCTCAGCTTCTGTGTCAATATCCCTCATCTCGATCACTTTTTTTCGTCCAGTTTACGTGCTTATTTGAGCGAATACTGAATGGGTCCTTGTTATGTTATATGCAGTCCGAGTGAACATAAATTCAACTTCACTATCTGTGCACGTTTCCTAGAATTCAGTTAGAAATACGTAAATTAACGTTTCCCAAATTGATACCTTCACGAAGGGCACGATGAAGAATAATAACCAAAACCTGTATCTTATTTGTCTTTGCAAAAGGTTTTTTACACGAGAGATAGTATTTTCTTTTGAATTTTTGCCATTGTATGTGTATAAGGTAGCGATCCAAGACTGCAGCGCCTCTGACCGGGAGGTCCTAGGTTCGAGTATCGACGGCGGCAGGATTTTCAACACTAGCCTTTCAGCTAGGTCGAATTCAGTCGCTTTCTGGAGGAGAATTCTAGCAGCTGGCTGGTCTGATCGGTAGTTTTCCGTGGTTTCTCCGATGAACACCAGGCGAATGACGGAGCAGTACCCTACCAAACTGGCCACGGTCCGCGCGCGATCTTTCCTTCCTCTTCTTTATCCTATCCTCTACCCTTACACACACACTTACACTAACATGCACTACACTACAACACATTCCGGGAGACCGGTTGGGAGCTTAGAGCTTGTCCCGGCTGGGTCGATGCCTGCTGGTGGGAGAGTCATGGGTAGGGGGAAACTCCACTAGCCGACGGTAGGTCGCCGCCGGATCCCGTCAACCAGCGGGGGAAGATCACCGCCACTTCTCGAGAGAGAGAAAATGCACTACATTTACGGGACTAATGACGAAAGCAGTTCACGCGCCCGGAAACATGAAAAAATCAATCAATCAATCAAGCGATCCCAGAATTCATTTATTTATTTATCGTATGGGACTATTAACGGGGAAACTGCCTCTAAGCAGTTGTTTTGCACCCGATTTTATTTGACCCAGGCTTCCCTGAATATCTTACTCTTGGTGCGTGTCTGGGACATTTATTGAGCAGGCGCACGCACCTCTCGGGCGATCCCCTAATGCACCTGGGATATGACTCTCACTTTCTCTGCCAGATGTCTGTCTAGGGAAAAGTGAGATCTCGTTAGGACGATTGTTGTCCAAGGAATTTAATTTTGGCGGGCATAACGCCAGAGTTATTTTACATGACTACTGTTGTTTTTTTGCCCTTCGAAAATCCGGATACGTCGACTGGGTGCATCGAGCCCGCGCACTGGGGTTTCAGAGGACAATAAGTTAACCCTTCACTCACCCATGTCCCCTCCCAAAATTCGAATAAACACATACAGCATCCAAATCTCCCATAAGAACCACACACGGTTTTTAACTGGTTTTTGACTTTAAATAAATAAATAAGACAAAGAAAAAATTGTACTCTTGCGTCGTGACCTTCGTGGTGCTGCTGGCGGCCAGCAAAGTTTTGACGGACGATGATTTGCGAAATACTCTTCATGTAGATTAAAAATGGATGTATGAGTCGTGAAATTTGTACGGCGTATAAATATCTACTCTGTATTATCTGGTTAAAACAGTTAATTGGAGCTCACGAATCGTGTGTTTTTGTGCAAAATTGGGATCTGATGATGTCTACGATGAAAATATACGCTCTTTACCCACGCTCATGCCAGTTTTCACAAAATACATTGATCAGTAAATGAAGACGGAATGAAAATAGACGATAGTCCAATTTCTACGTAAATACATTTATTCAGTAGAATTATGAATCGCCCTATCACTTACTACTTCAATCATATGAACATTATGCTGACAAGAGTGTCAAAAACATAACATGGATAAATTTTATCATCTTTTGAAATATTGTAACCTCTGCTCAGGTTTTCTTATTAATTATTCATGGATTCGGGGCTCTTTCAATGAAGATTTTGTAAAAACAAACACAAAGTCATAGTCACAGAACATTTATAATTGGACGTTTTCTTTAACATTTACCAAAATACAGAAATTCAATCCACAAACAATGAAAAAAACAAGCATTACACAATAAAAAAACATATATCTCCAAAACAACACAAACAAGTTTCACTCAATTTTAAACAAAGCTTTGTTTGCTTCTGAAGACAATCATTTGTCCATTTGCTAGTTTCTTTATAACTATAGCAAGAACTGAACACTAGCATTAATCAGATTTCAAAAGAAACTAAAGAATGATATGATAGTAAAGTAATATTCACTCAATATTATCACATTCCTAATAACTCTGATAAACTGGTGTATAAGTATAAAAACTCTAACTAAATTATTATTTCTTTAGGTGCAGAATTCATTGCAGGTTATTTTTCTGAAATTACTCTTAAAACATATCCCACCTAGAAGATCTAAATGGAACAAGTGAATGCCTTTTCAGAATACTGTTCTGTTTCAATGTTAACAACACAAAGAATTTTAAATCAGTAAATAAACTCCACATAAACACATGTAATACCCTCTGAAATCAACATGAACACATTCTTGACAATTTACAAGTGTTTAAATGTTAGACTGAAATACACATAGAAATGTAACCCATTATGACTCTTCTGTCACATTAAACTTTTACATAATCAGTATAACAGGATAAATGATCTGGTCTCACACTCTTTAAGAGAATTATACAAGTAAAAAAAATGAAGCATAAATGTGAATGTCTCATTCCATAATACACTGAAATTTACTCAATGCCTAATTTGCAAAACTTAATAATCACATAGTAAATACAATAACATTCTTTAATACCCTCGTTTTGTTCAGAAGGAACTGTGGTTCGTTACGCACATTATTACAGATCACATGTTCCACGTGCCATTGCCCAAACGGAAACAGTTTGTAAATGTTAGCCTCTATTTACGAAACTTCTTGCAATCTGTCTTCTTTTAAACGAGTCTATTGAATGTTTATGATACTATTTAACAGAAACTGTATTTTCTACCACAATGCATTCTATAAACCGAAGCACTGATCACAATCTCTATTGAAGTAACAAAATGTACAGTACAAATACCTTGCAATCCGTCTTCTTCGTAGAACCTGTCTCTTGAACATTTATGATTCAATTTAACAGAAACTGTATTTTCTAACACAGAACATTCTATAAACCGAAGCACTGATCACAATCTATCCGGTATTAACAACGTGTAGAGTACAGATACCTTTCTTTCTTAAGATAACCTCCTTCTATCTCGTCTCGAATCCAACAAGAACGTTTCAACCCAACCGTCCAGCCTCGTGACGTCCCCCCGGCTTGAGAAGAGAGAACCCCCTCCCTACCTTCGATACACCCCTCCTTCATGGAATAAACTGGTGTCGTCTTAGCGGCAGCGGCGGCGCCAAATTCGTTTGTTGAACATGCGAATGGTCACAATATGATAGGCGTAATAAACATTAACAGTATTTTCAACCTATCATGCAAAGGAGAATGAATAAGATACGGTAAGAATTGCAGTTCTATTATTACCTCACAGAAAATAGTATGAAGTACAAATTTCCACAAATTGAAGTGCATTGTAAAATAAAGGTAAAATTTAGAAAGGCTTTCAATTTTGAAAATAATGAATATGAAATTTGAGTAATTTTCTAAAAAGGTCCGCTGTAAAATCCAACTGCTTCCAAACTCATTTCTTATTAGTTAACTCTCTCAGAAGACAAATGAAGACTGATATGTGCAAATCACTCTTCAGTACAAAAACAATTTGAAAGGAAGAGTGTTAGGAACGTCATACCTAATGTTTCTATTTCCGATATTTCAGATAAATTATAACCGTATTTCGATTATCTGACAAAAAGAAATATTCTAATAACTGAAGTGCCACGTGAAATCATTAATAAGAAATTTTGAAATATGTAATGCGTGTGGAGAGTCTCAAACAAAAACCATTATTATTGATTATGAACGCAGTAGAGTTGAACAAAATAGAGAATAATGAGTTTAAAAGAAGTATTTGTTTGAAGTAAACAAAACAAGAGAAAAAAGGAAATATCATACCTGCATTCATTCTCAGTTTCAAGGTTTTTGTTTAATATTTAATAATTGTTAGAATTATATAACTATAACAGTGTTTCAAAATTGTACAAATTCCCTCATCTTTTGTATAAATACAGTGTTTTATGTTGTTTTTTTAATCAACTCTACAATATTTTTATCATTGAACTCAAATACAAAACGTTATTTTTAACCAACGTCTGCATTATCTATGCATTTTAAATCACATAACATGTCTTGTAACTATTATTAGTAATATGTATCAATGAAATTATAATGATGGGTATTTTAAACTAGGAAGACTTTGTCTGACGAAGTAAACGTTTATGAGACTTCTTAAACATCGGCAGAAACATTGATACAATTTAAAAGATAGTGATTAATTTTGTCACTAGATAATTGCGGGGGGGGGAGACCAAATTACAACATTGTGGTCGTGGTCTTCCCAGAAAAATTAACGGTGTCTTTTAATTTGCAGTCGTAATAAATTCAACTAGTGGTGTAACAGAATTGCAAGAAATCTGTTGTACTACTTAATTTTATAATTTATTTGGCATGGGCTAGTTTCTCGATCTTGCCCTATACTCTGCCACCTGCCACATATCACCATCCAAATACTTTTTTTTAATTCTCTCATTTTTCGATTTCCTAATAATATAAACACAACTATTATATTAAGAATATTATAGATGAGTAACAGCTCATCCTATACTGAAATTTTTGTTGAAAACTTTGGAGCCGAGAAAATGGCGTTTGAGCGCTACTGTAAATGTGAAATTTGAAGCTCTCTTTCACAGAAATCTCATTTTCGAACAGCTTTATTGTAAGTCATTTGAAGCTCTCCCATAAATGCAATAATGTATACATGTAGATGGAAATGTGGATATATTTTAAGGCTTTTCTAAAAATTACAATTGTATAATTTTTGATAAAACAAAAGAATAAATCCGATGGTTTTTATGTTATGTGAAACAGTGCTATTAACAGTATCGGTATAAAAAGTTTGAAGAAAAAAATATGAGCCATTATTGGGAAAGTGGCGTTTGAGCGTTTCTTAAAATGTGGAATATTTGAGCTCATTTTCACAGAAAACATCCGAACTTTTGAGAAACTTTATATCACATAATGCAAATGTACTCATAAATGCAATAATGTAGACATATTGCCGCTAATATAAATTAATATTAATATATTGACGTCGTTAGAAAGTCAAAGAAATGATATTTGTGTAATTAAAAAACAAAAAAATAGACAAAAATGGATTTAAGTCATTTTATTCAGTTCATTGAGCATAATCTCTACTCAAAGTTTTAAGAAACAGTTTTGTGCTATATACTAAATTACGTGAAAAATTCTAGTTTTTTCAAAACCATCTACATGACCATTTTTAAAGAATTTTTAATGTTTTGTAACGGTCTTTGTCAAAAAGCAAATGTCTCTATCATTAATTTTGTAAATTTGTATGTTAACTTTTTGCAAATTTCGAAAAAACTGACTTCGACGAACATGGGATTAACATCATTATTTAATAATTCTTGATACATACGAGGAGAAAATATTTAAAATATGTCCGTGCTATTTTAGAGGATTTAGAGTTTAAAAACAATTAAAAAATGACTATATTTCACGAAAACGATATATTTTCAAAAATTTGAACATGAACATATCTCAATAACTGCCTTTGAGAAAGAGATTTCATTAACCAGAAATTCTTTATTTTCAATATTAGTTCTAGACATTCTTCAAAAATTGCACTTTTGAAATTTTCAAACAATTAGGGATTTCAACAAACATGTGACTGGCTCTATTCTCTTAAGCGTCCTTTACACTATCCGAGTATAAAATTTAAAAAGACATTTTGGTGCCATTTTGGAGGAAATTTTTAAAATGTTTTAGTCTTGACACTCCCAAAGACTTGAGTTCGTTCAGATCTATATTAGAATATGAATTTTGGAGAAAATCGAGTGACCCGTTTAGGCGCTAGCATTGACTATAGACGGTAAGAGAGACGGACAGACACAGACTGACATTACGCCATCAATCGACATTTTGGTATCAAGAACCAACAAAACATGAATTCTGGCTACACCACGTATTAGAAGATGTTTTATAAATTTAGCAACTGGATTAATCCACGTGTTCATTTCAAGGGTCTGGCAATAAAGAGTTTTTCCACCGAAAATTCACCGTTTTTTGGCGCATGACTACATAAGTTTCTCTCCTTACGAAGTAAGCACGAGAAAGTAAATATCGAACTAAGCGCCGTTAGATAGCCGTTGGGAAGGTGAGGCACCACTGAAAAGCTGTCCTAGACAAAAGATACTAGTAAATGA
Organism: Teleogryllus occipitalis; assembly: GCA_011170035.1. Taxonomy (NCBI): domain Eukaryota; kingdom Metazoa; phylum Arthropoda; class Insecta; order Orthoptera; family Gryllidae; genus Teleogryllus; species Teleogryllus occipitalis. Next base: position 11,600 of record BLKR01008755.1, read on the forward strand.
ACAAGAGCGAGAAAAGCTGTGCCATTCTCAAGCACCACCAATTTTCAGTTGAAAGTAAGTACATTTTCAGGTCGTTACGTCCACGGACAAAAAATCTGATCCTCGTTATGTCTAGTGAACAGGACGTCTGATCTTTTCAGTTCGTTCTTACAAATTGAACAAGTCTCATGAAAATACAAAGCACTTCGAAATTTAAAGAAACAAATGGGATCCAAAGGAATTGATTGATTCTTTACTCCGTGGTTCACAGCTCGATCGCCGTAGCAAAGGTAAGCTGTTTCCGTAGCGATGCGTGGGGGTTGAGTTTCTCGGGAAACGAGTGCAGAGCGGCTGACGGGACTCTGAGGAGCGGCAGGGCGTCTCTGGAGAGCAGCGGCGAAATGCAGTTCTGCCGCAGGCTGATGACCTCCCTGCGCTCGTGCTTCCGAGGAGGTGACTGCTCGCTCCGCATGAGCACTTTTGCTGCCTCACAACCCAACACTGCTAATCACATTCACCACTCGGTGCATTGTGAACTGGCAACTTTATATAGAAATTGCAGATGGAAAAATCTACTCCCTGATTATTAATATTATTGACAATCATAAAAAGCGTCCTTTATATTTTAGGACAATCATTTAATTGAGAAAAAACATTTACGTTTCGTAAATATGTTTGTTACATTACCAGGAATACTAAAACAGAAATATAAAACAACATTACAAAATATTGACGTGATAAGGTTGATCTAATATTACATTAATAAAAACCTGAATAAGACGTTGAAAATGACGAAAGTTATATGCCAAAACTGAAACAAGTTAAAGGATTAATGGTAAAAAAATTAAAACATTTATAATCAAAAGATAAAAATTAAAATCTCAAGTTCGAAATAAAAGACTGAGAGAAACACCTTTACAATATAAAGACAGATTTAGACTGATTTTAAGTAATTACATGGTGTAATACACCAAAAACATGAAAATAAAATTCAATTAAAAATAATTTCGAGACTACTGGGAAAATTGTCATGAAACAGTAACTGGATAAATGACGAAGACTAGACACTAGCTGAAACGTCACTGAGAAGTAATATTTTTCTGTGTGAGGAAACCTAAAAACGTGAATTTTAGTTAACTTAACATTAAACTTTACATTAAACTTAACATTACATAACATTAAAATAATTCACTCTGACAGACTATTGATTTGATAAAGTACATTCTCATAGGCAATGGTAACAATGTTCATCTCTATATTATTGAGAAACTGATGAAGTTTAATATTGAGTGTTTCTGAAATGAGGCATGGAAATTTTCTCACTTCTGTGTCCGAGATAACAGGATTAAGAAAATCAAATTCATGGTATGAACTAAGCCTACGTCGGGAGATAGAATTAAATCCTTGGGTAGTTTCATAAATGTTCTTAGAATACATTTTCATTCTTTGTTTATGTGGGCATTTAGTTCGTCCTATATATGTTAAGTTCCAGTTCAAACAGGTTTAACTATTGACTATCTCTTTCCATAAACGGATTTGGATCTTCCACATTCTTTATAAGACTGTCTAGTCATTAATTTTTTCCAAGTTACCAGTCCAATATTCGACCCAAGATATTATTTATTAAATTGATTATGAATTTTGGGAACGAACTACATGCAAATAATATGTTTAGTATTTAGGTGTGATTGCTCTACTTGCAATGGAATT
>BLKR01008756.1:0-13284 GCA_011170035.1 Teleogryllus occipitalis
TAGTCAACTTCTGCGTGAAAGAAGTCAACTGCTGCCCGGGAGGAGTTGACTGCTGTGCGGGAGGAGTCGACTGCTGCGCGGGAGGTATCGACTGCCGCGGGGGGACGTCTGCTGCGGTGAAGGAAATGTCTGTCAGGAGTGGACTGCTTCGCGTGTGGGGACGTCTGCTTCGTGGGAGGAGAGGTCTGCTGCGCGGGAGGAGTCTAATGTGTGGGAGGAGACGAGTGCTTGGCTGCAGGAGACGACAGCTGCGCGGGAGGAGTCGACTGCTGCGCGGGCGAGTCGACTGCTGCGCGGGACGAGTCGACTGCTGCGTGAGAGAAGTCGACTGCTGCGCGGGAGGAGTCGACTGCTGCGCGGGAGGACTCGACTGCTGCGCGGGAGGAGTCGACTGCTGCGCGCGAGGAGTCGCCTGCTGCGCGCGAGGAGTCGCCTGCTGCGCGCGAAGAGTCGTTTGCTGCGCGCGAGGAGTCGACTGCGGCACGCGAGGAGGCGACTGCGGCACGCGAGGAGTCGACTGCGGCACGCGAGGAGTCGACTGCGGCGCGCGAGGAGTCGACTGCGGCGCGCGAGGAGTCGACTGCGGCGCGCGAGGAGTCGACTGCGGCGCGCGAGGAGTCGACTGCGGCGCGCGAGGAGTCGTCTGCTGCGCGCGAGGAGTCAACTGCTGCGCTGAGGAAGTTCATTCATTTATATGAAAAGCACATTGTCTATGAAATTGGGTTTGTAATGGTTTTAAAATGACGTGGTTGGAAATGTACTCTTCAGGAAATATAGAAAGAATTGCTAGAAAGAATTAGTAGAAATAATTGCTTGCTATCGTCCACCGGCTAGTAATTGCGAAATCTTGGGCCAGTAATCTCGAAGGAACAAACAAAATATACGTTGCCATCATGTAGTTATTGCCGGAGATTTAAATCTAGACACAAACTGGAAAAGGTGCATATGCGATGGACACCAGCAGCAACTTTCAAATAGACTGGTCTGAAACAACGGATTAGCCCAGGTACTAGTCCAGCCGAATGGCCAGGATGCGCTTGTAGATATTTGCTACGTTACTCCTAAAGACTTATTCTAATCGTGCGACGTCATAGAAGATATAAGTGATTAGAAAGCAGTTCTTGTCGACTTAGACTTAAGTACTCCAAGGAAAAGTACTGTTAACGCCTGTTTTATAGTGAGGGAATACAAAAAAGCGAATGTAGAAGGGCTTCAAAATTACTTAAGGTAGAAGTACGATGAGTTTCTTAGAATAGGAGGAGGATGGAAGAAATATGGCAAGGATTTAAAAACATTTTTGAAAATGCCGTGCAGACATTTGTGCCATGTAAATTGTTGAAAAGAAACCCCAACCTAGAATATTATAATGCAAAGATTAGAGGTATGAAAATAAAATCCAGAAAGGCGCTTAGTAACACACATTAGTGGCAACCACATGTCATTATTTCGAAGTTATTCTAAAGCGTTAGTGAAGGAAAAGAAAATCGCGGAGGAACGTCATCTGAAATACATTCTTGATGCGGATGGCAATAATTGGTCAGAATTTTTTAAGTATGTTTGTAGAAGGAAGGGAAACAAAGTTGAAATACCAGTTGTTTGTATTAAAAATTTACCAAGAACTGACAGAGAAAAAGCAGACGCTTTTAATACATATTTCGCTTCGCTTTTTAAGCAGAAAACGGTACAGATACTAATGTTATCAGATAGAAATCTATTTTATCATAAGTACTCTACGGAAAAGAATAAAATTAATGAAAACGGAAAATCTCGTCGCCCCGATTCTATTTCCACGGACATCATTAAATTAGGTGGAGAGGCTATTATCAAAAGTTTAAAGAAAAAATTTGGAGCTGATTTCGAGAAAAGTTTATTTTTATAATTTTCTTTAATATTGCACAAATTTCACACAATATTGCGCGAAAACTACCATTTCAAAAAATGTACAAGACCTTAATGAAAGAACTAATTATGGACAACAAAATTCATTTGAAGGAAAAATCTCTATCTTTAATTTTGCAGTTCTAGGAAGACGCCGAAAAAATTCAAACTTGAAAATTTCTAAACTTCAGAGTTAGGCCTCAAATTCGGACCTATGCCACCTTTATAAGTGTATTTTACTCAATTCTTACAAGAAATTTAAAGAGAAAAATTGGAGGCATTTTTGAGAAAATTTTGAAAATGTCCCAGGGGCTTCATGTAAAGTACCCCGAAATTTTAAAGAATGTTTTTCAAAATCGCGGCACTTCAACTCGAGCCAAATCGACAGGGGTTTCCTCAATTTGGAAAACATCCTACGTATCGTTTAGGCACTAGTGGTGTTCACAAACGGATAGACGGACAAACCGACGGACGTTTTGAAAAAGAAAAAAAAAGAAAGAAAAAAAGGGGAAAAAATAAAAGAAAAAGGGGGAAAAAACAACTTTTTTTCCGTATCAGAGGATCCCAAAACGTGTATTTCCGTTGAAATCTCGAAATCGATTTTCCGCAGCATTACATAACTTTCTCTACACTACGTACACGTATGTATACGAGTAAGTAAAAAACACTTGTTCGGTATCAAAGATCCACAAAACTTCGATTCTGCCTATACAATATGTTAGAGGAACTAATTTATCATGCATAGGGACAAGATTTATCCAGTTTTTTTATGCCAGTACTCACAGTACGTGTTTTTCTGTTCAAAAATAGCAGTATTTCGATGCAGCATTACAAAAGTTTCTCTATACTACCTAAATAGGTGGCACATTGTTGTACCCCATGTTTAAGATTTTACGTTGATAGTGCACATAAACCAAGCACTATTTAAAATAAGCCAGCGTGCACATTTAATTACTACCGATACGTGTAACAAAAAATATCAACTTAAAAAATTCTTGAAAGAAGTGTACGTAGTCATACAGGTGTGACTATTTTCAATTTTTTTAAATCAAGTAAACCTGGTAAAATGTAAAAACAAAAAATTTGAAACCGTTTTGAGAAAATCTTGTGTTCATGTGTTTACTATTGTCAATATTTTGCTCAAAATTATGCACAGCTATTCATATTTTGAAAAAATTGTACACAACATTAATTAAAAATCTAATTTTTTTAAGAACAGATTTCATTTACCAAAAGAACATCTTGTCAAATAGAGTCTAAAAAATGTTCAACTTTTGCAATATTTGAAAATTCAGAGATATCAATGAAAATCAGAGCTCAGCTCGTTTTATAAGTGTATATTCCTCTATTAGGGTAAAAAATTTTAGGAAAGCATTTGGAGCCATTTGTGAGACAATTTCAAAAACATGTAACATGCTTCAAGTAAAGTATCCCCCAAAATTAAAATACCCAGTTCAAATCTGATGATGTTCATGTTACAAATAATTCAATGTAAACACAAGATGTAATGAGGCAATGCAAGTTATGTTACAAAGTATGGATTGTGATGATACTTCTCATCTACTGCCAAATTTAAATCCAAGGGGCTGTGACTTCAACCACAGCCATTGCAGAATGTCAATTTTGGTGGCAATTCTGTGAATGATCTATGTACTGTTGTTCACAAAAAGACGTATTTCTGACAAAATCTCAACATCTTTTTCTGCAGCAACTTTCTCAATATTATTTATAAGATAAAGCAAAAATCTATTAAAGTACTATCTAAAATTAACGATTGTTTAATTTATAAGCAAAATTTTTCAAGTTACTTACAGATATTATTTGCTCTACAACAGGGTACACACGGCTAACAGCAGTTTCCATTGATTCATTGTGGCAAACGCCATAAACAGCTGTAATGGCATGTGAAATGCTAGGAAATGTAAATATCCTGTAACCAAGTTCAGCCAACATTAAACAGACTTCATCTGCTATAGGAGATCCATCTTCATTTAGAACAACACCAGAAGCATACATTTCATTCCATCTCTAATAAACAAAAAATGAATATTGAAAGCATTAGATATAATTTTTAAATTACATATCGAGACCAATATAAACAAATGAACTATTTGGAATATCAAATTCAGGTAATATTAATGTTCAGTAATCGTACCGTATTACAAAATGCAAAACAGCCACAATGATTTTTGCTTCAATAATCTATTCTCTTACATATACAAAACTTCATTATATACATTGAAAAGGAGTTCTGTGAATCAGCAATCAATCCTAAGCAACAGTTAGCTGTTATCACAAATAACTGAGTTAAAAATATAATGTAAATAAGAAATAAATACTTAGTAAATAATACAACACTTGGAAAGAACTGAAAATTTTTATACCACTCACAACGTATAATTAAGGAACATTAAAAGAAAAAGGCTCATTGCAATGTCACATCCAAAATTAGTGAAGTAAAATAATCGAAGCCATTACCTGAAAAAGATTGTTGTTTTAAAGAAGTAGAGAAAGGAAGGAAATCAACGGAAAAAACTAGGTTGTGGTAAAAACGATCAAGACAGTGCTCAGGAGTGCATGGAAATCTCAATTCTAAACAAAATTGTTCAAAATCATGCAAAGAAACAAAATTGTTATTTAGTTTGTCATTGAAATTTGAAGTGGTTACCAGATGGATTTTGATGACTACACAGTAGACCCTGAAACAGAGATGTTTATCCTAAAATTCTTAAGATCTGTAAATTCTACATCACATCCTGCTCCAGATCTACAGGCATCGCTTGATTCTCACCATTAAGCTACAGAGGAAACAAGGCACACAAGTACACTTTACTCAATAGTACTACTATGGCTGTACATCTAGGCAATTTTGCAAATTCTAAATAATAAATGGATGTTAAAAATCTGCCATTCACCAAAATTTAACATAGAAAAGAATGAAATTTAGTCAGAAATGAACGAAGAACATTTTGTATTTAAAAAGTTAAAAACAAAGCTACTATTTTTATTCCGTTGCATCTTCCAGATTAGAGCAATTCTCATTAACTCTTCATTGAACAAGAAAAATTGGCAGTTGAAACTTCAATTACAAAACAATAAATATGCCCCTATAAAATTGGGCAGAAAACTTTAGACGCATTCTAATATTGTTTACCATAATGTAAAATTCCAAAGAAAGAATAGATGATTTACACACCCTCATTTTCAAACAGATAATCCTGAAGAAACTGATGCACTTAGTAAAGCAGAATACAAGAGAATGAGGCAGATGCAGAAGTGTCCATTTGCATTATAGTTTTTCATTCACAATTTTTTTAATTATTAACGGAAGTACATAATGAAAAAAACAGGGATGAAAAAAACAAAAAAAGAAAAATGAAAAAAACAAAAAAAGAAGACGTAGAAGTAGAAAACTTGAAAATGCTTCCAAATCCTTAACCAATCAGATAAATGAAGAGCTGAAAGCCAAAGGCGACCAACCCACAACTTTGTAAAATTCGTGATAGTCATCTATCCCAATAGAGAATTTGCAGTTTTAAAAGTGGAAAAGTGACTAGCTTTCATACTTCATTGATTGGTAGAGTCATCTATGAATGTGTTTTGGAACTTCTGCAAAGCTGAATTATTTTAGACGGAAACATGACTAACCCACAATAGCAATGGCTATTTGAAGTTGAAGGAAGATGTTATCAACCGCAAAGTAAGCAGTGATGTAACTAAAGTTGATTGGCTTAAAATAAATTGGATTAGACTGGAGAAACATAACCCAAGACAGTTAAAAATAAAATATACCCATTCGAAAGACATGCCTTTTATGATAGTCAATGTGACCAAAAAGCATCAAGGAACACAGAAGGTATTTGGCAATATTGAGTAACCGAAATATATCCTACAGGAAGAAAATTATCAACTGAAAAGATCAGTGATCTTATAACACTGTTTAAGTACATTCCTCCAGTTTACCACTCATTCCACCCAAACTTAAAAGGCGACCAAAATGCTGAGGTTCAGGGATTCACATCACATCTTGAAAAGAACAATTGAAAAAAATACAACGATGACGATCCTTAGATGGGTTATGATAAAACTTTGCCATAGATAAAAATTAACTTCAACAATGTTGGAAAATTAATCTAAATATACAATACGAACCACTTGAATATGTGTCATTTCTGATTTCTGTGCACGCCAAACATGACTATACTTCTCTTATTGTTCTAATAAAGAACCTGGAACTTGTTTGAACTCACTCACTCCTTAACTGGAAGCCTTGTTTGAAATCATGCATTGTTGATATAAATTCATGAAAATTTGGTGTATTTAATGTGTATACAAATAAATTGTGAAATAAATACTCATTACTCTGAGAATCATCTTAATTTCAACCCATGTTTACTCAGTTTGCGGTAATTGTGGGTGAATCACCCGTGGCTCAGAGCCCTTCAAATTTAGAATTGACAACCAACGAAGTAGATCTTAATTTTGATTAATTTCAGATAATCATTTTGAACTTCCTAAAGTTGATACCATTGCGAATATATTACCTGAAACCAATTGAAATTAAAATCTATGTGGTCAAATTCAAATTCATCTGACTGACTGTTGCTGGTATGTTTATATTGAGAATAAAAGAAACATTATTTTAAAAGGACTCCCAACTTTTGTGAATGACACGAGGAAACAAATTATACTTCTTTGTGCTGCAGTTCTCTCTCTCTGAATAAATGATATAATTTTATATGAATATAAAATAAAAGTAAATGGTGTAATGTATGTGATTTGCTTTTGTGGTGAGGGCAAAAATTTATTCTTTTCCCAATTTTTTACCCCAAGTTTGTTCCAATGTCAATGAATTATCTCCATCTCAGAGAGAACTCCTAAACTAGAAAAGGCATGGTAGAAATGCCAAAAAGCAAAAATGGCTGTTTCATAGACATAAATTATAATGTCCTATAACAATAAAGCAATTAAAAACCTGCTGAATGTGCATAATGTACAGGTGCAATTTGAGCTACAAAAATAGAGTATTTAGGGGATATTGGGAATTTCAAAATGTACCAGACTACGTAGTTCATTAAAATACATAAGATTCTTTTTCTTTTTTTTTTTTTTTAACTGGAAACTGTCATCAAAAATATTATCAGTGCACTTGAGACAATTCCTTAAACTGATAGTCATTGTTTGATCTAACAGAATAATGCTTAAACTACTCGTTCTTGAAAATACTATATTACTCAATTTATTATGGAGGATTTTACAAAATCAAAATTGTAGACAAGTAAACATTAAGATGATTTACAAATTAAGTTCATTAAAATTTAGCAAACAATTTAACAGACATAAGTTCTGTTTAGGTATAATAATCAGTACCAATATATAACATTCAAAATAATAATAATTAAAAACTATACTTATAACTATTATGCCATTATTTTGATAGTTAATAATACAATTTTAGCTGATAATTTGGAGGTGCTACTTTGTCACAAGCCCAACAATCCCATTCAACTGGTCTGTCAGCACTTACATCACTGCTGTCATGTGTATGTAGACGAATTTTCCATACGTAACAACAAATGCCACAATGATTCCAAGCTAAGGTTTCTAAAAATCCTTTTTTTTTATATGATCTTATTTTATTAAAATTGGATTTTTTTTTTAAATCAGACTTACATCCACAATATGATGCGTCTTAAATCTTGGTTGGTTTTAATTGTATCGGAGTATTAGTCAGTGCAAACAACAATCCTGACAATGCTAAAATCCTTTGTTTTAACACCTCCACTACTTATCTCCAACTAATAAAACAGCAGACAATTTCACATTTGGTTGTATTTAATACTGTCAAGTGTATGTATACTACATGCCTTACTCCTAATTTTATAATAACAAAAAATTTTCTACATAAACCTGATTTTGTTTCAAGCACTGAAGCAATGCTACCATTAATGTATCAGGAAATAGAATTCTTAGGAATATACCAAAGAATTCAAAATACAAGTTAAATAGATCACTGATATCTGATACTGTAACACCAATGTAAATTCAAATAGAAAATTGACACAAATTAAACTTCAATATTGCACATGATTTTTCAATAACTCTCATGCAAACACAAGTCACAAAAACTAATATACTATTTTATAATATAACAACGTTTCTTTCTTATTCAATAAACAATTTGTTTATGTATCATCTCATATAATATTAATAGCTTCATTTGAGAGTCGATGTTTGATCTTACGGTATCACATTTGTAATAACATTTAACAGATAAATTTTCAAAACATTAAGTTCACTCATTCTGTAAATCATTTTCAAATTTGAACATTAATACATACAAGAAATGAGAACGAAGGAACATACCTCGTTATAACCATTAGGAATGAATGTTGGTGCAGCAGGTCGACAATACTTATAACGAACATTAACGTACTTAATTTCGCCCCCACCCTGAACTAAGGACATAAGTCGTCTTTCCCTACATATTATCCTGTGCCCACCGATCCGGTAGGCTATAGTCAATCGCTTCACCGCAACATAACCCATTCGAACTTTACTATTTGTAAATATCTCACCGTACACTTCACGATAAACGCACATCACACCCACAACAAAGACCAGCAAAAAGCCTACGACATACGCCAGCACCATCGCAAGATGACTTATCTCACATTCTACATGCATATAACAAGATTTTCAGAGCTTCTTCTTCTACCAACATTCACGCCGGTTTCAAAAACTGAGCGCCCGCACAACACCATTTTGTCATAGAAAATACACAAATTGGTCAAAGTTCTTTGGAAAAATTTGATTATTCCGTGGCAATCATGCTCTGTGTAATAACTCCGAGCAAAACACAAGACAAAAAATAAATCTCTTTATAAATCACTCCATAGAACATGACATATTCTTCCATAATAGGCCCGCAACAGACTACACCGAGGAATGCGTTGCGAGAAATGTCCGACGTGAAATGTGGAAAATTGAAACAAAGCACACTTATCGACCCTCACACACTAGAAAGAGTTTTCTCGTTCGCCTCTGCTGAGGCGAAAGAGTTCCTCGCTCGAGTCGGTCAGCCAGCGAATGTTTTCGGACACATTTCTACTCCTTCAATTTTTATGACATTTAGGCCTTAGCTACAACAAGAAAACACTAAACAGTGTAGAACTGAGTGAGGTTATAATATTTAGCAATAAAAGACATGATAAACAACCAGTTTTTTAATTATTTACTTGAATTTTCTCTAACGAACAAGAAAAAAACTTGTGTGAAAAATATTCGTATGTGTCGCGCACTTTTTCTTGATACTCCACAGCGGGGGGTGCGAGGAGAGGAGGTTTCTGTCTACGTCACAGCAGTGCAGTGCTGTCAACTTTAACGGCGGAAAACTGAGCGTAATAGCACAATTATTAGACTGAGGTAATAGCGTGTCTTGGACTAGATAGCAATGACAAGTAACGAAGATGGTAGGCAGCACTGCAAACTGAGCCGTGACGTTCCGAGTGGAGCTGGTGTTTTCTACCGGGCCATGCTGTGCCGTGCTGAGAGAGGACTAGGGGGCTCGGGTATCAAGAAAAAGTGTGAGCATAGTACTTGAATGAAACCCGTTCGTAATGAGCAATATAAAAATAAAAAATTTGAATCAAGAAACGTGAATGGGTATTTTGAAATAATTTAATTAATTCATTATTTTCTTAATTTTTTTAAATTTATTTATTTAGTCAAAAACTGAATGTGACGTATGGGGGAGAATATCATCTGCGCACGCTTTCTTGAGTTTCAGAATCCCTTCCCAACAATTTAACTATTAATAGTTGAAAGATGAAGAAATAATAATAATAATAATAATAATAATAATAATAATAATAATAATAATAACAATAAACCCCGTGTGGTGTCGGGGGTTTTAGTAGAATAGCACCAAGGGATCTCCCCCTGTCGTAAGAGGCGACTAACCGGAGCAGCTGACCGCTGTCCTTACCTAGTAATCCATTCCCGTCGCACCCTTATCTGCCCCCTCGCCCCCGGATCTCGGCAGGTGGATCGAGTAGCTTGTCGTCCTCCGTTTAATCACTCCCTAACAATCCTATTTTCCTACCCGCACTTATTCCTACCTAGTTTCCCCTGTAGCTGGCAGAGAGCTATAAAATGCATTACCCATTTGATATGGAGCAGTTCGTGCAGAATGAAGCCTCGGATGTGTCAGGGAGTAGGGCTGTACCTGGCACGGGACCCCAGCCCGATGATGACAACGTAAGCGATCAAAATGGCAATGTCTACTCCAACTCCAGTGAGGAGAATGCGTCAACTTCATCTGGACTGCGTACCAAGAGGAATGCCTCCAGAAGAAATGAAACATCCAATAGAATTAAATGGAGCAGAGAAATGAATAAAAAAGTTATTCGCACTTACCTGCTCATAAATGAATGTAGAGACGATCCCTTACCGGGTTGGAGACACAAACTTCACTCTGAATTTTCTAAAACCTACCCAGAATTCAACTTGACTAAACAAACCCTAGCCGATCGTAAGAACGTAATAATGAAACGAAAGTATCTTACCCAGATCGAAATTGATGAAATACGTAGGGAAGTGGGTAATGAACTTCAGGCAGCTGTAGAAGACCATCAAACTGGTGATAATAATGATACGACAATAGAGACAAATGCTTTGAGTATAAATAAGGAAACCGCTGAAAAGTTTGTAGGATATTTCAATCTGTTTCGAGACACAGATCCTCTTGGTAGGCCTAAAATCCCAAAATTGATCTTTACCAAACAAACTAATATTCTTATTAAGCAAGTTGATCAGGTAATACCTCAGGTTGCTGACCAATTAAATAACTTGACAGATATTCATACTGCCTTGTATGCAGCTGCAGTTGCTGTAATCGATCTTAATGGACAGCGCATTCAGAATAATCCACCAAGCAAAACTAAGAAAGCGAGAAAACCTGCATGGCAATTTAGACTGGAAGAAAGTATTGTTAAATTGAGAACAGAGATTAATATAATTCATGAATTTCTTTCAAACAACAAAAGTAGAAGAGTAAAGCATAAAATTAATAGAATCCTACATAAAATGCAAATCAACATCAACGACTCCAAGTTAAGACAAAAACTAACCCTGTACCACGATGAAGCTAGACAAAAGCTCAAAGCTAAGGGTGCTAGATTGCGAAGATACAATGAATGCTCAAAGCGGAAACAACAAAATATGTTATTTGAAAGGAACCAGAAAGTATTCTATCGGAACTTAGAACACAAAGCTGATAGCCAGGAGAAAGTTGATAGTTATAAATTCCAGTCATACTGGCAGGAAATCTGGACCAACCCTTCAAGCTACAATCGTGATGCATCATGGCTCTCTGAACTTCAGGAAAAGATGGGCAACCTTCCAGAAATGTCTGAAGTCCATATTACCACCGAAGATATTGAAGGAAGTCTTAAGAAATGCCAAAATTGGAAATCAGCGGGATCTGACAAAATTCAGAACTTTTGGTTGAAGCGTTTTGTCTCCCTACACAACTTGATTTCAAATAGTTTTAATGAGATACTTTAGAAGCCTGATCAGTGCCCAAAATTCTTAACGCAAGGTATTACTTACTTACTACCCAAAAGTGTTCCTAAATCAGATCCCAAAAATTACAGGCCAGTAACATGTCTCTCTGTACTATATAAGCTATTAACATCAGTTTTACACGAAAAGATATACATGCATTGTAATCAGAACAATATCATCAACATGGAACAGAAAGGATGCATCAGGGGTACCTTTGGATGCAAAGAACAGTTGACTGTGGACAGCGTAATCATAAAACAAGCTGAGGTAAAAAACCGAAACTTGAGCATGTGCTACATCGACTATAGAAAGGCATTTGATTCGGTACCGCATGAATGGCTAATACACATTTTGAAAATATATAAAATTAATACAAAGGTTGTAAACCTGCTCGCGGCCTTAATGAAAAACTGGTGCACGGAGATTAATTTGGAGAATTGCACATTTAAGATTGATATTCGTCGAGGAATATTTCAAGGCGATTCATTGAGTCCTCTATGGTTTTGTTTAGCTATAAATCCCCTATCACAGCTTCTAAACAAGGAATGTCTAGGGTACAGACTCCGACTGAGAGATCCTACCTCCCGAATCAGCCATTTATTATTTATGGATGATCTTAAACTGTTTGCCGAGAGCCAAAACCACTTGAAAGCGCTGAAACATGTGACGCGGGTATTTAGTGAAGACATTGGTATGTCCTTTGGATTTGATAAATGTGCCGAAATACACCTAAAGAATGGTAAATTGGTCAAAGTACCTGATGAAACTTGTGATTTTCGACAGCTTTTGTACCACGACACTTATAAATACCTTGGTATCCAACAAAATAGACGAGTGAACCACACAAATATGAAGTCGATATTCAAGGAAAGGTACAAATCAAGAATCACAAAGTTGATGAACAAAAAATTGTACTCAAGGAATCTAATAAGTGCTATTAACACCTATGCTGTCCCAGTATTGACATATTCCTTTGGTATCCTGAAATATTCAGACACAGACCTTCGGGAACTGGATACGATTACTCGAACCACCCTCACAAAATTCAGAATACATCATCCCAAGAGCGCTGTCGAAAGGCTTTATCTTCCCAGAAACCAAGGAGGTAGAGGCCTGCTTAATATCTTCAATCTGTGCAGGTCACAAGAACAGAAAATGCGAATGTACTTTCACGCCTCGGATAGTGTGTTACTGAAGAATGTAGTTGCTGTAGATGCAAACTATTCAGCTCTAAATCTCCAGAAGACTGAAACCAACACTGAAATTGTTTCCCAGATATGTAACATGCAGACAGATTGGAAGAACAAGACCCTTCATGGAAAGTATCCTAATCTCTTAAATAACCCATCAGTTGATAAAGTCTCTTCTCTCCTGTGGTTGAAAATGGGATATTTATTTCCTGAAACTGAAGGATTTATAATAGCAATTCAAGATGGGGTAATAAAAACACGCAATTATGATAAACACATACTGAAGAGCAGTATAAAAGACGTCTGTAGAATGTGTAATCAACCAAATGAGACCATCGACCATGTGATTGCAGGTTGCCCAGTTCTTGCCAACACTGCATATCTTGGGAGGCACAATCAAGTAGCCAAAATTATCCATAGACAATTGGCATCAAATTATAGACTAATTGAGAACCCTCCACCATTTTACAAATATTCACCTTCACCGGTTATAGAAAATAGTGAAATAGTACTCTACTGGGATAGGCCTATTGTCACTGATAAAACTGTGGATTATAATCGCCCGGACATAGTAGTGATCAATAAAATACAAAAGTATGCAACAATCATAGATGTAGGTTGTCCACTGACAAAAAATCTGAATAAGACA
>BLKR01008757.1:0-13258 GCA_011170035.1 Teleogryllus occipitalis
ACTAGTGAGAACCCGTCAAAATTTGACGGTGAGATCTGAGATAAATGTAAAATACTGTGCCCAGACTAATGTTCACGATACGTTGCGTTGTTTGGATCTTCAGGGTATAACGAAAATATTTTGTGATGTGGAGTTCCCAAAATTTGGAACATGTATGGCCCATGACCAGGTGGCAATGCAATATCGGCACCGAATGACACAAAAGAAAGAGCACTATTATACTGACGAATATTATTTCTAAAGTTTTTTGATGTGTCATCATCTATAAACAACTTTGATTTCTTCTGGCATATTGCTCGAAGGTAAACTTATTTTCCCATTTAAGCAACACAGAGTAAGCTCGTTTGCAGAATTTCTCTCACATGGGAAGTACAAAGCAGAAAAAAACTGACATTTCATAGACAACGACCCAACAGAGAACGAAATGACCTCACTAACACGACTTCTACGCTTTCTCTTTCCCTGCGTCCACTTAATGTACGTTTGCGTCTTTTGGGGCGCGAGGGCAACGATTCGGCATTCGACATAACCTGTGTACAACTTCACTACTTAAGTACAACCGAGCAAAACCCACTGTCCGAATGTTCTCTACAAAATACACCACAAAAGCAAATACATGCCAACTATCAACGCCACAATGCAATTATTACACTGAAACAAAACCTTGACGAATTGTAAACAAATCTCAACAATCAAAACAAAACATCAAGAAGCGCCACCATGAAGCAACTTTGGAAGAAAATAATTGACTATTGATAAGCGTACTATTAAAGAATGATTTAATTAATTAATTTACACCGTAAATATTGGTGAATCAACACTAACAGTATCTGATAACACATCTAGAGATCACATTCTTTCATTTAAAGGAAAAAATACTACAATCGGTTCAGTAGAAGCTCTAAACGAAGCCATGGCAGAATACCTTATTTTTTTAAATATATAGATAGTAGAAAGTTATATTTCTTTTAGTGGTGGTGGATTCTGAAATGAATGATCAGAACATAATACTTGAAGCTACACTGATATGACAAAAGTCAGCGAGGTCTATCAATATGCAAAAGTACAGATGGCAGTAAGTATTCTCTACAAAACGTACAAAAGCGCAGTGCATTGGCAGAGCTGCCCTTTGTTCTCTTGTGATTCATCTGAAAAATGTTTTCGACGCGATTGTTGGCCGCATGACGGAATTTAACAGACTTTGAACGAAATGATAGTTGCAGCTAGAGGCATGGAATATTCCATTTTGTTGTTAGAATTCAATATTCCAAGATCCACAGTGTCAAGAATACCTAATTTTAGGCGGCACCTCTCACTACGGACAACACAGTGGCCGACGACCTTCACCTAATGACCGACAGCTTTTGTGTAGAGTTGTCAGTGCTAACAGACAAGCAGCACTTGGTGAAATAACCGCATAAATAATATGGAACATACGACGAACGTATTCGTTAGATGAGTGCAACGAAATTTGGTTTTAATGGGCAATGGCAGCAAAAGACCGACTAGATTGTCTTTGCTAACAGAACGACAGCGAGCCATCTAAAGCTAGCAGCTCCCAGAAACATATCTCAATCAAACTTGGAGACTATTTGCAGCCATTCATGGACTTCATGTTCCCAAACAACGATGGAATTTGTATGGATGACAATGCGCCAAGACACTGAGCCACGCATTTTCGCCTTTGGTTTTAAGAACATTCTGGACAATTCGAGCAAACGACATAGCCACCCAGATAGCCGCAATTCGCCATGCAAAAGGAGGTCTTATACAATATTAGGAGGTATTCCATGACTTGTATCACCACAGTTTAGTAGTAAAAGTAACATATGTCAAGTCAAGAAATTCACTGAAAAGTTGAATTTAATTATGAATGAATTGAGTTTTGCGTACTCATTGAGTGATATTGAATATAATATTCTTTCTTTCCACTTGATCTTCGTTTATTGTGCGATCAGATGCTGATCTTGGTACGCAACTATCATTGTGAGATGCGAAAAGTGTTTTCGGTTTCATTGCAGCTGATTTTCTCGCTGTAAGTAATTACTAATTACCCTAATTACTGAAGCATTAGATTATTACTGTCTTGAAAAACGTTTTCCTATGGAAGATAGTGCACGAGATGGCTGGTAGCATGTGCACTACGGCGTGTCACACCACTGTGCTCCCGCGAGGCATCTGCAAGGAAAGAACTGCTGGCGATTAGGCAGCCCGCAGAACGTCTCAGACTGATAGGTTCCTGACGCGTTTTACGCTCGTGGCTGGACACTGGCACATATTATTAGGATGTTTAATCAGCCTTTCACATGGACAAGCTTCAGATTATCATTCAATTGCATCCATCCCTCGTAAATGCTTTTTCGTTAGCTTTACAGTTGCGTTGATTTTATTGTTGAAGACATGAGAGATGATTATTTTTTTCAAGCTTTCAGTTGATTTTTTTATTTTCTCGCCATCTCTTAAGTAGTAGAGAGAATGTTACATAATGCTGCGCGAATTTTTGGCAGAAAACTCTTTACAGGGCCATGGTGACGAAAAAGTGGATAAATCCAGTTACTAAATTTAGAAAGAAAAAGTCCCCTAACACGTGGTGTACCCAGAATCCGTGTTTTGTGGTTCCTTGATTTCGAAAAATCGAATGACGGCAAAACGTCGGTCCTCTGTCTATCTGTGAACAAGGCTATTGGCTAAACCGTTCAGCCGACTTTCTCCAAAATTGATATTCCCCAATCGATCTGGTTTATGTCACGGTCCCTGGAATTTGAAACCAATATTTTAATTTTCAGAGGTACTTTACATGGAGCCCAGCGACATTTTTCCTAATTTTCAAAAAAATGGCTCCATCGTTTTTGATTAAATTTTGTTTTTAGATAGTGTGAAAGACGTTTATAGAATGTTGCAGGTCTCGTTATCGATAAAAACTCTAATTTTTTGAAAATAGCAAAAATTACAATTTTTTTGGCGTCTTCCAACAACAACAATTATGAAAATGAAATGTTTTCCCTTGATGAAAACTCTTCCCTAAAGATATGAGACAGGTTTTGACATGAAATCACACAATTTTTTGAGCTTTTTGCAAACTTTTGCGTGAAAATGTCTGAGAAAGTACGTGCTGTTTTAGAACCATTAGTTTTTTCCAAAAAGAGCATTTCATTATATTTTCTTTAACTTAAAATTAGTTATTAAATTTATAAATTAAGTTAAAAAAGTATAAATTAAGATAAATAATGAAATTTTTATGATTCTAAGGAAACGCATGTAGAAGTAATGCCGATCATGTAGTAATTCGAGTAAAGATAACGAGGAAGAATTTCTTAATTTTCTGACAGAGATTTGTGACAACAGTAAATAAAAGATGCAAAGCCTTATCAGTGGTAGTGGTGATGCATTAATATGTAATGAAGAGTTCCATTATTGATATTAAAATACATGAGTAGTAATGGATTGGCGAAGTAGTAGTGGGATAAATAAATAAAGAGTATGTCTAAATTTTTATTTATTCAATAAGCACCTTTAGTAAGCATAAAAAATTCTGATCTGTAAAAAACTGAAGACAACTATTTAAATTGAGAGGTCTAAGCAGTTTGCACTTAGTGTGAAATTCTGCTGTTTGTAAAACAAAAAAGAAATATAAATAATACAAAAAATGAGTCCCCGAAAGGAAAAAAGTAATCAACTGAAAGGAAAGGGATTACATTTTATTTACTTCCCACACATCTCGGGATATGACTACACCTTCCACTGTTTGCCAGAAGGCGGAACTCAAGAATGTCACGCGTAACTTTAAACATAAGAAACGTAGAAAGACAGGATATAAATGGCGAGAGAGCAGCAAGCTTCTTGAGAAGGACGTTCTCAAGAAGCATTTACGCTAACTTTACCCGTATTAAGAGGAAGTACATAAGACCGTGTCTTCCTCGGAGGACAGAGAAAAACAATCACGAAGCGACAAACTTTCCCCAGTCATTGAGTTTGCTCGCGCGTTGTTCTTTTATCGCGGTAGTCGACGTGAGCAAACATAGGAAGCGCGAGAAATAAGGACGTTAACGCGTTGAGAAAACGGTTGTCATAGTAGTACTGGCCTTTTCAATCCAGTCTCTAAAATGTATTGACCTTTGAAGAAAAAAAATAAAAAAATTGAAATGCGAAGTTTTAATGCTGTGTCAAAAAATTACAACTCGAAATACAAAATACAACTGGTCTGCGTGTAAATAATCATAAACAACAATTTTCTAGTGGTAAAAAACGAATAATTTATAAAGCCGTGATACGAACATACAGACATGCAATTTCAAAATCACATTTATAAGCATCCATTCCACGTATACGTATGTAAAACCAATGCTTATTCTTAATAGGGCAGTAAACAGAGAGAAGCAATTCATTTCTTTAAGTTCTTCTCGCGATAAGAGAGATGAGGTGTGACGGAGAGAGGGATGACGGAGGGAGATTGAGTGCGAGAAGGTGACGGCGGAGAAAGATGAAGAAGAGAGCGAGAGGGAGATGGCGGAGAGCGATAGAGTAGAGTGCGAGAGCCAGATGGCGGAGTGAGATAGAGAAAAGAGCGAGAGGGATATGGTGGTGCGCCAGAGAGATAGCTATACGACAGATGGCGGTGCGACAGAGGAGATGGCGGTGCGAAGAGAGATGGCGGTGCGACAGAGGAGATGACGAAGCGACAGAGGAGATGGTGGTGCGACAGAGAGATGGCGATGTGACAGAGAGATGACGGAGCGACAGAGGCGGTAACGGTGCGACAGACGCGATGGTGATGCGTCAGAGAGACGGCGGAGTGTCAGAGGAGACGAGACGGCGGAGTGTCAGAGGAGACGAGACGAGACGGCGGAGTGTCAGAGGAGACGAGACGAGACGGCGGAGTGTCAGAGGAGACGAGACGAGACGGCGGAGTGTCAGAGGAGACGAGACGAGACGGCGGAGTGGCAGAGGAGACGAGACGAGACGGCGGAGTGTCAGAGGAGACGAGACGAGACGGCGGAGTGTCAGAGGAGACGAGACGGCGGAGACGAGACGGAGGAGTGTCAGAGGAGACGAGACGAGACGGCGGAGTGTCAGAGGAGACGAGACGAGACGGCGGAGTGTCAGAGGAGGCGAGACGAGACGGCGGAGTGTCAGAGGAGACGAGACGAGACGGCGGAGTGTCAGAGGAGACGAGACGAGACGAGACGGCGGAGTGTCAGAGGAGACGAGACGGCGGAGTGTCAGAGGAGACGAGACGAGACGGCGGAGTGTCAGAGGAGACGAGACGAGTGTCAGATGAAATGGCTAGGTGGTGGATGTGGCTGAACCGCAGCGGCTGCCTAACGGCGCGCGCCGACTTGAACCCGGTGCTCCAAAGGAGGCGCCTGGGCGCGGGGACTGGTCCTCGCGGTGCCGGTATTGTTCGGCGGCGCTGAGTCACCGGATGTCGCGGAACTCGCGGTTCACATTCGCCAGGTGCACGAGGACACGCTCGGGGTGCAGTGGGCCCTCGAGGGAGGCTCCCCGGGGTCAAGGCCATAAAACTAATTTCCGATGCGCATAGAAGTTAAAAGAAAAGTATGCAGCCTCCGGTCATGTGAGGGGTCTGCGGTTCTTTAAATTCCCAGAAACTAGGGAACAATACAAAAACAGGAGAACATTTTGGATCTTTACCAAAATATGACCGGGAGCCGTAGCTCAGTGCATCAACTGATGTCACTACATTGCCTCTGACCGGGAGGTCCTAGATTCGATTCCGACGGCGGCAGGATTTCCCACACTATCTATTCAGCTAGGTCGAATTCAGTCGCTGTCTGAAGGAGAATTCTAGCGGCCAGCATCTCTGATCGGTAGTTTTCTGTGGTTTCTTCGATCAACACCAGGTGAATGCTGGAGTAGTTCCCTAACAAGCGAGCCACGGAGTGCGCGCGATCTTTCCTTCCTCGTCCTCGTCCAATCCTCACCCCTTACACACACAAACACACTTACATTAACAAGCACTATACTACATATGCCGGGAGACCGGTCGGGGACTTAGAACTTGGCCCGGCTGGGGTGGTGTCCTGCTGGTGGGAGATACCTGGTTGACGGAAACTGCTCGATGGCAGGTCGCCGCCGAATCTTGCCATCCAGTGCGGGAAGATCACCGCCACCTCCCGATGAAAAACATGCACTACACCTACGGGGCCAATGATCTCAGTAGTTCCTAATCACTAACAATCATTCAATCCGAAATATGCGAATATACGATTGTGTTATTTTGCTCATTCTCATATTATGCGTACCGACTGAATTCTTATTTTCAGTTCTTCACTGCTTACGTTCTTCACAGGTGAAGTCACACGACTGCAATGGTCCAAGAAAGAGACCACCCATCATCAAATATTTGGTATTCTTGTGATGATTTATGGACCACCAAAATTTGTATATTCTTGTTGTGTAAAGAAGTGTTGTAGTGTGCATCCGTGCAGACTACACCATGTTATCGCAGTATTAGTGAAGTATTTTTTTTTAAAATATTTAATTTATGACTGTTTTATAAGAGTATTTTATTGGTTATTCTTGATCAGTGTGCGAGCTACTGTTTGAAAAACCATTTCGTGTAGTTTTATTCAGCAGCATTTTGCTGTTGAAGGACACTCGTCTGAAACTTTCTAGCACGAGGGGACACAAAATCGCGCGCACAAGCACTCGTTCCTTAGCGGGCACGACTAATCAAAATCACAGATGCGGCGGGCAAGGGAGGTAATTGGAGAGCGGAAACGTCGCCGGCAGCTCGATAAGACAAGACAGAAGGAACATTGTAATTTCAAACGTATTTACTGGCATTAAATCATACGTTAGTATAATGATAAGAATATTACTACTAATAAATTAATAGTATTAATAATGAAACTGGCAAACTGTTATCAAAAGTTCTTATTAAATAGAATATTAATGAATTCATAACAAGTTATCACGAATAGAATTAGTGTACAGGCTGAGTCACGTAACTTTAGCACCTCCTGTAATTTTTGAACGGTTGAAGTTATTGCAATGCAGTTTTCACGAAAGTGCATGAGGGAATGGCCTGATAGATACATGTATTCGTTTTGATTTTATCACTTGTATTTTAAGAGATTTTGAGGTAACTTAGTGTTTTTCAAATGGAACTTCACTTATATTTTTAGTCTATCATGTTGAGCGTAAAACGACGTATCCAATGATATTAATATATTAATTGTCATATGTTAGATAAGCACTGTTTTGAGTAATCTTGATTATTCTGCGACTCAGCAAAATTAACGCTTGTTTAAAGTATATATTAAATGTAACGGTCCACCAACCAAGGCCGCGCAGCGCTCTCCTTTGTAGAACGTGCTCAGAGCGTTACAATAATCGTTAAATACGAACAAGAATAGTTCCATTTAAAAAAACCAAAGTTACCTCAATGTCTCAAAAATACAAATGATAAAGTATAAGTGAACACATGTATCAATTAGTCCCATTCCCTCATGCATATCCGTGAAAATTGTTTTGAAATAACTTCTACCGTTGGAAAACTACAGGAGGTGCTAAAGTTACGTGACTCACTCTGTATATTAATTTTGTATTTATGTCATATTTTTATTATGAGTTCACCTACATTTTGAATAATAGTTCGGGTACTGATGGAGAGAACATTTTAAATTGTGAACAGAGACCCCTTCTGTGATTTGATTTCACTCCTCCCAGGGAACAAAACTGTTCTCTTCAAACGAAAGTGAATATAGACACGTTTGAAGCAAATTATTGCCCAGAAAGCATGGCCAGGAGAAATTTGTTTTACGAAAGTTAATAAATTGTTTGCACAATATAATCGATCTTTTAGCTATTACACCTGAAGCCAATCAATTCTGATTTGAAATATGCAGGTTCAGTATCCATCGTCCAAAACAGTACAACCTATACGTGACATATGGAGTAGAAGAACAATCTGCCCACGTGTTCTTAAGATATAAAATCCTTACTCCACCGTTTTTTCATGCATAGTTGAATGATGATGAAATTTACTAACAATGCGTGGTTAGCAGCGTTTGAAAACTAAACATTTTCGATCCAGAATAATGGAAAGCTTATTTTCATCCGCAAACGAGCTACAGATTTGATTTTATAACATTGGTAACAAAATAGCAACATCTGACCCCCACTGTTATCGCAACTAGTAAAAGAGTAGTGATCATCAAAAAATGCCCGCAGTGAAGCTACACTAATGTCCAGAAGCAAAAAGAGGCCATCTCAGCACTAGCTACATGGATCGAGGAATTAGGGACGTCTGCCCGCCGTTTTGCACCGCGGAGAAACATTTTGCCCTTGGCCGCTGTTTGTTTTTCCTGCTGCCCGCCCTCAACTCTAATGTATTTGTTGTCAAAGTCAAGATCGGTGTTTCTTTCCAAACGATATGATGATGAATTTGTAACTTTACGCTCGTTTCGTTCACACAGGCGGTTACACAATGGTGACTTGGTACAAGCGAAGCCATACATTCTGTTGCTCCCTGATTTGTTCCTCCGCCTTAGACCGCGCCACCACTGGAGTTCATCGCATGTATGGACAATCTCCTGGAAATGCACTTACCTATAGGCCACGGCACATCTGCTTCGGAAACAAAAATACAAAATACGAAGGTTTTTGGTGGGTATATGTGGTTCCGATGGAATAACGACATCGGTCATGTCTATTTTTTATTTTCTCTAGTAAACACTGTACACGCCGACATGGATGGCCGAGGTGGCTAAGAGCGAGTACCGACTCAGCGCTTCGGTCCGAAGGGTCGCAGGTTCGAGTCCCGCCCTGGGCATGGCTGTTTGTCCCTTGACTTTGTATGTATGTGTTCTCGCGGAGGGCCTCGCGTTCTGCGGACCCCAGATCAGAGGAGCCCGCAAGTGTGTTGGTGTCTAGTGTATGGTCGAATATGCGTCCCATCGGGGCGTAAAGGGTAACCGGCTGTTGGCTGGATAAAAGCCCTAGATAAAAAAAACACTGTACACTATCTTAGCATATAAAAAGTGTTTTTGTTGTAATTTGGAATCGTAATTTGAAGAAAATTCAAATGATGAAATGTCCTTGTTTTGCAAATCGTTCAGCCGATTGAGTTACTAATTTATCTCAGCAATGCAGCAAAAATTGGGGATGCGGATGAAATGTGATAGTAACTGTACGAGACAATAAAGAAATTTCAGAAGTGAAAAGCCAGATTGACCGAAAGTACTCCGCGGAAATCCACTTT
The DNA here is from genome assembly GCA_011170035.1 of Teleogryllus occipitalis. Classification (NCBI taxonomy): domain Eukaryota; kingdom Metazoa; phylum Arthropoda; class Insecta; order Orthoptera; family Gryllidae; genus Teleogryllus; species Teleogryllus occipitalis. Next base: position 9,227 of record BLKR01008757.1, read on the forward strand.
CAACGTCGTAGAATCTCTTTTCATTTATTGGATTCATTATTTGATTCATCATTGGATTTATTATTTCATTTGACTAACAGAGACACTAAGACACTAGCCTTTATGCTAGTATGAGGCTTTACACCACCAAAAAGTTGTTAGGATGATGGATGTTTTTATGGGGTACGTGGCTTGTCATTGCAGAATTTTATATCAACGACAAATTCCACGAAAATAGAGCTACGATGTATTATTATTATTATTATTATTATTATTATTATTATTATTATTATTATTATTATTATTATTTTAATTATTATTATTATTATTGAGTCACATACAAAGTTTTAATCGTGTGAGACTAATCGAATAAGATGCATGCCGGAGCACATGTGTTCCTGAGTTTCAGAAATATATTCTTATTATCTCTTTTGTAATAGTAAAAGTTACTATAATTATGAAACCATTAAAAGAATAATATGCGATTGATGTGTGAAGTGAAGCATGCAAAAGCATTTCCAAGTTCTCTAAACAAACTTGCGAGCAAGGCTGTAACAATTCAAAGAGCAATTAATTTTTGTTTAATTTTTGATTCTTAACTAAATGATATTATTATGCGGAGTGACATTTTTGATGTAAGAATCTAATTATGATGCCGATAAATGACCATTGACAAAATGTAACAAAACGAAACAATACTAGCATGCCTGACTATTAAATTACATCTTTAGAAGCGAGACCATATTAATTGTGGACGGCGTTAGTCCGTTAAGTTGTTAATAACAGAACGAGTACGATATTTCTGAGCAAAACGACTTTGGTAGCTGAACCCGAAATTTTGAAACGAATAGTCTCACAATGAAGTTCTGGAAATATGATCAACTTTTTATTTCACACTCTGCCGCTTTTCCTTCTTTTTAATGTAATGTTACGAAATGATTTCACCATGAAAGAGTGAAAATAAACTCATCGCACACTGTATTTCTTCATCTAGAAACTCTTGATACATTGGTGGTTACTTGTACGTACGAAACAAATCAGATGTAGTTCGGAAAATAAATGTAAGATTCAGTTTTATTTTTCGACTAGATTAAAAGTATGTAATAATTATTAACGTTATTACGTCGATGCAAAGCGAAGAACAGATTTGGGAACAGCACTAATAAATAGTTTATAACCAACCGAGTCTGTTATTTGTATTATCGGTCGTGGTGTTTAACACTATTAGTTATACCACCTTCTTAAATGAAAAATTAACCTAATTAAGAAATACCTTTGCTTTTTCTAGACGTACTCATGTACCATGTTTCAGTGCCAACTCATTAATTTATTAATGGACGGTGGCAGGCGTCTTATTCTTAACGGGCGCCGGCTGTTAAGATTAGCTTTTCATTCTTGTCCGGTTACATTATGTGCATACAACGATACAGTTTTATAAAATCAAAACGCGACAAAGCTTGAAATAATCATATATTATGAAACGATGATACAGTGCACCAGAAAAGTCTCTCCGCAGTGGATCTGCTGGTTGGAGTGCTAGCACCAGAAATTGTTGGTAGATCGAGCTGCAGCTAGTAATAAAAGAAAACATAAATTGCCTACTCACCACAATCATAATAGATGCTGTAAATGTAGTCCCATTCAATTGTTTTCCAGTGATCTGGTTGCTACCAGCATAAATGCAATTTTTTATAATAGGCCCTGACTCAGCTCGGTGCGGAGTACACTGTATAATGATAGGTATTAACACACGAGTGTGAAGTCATATTACGATACGAACAGTATTGTAAACTTTATCCGAGTATATTAATACCAATTATATCGAGTTTTATACAACACTTTTACATTGAAGGTTACATGGTAGCTTTCATGAAGTGTTCAACAAACTTTACCTAATGGACTCCCAGGTGACATTGGTTAAGTATAAGCAAAAAAGTTGAAACGAGAGTATGCATGTTGCTTTAGGATTCAATTTATTAAAGATATGTTATCAAAGTTCAGTATATGTGTTCTTATTTCGAATCTTTTGAGTTCGTTTTCTTTTGAGTTTTGGGAACAGGCAAAGGCATGTGCAGTTTACCGTCTCCCCTCTGGTTTTCTCACCACAGTAATATAATAATCCAATGAAACATTTAATAGGACGATTACCAAAGATAGAATACTAGTCAACTATAAACGTCTCAGTGATTGGTGAAGCTCCAATACTATGATGAAACTGTATAACAATAACTGTTATTGTGCAACGGAAGGCAGCCATTTGTAAAGAGAATTAAACAATGAGAGTAGAAAATTGTTTTTTTACTGATAGGTTACAGATTGTTATTGCGTTCGATACGGAGCTCGACGTACACTACATATCTCACCTGGATCCAGAGAATCGTGGTTACGAGGGAAATATGAAAGCAGTTGAATGATGCTACATGTTCTCATATGGAGGGAATTATTAAAGGGAATTATGGGAGGGAAATATGAAAAGACAAACCGAGTCAAATTAACATCAAGTTAATGAGTAAATAAGTAAATATGAATCAGTAAAAGATATAAAAAATAAAATTATGTATGTACCGTGGACGTTAACTCGCTCTAATGATCGAGCGGTGACAAAATTCTCGGGGCCCTTTGGCCTCATAAAGCCCTTGGAGTATAAATAACTATTTGATAAGAGTGGTAAAGTGACATTTCATTTGCTAGAAGAAAAGGCTGTGACATGAGGCCGATAGGCTGAGTGAAGCAATCCTACAAGCAAAATAAAATATTTTACCACGTGTGTCATACACTATATTTTGGACAGCCTTTCTGACTTTAATTATACTTGCATTCAAGTAAACAAATCACTTAATGATACTTGTGAGTCAGTAGTAGCTGATGCGACCAGACGAAAGTATTTTGTTTTCTTTGTTGCATTCACAATTTTATCGGGATACCTGAGTATCGTCTCACTTTTAGCATTAGTGTTAAAAATTGAACTTTTATCACGCAGCGCATGCCCTGAAAGAACAGCTTTTACTATTGGATGTCTCTGTAAAATAGTTATTTTTGCAGCAAGGGTGTTATAAGGGTTCTATTTACCTAAGTCTTAATTATAACCAGTTAACGCCCGTGCTATATACAATACTTTAATTTTAATTATTCAGATTTACTTATTAACTGAATATTAACTTGACCCGGTTTCTCTTTTCATACTTCACTTCCAAAATTCCCTCTCATCATTTCCTTCATAAGAGAACATGTAGCATTATTCAATAGTTTTCATATATCCACGTAACCATGATCCTCTCGTAGGCACTAACAAGTAATAACGTATCAGTAAAAAATCAACAATATTTAAATCTTTTCAGTATCTAGAATGCGGGTTGACGTAGGTAAAAAATGAATATATTTAGAAAATCTACATTGCTACTTATTTTTTTAATATTTGTAAATCATTACAAAAATTCGTGTTTTCGGTCTTCAAACTCAGATGGAATAATTGGTGGAGAAGATTTTCATTTTCAACTGGAGAGCATCGTCTGCTATGGAAGCATCAGCAACTCCATCTTCAATTCCGTAATTGTAATCTTCACATTGCTCTTTCGATATGAACATCTGACATTGGCAAAATTGTAAAATCGAAGGGCCAAAATGAGTTCCTTCACTAAACTAGTAGTGTATCTTGTAATTGGCAATTAATTATAAAAATCTCAGTATCAAAATTAATTAATACACTGCGCCAGAAAAGTCTCTCCACATGCTGTGTGCAACAGACATTATGTTGTAGTACGAGCTGCGGCTTGAAAACATAAATTGTGTACTAACTACAATCGTAATAGATGCTATAATTGTTGTCCTCGTCACAAGTTTCCCAGTGATCTGATTGCTACCAACATAAATGCAGTTTTTAATTGGAGGCCCTGATTCGATTCACTGCGGAGAGCAGCTGGCGTACTGTAGAAACAAAATATGTTTGATTGAGTCCAGAGAATGTCAGGACAACAATATCCAAATATAATTGTTTAACTAGCAGGTACCGGGAGCGGTAGCTCGGTGCATCAACTGATATCACTGCAGCGCCTC
>BLKR01008758.1:0-13204 GCA_011170035.1 Teleogryllus occipitalis
ACTAAGTCATATACTACTTAAATTTTGAATTTTGAAAGGGAGAAAAAAACAAACAAAAAAACTCCCATGTAATAAAATCTATTTTCAAGGATAAATAAGCAATAAATTTTGGCTCTTATTACTTCCTGCCGCGACATGGAAACGATAATTTGAATAATTGTATTTCCCACTGAATTCTAGAAGACGTGCACAGAAAATGAAGTTACATTTATGTCCAGAAGCTAAACAAGGGGCCATCTCAGCATTTGCTCAATGCATCAGGGAAACTGGACAAAAAACCTGATCGAGATGGGGGTCATTGACCCGGAAGCTGTGTTACAATAGTTGTTACAGGTTGTTCATACTCATTTATACAGTCCAAATGGTAATTAATGCATTATGTATCATTGTTAAAATTAATGTTACTGTTTTTGTGATGCTCAGTATAGTCTCTAATTGTATAGAAACAGTTATGCAGCAGAAACGATTTCACTTGTGATTTAAACTTTTCTATTGAATTTAATCGTTTAATGTCATCTGGCAAAGTGTTGTAAAATAATGTACATGTATTGTATGTGAATTTTTGTAATGAGCTGTTGATACTGTCACCTGATGAATATGATTTCTACGTCGAGTGTTATAGTAATAGACTTCGGCATTTTCTGAAAATATATTCCCGCCCTTAAGCAAGTCATTTTTTACAAAACCACTGATTCGTAAATAAAAAGACACGGTAATGGTAGAATTCCTAGATTAATGAAGAGAGGTTTACATGAATCACGTGGGTGGGATTTGGTTATTATTCGTACAATTCGTTTTTGTAATCTAAAAGTTTGGGAGCTATAAGATGTATTTCCCCAGAATATTATGCCATATCTCAGGCGGGAATGAACATTCGCGAAGTATACACAACGAGCAGTATGAAGGCTGACTGAATTTTCAAGAATTCTGAACGCGTAGCATAATGAACTTAATTTTGTGTTCAATTCATTTAAATGGACGTTCCATTTAAGGTTTGACTGAATTGAGAGACCTAAAAATTTTGTTGCCTTAACATCAGTTAATGGCACACCGTTCATTTTCAATGGAGCACAGAATGGTTTATTTGAAATGGAGAACTGCATTAAAACCGTTTTCTTTTCGTTTACTATTAATTTGTTATTTCGGAACCAATTTGAAACATCTGATATTGTACTATTTACGGTTTATTTATTGCAAAGGATGTTCGTATCATCCGCAAAGAGAACCGTTCTTCCGTTTCGAATCGTCGAGGGCATATCGTTTACGTAAAGTAGGAACAGAATAGGGCCTAAAATCGATCCTTGAGGAACTCCACATGCAATGGGCAAAGAGTCGGAAAGGTGCGTACGTAATGTTCCATCATTCCAGTAAGGTATTTCAACTTTCTGAGATCGTTGTTTAAGGTACGAACATAACCAATCTAGAGCAATACCACGGATTCTATATGAAGGTAATTTTGAAAGTAAAATGTCATGATCAATGATGTCAAAAGCTTTTGAGAGATCTAAAAATAATCCAATAGGTGCCTCGTTTTGATCTAATGATGAGGCGACATCTTTAAAAAAAGAAAATATAGCTGTTTCCGTTGATTTTGATTTTCTAAATCCAAGTTGGCAATCTGAAAGCGCGTCGTGTTTAGTGAGAAAGGTTTCCATTCGTACGTAAAAAAGTTTCTCTAATATTTTTGAAAAAACTGATAGAAGAGAAATGGGCCGATAATTTTGAATTTCATTTTTGTTGCCTTTTTTGAAGAGCGGCTTAATTTTAGCTGTTTTGAAATAATCTGGAAACGTTCCAGTGCATAAAGAAGCATTAAATATGTGAGTTAACGGGTGTATAATGGTATACGCACAAGTCTTTAACAAAGAATCTGGGAATTTATCTAAACCGGACGAATATTTATTTTTTAGTTTACCGATTATTTTGAGAATTTCATAGGAAGAAGTTTTGGAAACGAACATTGTGTCTAAAATTTTGGGTGAACTGTCTGTTTTTGAATTTTGTGCCTGAAGACCCTTAGTGAGATCGGCAGCAATTCTCGAAAAGTATTGGTTAAAGAGACAAACCACTGTTGCCGGATCGTTTACATTTATATCGTTATATTTTAAAACAACATTCTTTTAAAATAATTTTCTTTAATTATTTGGAATCAAAGAAATGCGAAAAAATGTATGCATTTTCGGTACTTAAGAAACATACAATATAAATAACATAAACAAACAAACAAATTTTACGGGCAAAAAAAACTAAGTTAACGTTAATAGAAAAGAACTAAATATAGTCTAATGAATACTCAGAGCCGATCTTTGCGCCTTGTCCAGGGTTTCTATAACATTGACAATTTTGTGAATCAAAATGCTGTTTGTTTATGATGTAGTTTCAACAAACCTGGAAAATAAACTTTTGAAAATTACCCCAAATAGGGCGGAAACGTCAAAAAAAGTGTTACAAAATGTCACCGAGTCTATTTTACTAAGGTAAAAAAATACAACGAAATATATTCTTCTAATGTGAGGATGGAATAAAATAACCTGAAACGTTGGGAAACTTCAATGACTTCATGTTTTAATAACTCTCACAAAATCCCATGATCTGAAACTCCAATACATTCTTCTAGAATATTTTTTTCCCAGGATGATCTAATTTAAGTGTGATGTTAATAGTTCTAGGATGGAATGTTTTAAAGCTAGAGAAACCTCATAGAACCGTTGCTAAGGTAAAAAGTTGATAGGTCATTTTTACTTATAAAATGCTTAAATTTACCTTTAAGGGTGCCATCAAAATGTACACACACTCTAAGGAAAGAAAGCAACTGTTTACATAACCAATCTGAATTAACACAAACAGAAAATGATGAGCAATAATCATCATAGACTTTTTCAGTTACAACAGATGATAAATGCCCATCATCGGCATCAATTACACTTACACTTCTGAGTGCGTTGAACTAAGTCTGAGTTCATTCCAACTCACGGCATTTAAATGTCTTCCCTCGCTGCCAAGGTGCTGTAGCAGGTTTCCTGCGGTGGACAACATTCTGAATAGAACATAAATAGAATATACTCGCGTTGGTGGATGCGTTCCGTACGGATGTCTCCACTGCCGATGAACTTCAACGACATTCTCAGTTTTTCTAATTTATTTAATTTACAGATCCTACAGAATAATTTTAAAGGTAAAGGCTTCCTGCTTCAGCTGGGTGAAAACTTGGTTTTAACATTTACACCAAATAAAGTTGCTTCAACGCAAAATGAAATTGCACATAATTACACAAAATGAAAATTTTCTCTGTCTCTGAAACTCTTCCGTAAATGTCTTCCACTTGTGTCTGTGTCTCACTTCCCATGACCACGCCTTTGCTAGCTCGCTCATATCAGTCCATCTTCTGCGCTACCTGCCTGGATTTCGCCAGCCCGTTATTGGATTTCATACTGTAATTGAGTAGTTTCCATACTGTTGTAGAGCCCAGCGTTCTGATTGTTGCCTAATGTGTCCACACCAACTCCATTTCAATCTTGCTGCTGAACGAGCTGCATCCACTACAGCAGTCCTGTTCCTTAACTCTTCATTTCGAATTCTGTCTCTCAGGTTGAATCCCAAGGTTTTTCTTTCCATTTTCTGTTTGGCTTCTTTGAAATTTGTTAATTGTGATTTCGTTTATGCCCGAGTCTGAAATCCATAGGTGACAACAGAGAGAACGCATGAATTCATTACTACACTTTTCATATGAAAGCTTCCTTGTGTGTCTGTTAGTACGAAAGCAAGGCTCCAGAATTTGTTCCAAGCTAGGGATATTATTTTATTTCCTTATTGGTTCTTCTCATCTTTACACACAGTGGAGTGACTGAATCGTATTACAAGAATAAATTATTAAAAACAAGGATACAAATTAGAATTATAACTTGCACAAAGTCGAACTGATCCGAATAATACGTATCAAGAGCGTGCATGTTAAACAATTGTAAATTAGAGTAATTTTTACGAGCTTCCTCCAACGAAAATTTTACTGTATCCTGAGTGACACGAAAATCGCGCTTTAAGGACGTACTTACGCTTTTTTTGCGTTTTGCACATTTTTCCTTCTTCGGAGGATCCGATTACATTTTGCTCGTAGCTAACGAAAGGAAATAAATAAATAGAGAGGGCAAATAACAAAAAATCACGTGATTGTCGCTCAAAAATAAAATTACATTGATAATATATTATTAAAAGAAGACATTTGTAATTTTAATTTTTTAATAATTTTTTACATTTGTTAAATTAAAAAAATAATTTCACATACTTTAATTTTTTAATTTTCAATTTTCTTTATTATTACATACTTTCATTATTGTGTCATTCTCTATTTTTCATCCCACGTTCGGAGTACCAGACGCTACACAAAATAATACATTATTTCACAAATCATTTGAAGTTAGTTCCCACAATGCAAAAGCATATAAAAATTACATTCAGGAGAAATTCAGGTCAGAATCACCTCTTTTTTTTTCAGGAAGGTCCAACACATACCAGAATGTTTCAACTAAACCAATTTAGCTTTCGGGAGTGGAGCAGAAAGGATTTTTATTCTATTACCGTCCTGTAGAAACATGAAGCGCAGCATACTTCAGTACTCTCGTGCAATTACATATTTCGCGACAGTAGAACAGCGAGCGTGGACAAAGGAAACATTTGCTCAGATGACGTCAGCCGCCTGACCGTCAGCCTCTTGCGCCGAGACGACCGACCCTCCAGCTCCGCAAAATGAAAAAAAATATTCCCGCTGTCCCTGCGCCTTCGTAGGACCCGTGGTTCTTTGTTCCGCCCTTAAGTCGGCGCCCTCACGCGCCGACGAGGACGCAATATTCACCGTCGAGGGCTCTCTGCGTGTGGAATGAGCTCCGAGGACGCGAAGGGCGGGGGAGGGCAGGGAAGGGCCCGGCAGGCAGGCGTGGGGGGTGGAATGCGCCCATGACGATGTGGGGGGGGGGCGGGCGGGATGAAGCAGGGTGATGTGGGTCCAGCCATACCCGAATAAGGAAATAAGAAAGGATTACGGAAGTTATTAAAAATTAATTTAAAAGGACAAGAGAGGCGGAAGCATTGAAGGTGATATTGGACGAGAAGGAAAAGTGAGATAACTGCGAAAATAATGTTAGAGGACTGCGAAGAACAAAATGGAATAACTGATATGGAAGAGTAAAAAATTTCACATGAAAAGAGGAGCATATTTTTTATGAGCAGACGCGCTACAAATGTAAAGTCATTGAGATATGAGAGTTAAAGAATAAAAAAATATTGATTGAATTGAGGACGCCAGTACAGGATCAATCACATACATCATCTTTGTTTTTGAAAAGAAGAAAATATACAATAGAAACGATGAAATATCACGTGAATAAAAAGGAGAGAAGGGATAAAGGAAATTACGAAAGATTGCAAATGCTACGGAAAAATTAAGAGAACAGAGAAACGGGGGAAACAGAGGCAGAAAAGGGCGTAAAAAACTTTTTAAAAGAAGCTTCGGGCGATGTTTTTGGGTAATATTTTAACCATGTATTTGTTATTAATTATTAAACTGAGTATTTTTGTTTATTTGCCTACTTTTTAAGGGAAAAGCAATCTTTTATATTACTTATTCATTTTGAAGCATTAGGAGTGTTATATGGAAATTTTATAGTACATATAAATGTCTATTTCATCAATAAATGCGCATTTTGTGTTTACATACCTAAATGTTGCCTATTTTCGTGTTGATCAAATTGCAATTATCCTTAATCAAAAATTTAAAAATGTAAGGTTTATCTGGTTTATTAAAGGTTGTTCGATTTCTCTGTGCTCTGCAAGATAAACATGAAAAACTGTTTGTCTTGCAGAGCACCGAGAAATCGAACAACTATTGATAAACCAGTGTTTCGTTTTACTGCCACCACAATGCGGGTGTTTCGTATTATGAAACACGTGAAAAACCATGGGTAGAAGACGAATTACTTTTTATTTCAGATTTTTAGGCAATACTTACTTTCTCGAATACGTACTTGTATATGGAATATTATACGTAGTATAGAGGAAGTTATGTAATGCTGTGCGAAAAAAACGCAAATTTTCGACAGAAAAAAATAATTGCTGGGCTTTGATAACGAAAAAGTAGGTAAATCCAGTTGCTAAATTAAGAAAACAAATCCTCTAAAACGTGGTGTAACCAGAATTCCCGTTTTGTGGGTCCTTGATACTGAAAAATCAATTGCAAAACGTCCGCCCATCGTCTCTCCGTCCGTGAACATTACTAGAGTCTAAACCATACGTAAGAATCACTAATTAAACAAAATTTTGCTCTAATTTAACTTTAACATCAACACATTTCCAAACTTTTAACGAGGGGCAGCTGTATCAATAAGTAATTGCTAGAAGAATTCCCTTCCACAGTATCTTTGTCGTTTTCGCTCTGAAAATCGTTATTGAGGCCGTTGAAACATCGTTAACTACTTTATTCCTCATTCATTTATCTTATTATCAACAACACCGTCTCAACTCTTTTTTTTACAAATAAAACTGTCTGAGAAAATTCAAATCCAATAAAATAAATTCACCCTTTATTCTTATTTAAACTATCATTGTTTCTAAACTAACAACATGTATTTTATATGTGGGGGAAAGGGGGAAATTCTACACAAATTTCGTGAAGTTAACTCACCTTACTTGCTAATACTTGGTCAAAAGAGCGGCGTAATTGCAGAATTATTAGCAGGTACATACCTGGAAAGTAAGAGAACAGAACGTGAAAAACATGAACAGGTACTTTGTATTGGCAACATTAGACATGAAATTCACCGACAACATTGTCGTTCGACTATAACACCAAACTGCTCTTCAAGACCTTTTTATTAAAGTATTTGGAACCGTTTTTAAGAAAATGTTGAAGGGTATGTGAAAGCACGCAATATGAAGTGCATTTTTGCCCGCAACGTCCGGAGTGATAACCTTTTTTTGATAACCTTCATCAGAAATATTTTGAAACAGTTTTACTGAGAAATGAAAAATTCTTGTAATGGAAAATTGACGATTTATGGAGATATATAAAGATATTTTACAAAAAATACATTTGAGTAATTTAAAAAAAGCAAAAGAATACATAAAAGTGACAATTATGTCATGTTATTCAATGCATTAGTACAATACGTAAGAAAAAATAAAGGAAGATATTGGAGCCGTTTTCGAAAAATGGCGTTTGAGCGTTTTTGAAAATGCGCCATAAGTATCCGTGCAACGCTGTTTTTTAATACCAAACCACGCATTTCTGATACTTGGAAACGGCCATTTATCTCAGAAAACTCATTTTTTGTTTTCTTTTATTGAAACGTTGTTCTGAACACTTGCGGATGTGAAGGGGATTGCCTTGTATTTTCCCCATCATTACTTTTGTGTCCTCAAAACTGAAGTGTGTTAGTTGAGAGAAGAAAGTTTAGGTAAAATAAATGTATGGGGGTTGTATATGAATCGTGCACCATTTCCTACATTAATGTAGCGATACAAAATTTGTTAGTGGTTCTGATTGATAATTACTCTTCGTGCACAAAATTTGCCTTCGCGATGTAGAAACACTTTTCACATTTACATTTCACAAGTTTCACATTACTTTATTGACTTAAACGTGAGGTCTACTATTAATACTACGGATATAATAAAAAAAATGTGCGACACAAACTTTCTGCTGTATTATCGTTAAATTTACAAGACGTTTGGTTAAACTTAAGCAAAATTATCAATATTCATTTAATACTCTGAGTGAAAACTATTAACGTTCAACACAAGCACCTGTCAAACAGACTGTCGTTTGTCCCATGCCATCTGCAGAAGTCTCGTCTTTCAACTCGAGAAGTCAACAATGTTTGTTGTTTAAATGAAACTCATGACATCCTTTCAGTTTGTAGTCTTTGCAATAAACTTTGTTCCCAGACTTGTTTGAAACAGATTAGGTTCTCTAAAAGCATTTTGTTGGTTAAAGTAAGTGAAGTTTTTCCATAGTGTGTCATGAGTGACACACATTTATTTCACCAATTTCAAACTAACGATAGTAAATACGTGCAAATTCTTATCACCGAGACGCAATCTGCACTTATAAGTAATAAATATATAGTACATGTTAGTAGAAGAAAATGAAATCTGATCCATAAGAGTGGAACATGATTAGAACACACAACTTTTCTTTAAAGTTCATCTGGCGACCAAATACTTTCTTTGAATATGCTGAATGTTTCTGAAAATAATTTGCAACACATTGACCGTTATAGCATCCCGAATTCATCGTGAAATAAAGTCCCAATTTTCATAATTTTTATTTTGAAAGTTGTTAAACGAGTTTTATTTCCTAACAGAGGTTCCATATCATCGTCTGTGCATATTAGAATTATTCATTGAAGTTAGGGATTGTGTTGGTTTTTGTTAAGTCTATAATTCTTAGCAATTATGCTAGGAATTAACTATCATTGAGCTTAGCATAAGTGGCGGAGTAAACGCTAGTCCAAACTAGCTTAAAGCTTTCGATAGCTTTGGGCTCAATAGAATGGAACTGCTGGCAACGTTTCTGCACACGCCGCCATTCCCGTATTCCGGGAGCGAACGCGCCTCGCTTGCCACGCCGTACCTGGAGCCAGCGCTTGAAGGAGGGGGCGGGGCGGATGGAGAGTTGGGGGCGGGAAAGGGCGAGGCCGTGGGAAGGGGAGGAGAGACGGGGGTAGTGGGAAAGGGGAGGGCCCGGGAGAGAGGAGAGGGGCTGGGGGAGGGGCTGGGGGAGGGGCTGGGGAAGGGGCTGGGGAAGGGGCTGGGGAAGGGGCTGGGGAAGGGGCTGGGGAAGGGGTAGGGGAAGGGGCTGGGGAAGGGGCGGGTGCTTCGCGTGCCCCGACCCCATCTATTGGGAGAGCTGCGCTGCCAGCGAAAGCGATTCCCGCGCTCCCTGCGTCGCTCCCGCCCCGCCCGACGAATGGGGTTAATTAAATGAGAAGTCGGCGCCCAATAAGTCGTCTTCGCGCTGAATAGAGCCCGCGCCGCGCCGCCCAGAGGTGTTTATTCTGAGAACCGCGCGGGCGCGCGCCGGGCGCTGGGCGCACGAGAAGGTTGAGAAAGAGTGCGATGTCAGAGATTGACAATAAGTCATACCCCAATGGGTGAAGAGGAAAAAATACAAAGAATATGTGCTCGTATTTCAAGTCAATATTAAAAGGAAGGGCAGTCGTTATTCTTGCTTTTAGCAAAAAGTTAATATCATTGAACTTTTAAAAAACACCACCAGTTGTAGATATTTAAAAGTCTAAAAAATGAGCATAAAAACTGACGAAACCAGTAAAAACTTTCGACTTTTTTAACAAATTTACTTTTTAGGATTCGTAGGTCGTAATCATTGTATTCTTGGCGGTCCGGGATGAGCCTTGGTCGTTGGAGCTGTTTCAGCCATCTTGTTGTGGCCTTGGCCTTCTTTAGAGCTATACTGCTTCCTTTTTGATCCGTGTAAATCCGCTATGTGGCATGTGTTTATAAAATATATTCATTGAAAATTGAATTGATGCAATCCGCTGAATTAGTCGTGTGTTCAAACGAGGAGCGCCCTTAAGCGCCACCCCCCCGGCGGTGGCACCACCGTCCCTGCCGCCACTGGGCGCACGGCCGCCCGTGGGCGTGCAACGGCGTAACGCCCACCGCGTGCGGGTCGCCAGCCTGGCTCGGGGACTTGGCGCTACTCACAAAGCAGCCGGAAAGTATTACGTACATCACAGCTGCCCGTAACAATATATTCAATGCAATTAACATCAAATTCACAAGTGATTGAAACGGGAAAGTCGGTTTTTCCGTGGTTGAGGTTTAATTTATTTTGAAAAGTCCTCAGGGGCTGTTATGATGCCCGAGATAAAGAGCAAAGTTAACACACAGGAAATTATAACATGAAAAGCCCGAACACAACTTTTGTATGTCTGAAATAACAGTATTACACTCTCAAAACCGCCTCTGTAATTCATCAGCTCGAAGCCACTGCTTCATCGATTATTAACTCCGCGTTCAACCGAACGTTTTGCCCGTTTCCCATGAGAAAACGCTAATTTGCAAATCGACAGAGCTCTAACAGTTCGCCTGCGCGGTTGAGTGGCACCGAACTATGGAGCTCCTTGCGCCGCAAGTTGGGCTCGCGTGGAACTCGCGTGAAGTTTGCGACCGCGTAGGTCAAACAACGACCGAGGATCGATTCCCGGACCCTGAGCTTCCGCCGCGAGCTCTCAACAGGCACCTGCCTCCCCTCCCTTCAACACGCTCGCCCCCCCCCCTCCCGCTCGGTCTTCGACAGCGTCACAAAACGTAGCCCCGCCCACAGCTCGTTTTAGGATTGAAAGAGTCGGAGGAATAAAATTTTATTTAGCTATCGCAAGATGCTCATTGCTCAATTGTTTCCGTGAGTGAAGAAATTAGGGCAATGTAGTTTTAAATTTACTAGCAATAGAAACAGCTAAATTCCTTTCAAAACTGAAGGAATCGAAGCAACCTTATGATAACTTCCGTAGCGACCGCAGCAACGGTTATTTTTTACTTCATTTTAGGTCGGAAAACATAATGATAAGCGTTGGTAACAAAATAAGTAATGAATTACAGTCAGTGTGGTAGCTCTAAAAAAGTTTTTTCAACTGATTATTGATTGTTTTATGCTTCCAGGCATGTAAACTATCATGGACATTAGCCCTGTTAATGTAGTTAATGTTTTTACCCTTGGGATGAATGTGTTTCTTCTCCACGTGATGGCGAGATCCAGCGCAAACCTACACGTTATCTTGGACGGCAATTCTCCCGCCACGTGTCTTCTGCAGCGGGCTACCGCTGTAATCATGACAAGCTTTGAGCTTCAGTCTGTTGTCTGACATGTGTGGTATGGTTGTGATAGAAAAAGTGTGTGTGCGCGCGCGCGCGTGTGTGTGTGTAAGTGCAAGAAAGCATAGAAGAAAAAAGAGACAAGTAAGGCAGCGCGCGGTCCGTGGCTCAATTGTTAGTGCATTCGTCTGATGTTGATCGGAGGGATCACGCAAATCTACCGATCAAGCAGCCGGCCGCTTCAATTCTCCTCCAAATCGCGACTGAAATCAACCTAGCTATGTAGCAAGTGTCGAAATTTGGTCGAAAATCGTTGGGACATGAACCATAGAACTTCCCGGTCAGAGTCGCCGCAGTCAGAAAAACTGCTGGTTTTGCGATAAACTCAATCCGTAAAGCTGTTTCAAAGTAGGTAAAGAATGCTCTCTGTAATGAGATTGGAGTAAATTACTCCAGGCTCTTTATTGACGACAACAACAAAACAACAAGAGGAGTGTAGTACGTGTAGGGATTGGGTGATACTGTAGGGAGAGTAGTGAATGTGTGGTAGTGTAGTGCCTGTAAGAGTAAGCATGTGAAAGAAAGGAGTAAGGAAAGGACAAGGAAGAGGGAGGAAAGATCACACGCGGTCCGCGGCCTGTCTGTTAGGATATTGCTCCAACTGGTATTGATCAGTGAACGCTCGAAAAACTATCAATCAGCTGGCAGCTAGAATTCTTAATCCATTTTAACTATCAAAACTATCAATCAGCCTCGCAGCCGGCAGCTAGAATTCTCCTTCAGAGAACGCCTGATTTTCAACACTAGCTTTGGTGCAAGAATTGAAAATCCAGCGACAGTCGGTACTCGAACCCTAGAACGTCGCGTCAGAGGTGCTTCAGAGACTTTACCGTTCAGCTCATATATCCCATGTGTGAATTGTGAAAAGTAGCTGGAGCATTTTGCGCGTATATCTCTCGAAATTTCATCCAAAGATTGACCACCCGACTCGCCTTGTCCCCTCAAACCCAAGCTTAACTACCAACTGTTGTATACCAAATCAAAAGCAAAGACAATCTGTAACACAACAATTTATTTTATTCCACAATCTTCTAAGAATTACCCAAATACACGTATGCCAGAGTCTTGATAACAGGAAGAATGTCCATCAGCCGGGTCGTTGTAAAATGTGGTACAGTCCGAATTCCAATAATCACGATCCTAACACAAAGCACGTTCACCATTCAGTTTTCTTCCAGTCTCGACGGTTACGAATCTAAGCTCAGAGTGGCCAAGGCCTCCGGCACTGCGGCCCTCCGTTCGGTGTCCCCCTCCCCGCCGGGGAGGGGTGACTGCTCTGCCCCTTCCTGTTCCCGGTCGCCGGGTGGCGACGGGGCGCGCTCGCTGCTCCCTCTATCCGCGGTGCGGGTACTTCCTAGCCCGCGACGCCGCCGACGGTATTTCTGTAGTGTCTGTTCCTACAGATATTACACCAACATCGCCTCATCTTGTTCCCCACAGGCTCATATCGCAACCGTCACCGCAACGTCGTCATCGAGGCGACAAATGAGCAAACCGCTCATCCGTCGTCTCTCGAATCAAGAGTACAAATCTGGTGGAGTGACGTAGACGACCAATCGGACCCTGGGTCTCGCGGCACCGCTCACGTCGTTAGCCTCAAGGAGCAGGCAGTGAGAAGGCGATGCTACGCTTTGTTCCGTCCACGCTACAAACGCCCTTGGCGGCAGGTCATTGTTTCCTCCTTCAGAGGCTGGCCGACGCGGGCATCCGGCGCTCACACCGCTGGCCACCCTCACCGTTGCCCCCCCACCCCCCACCCCCACCCCGGCTGCCGCCAACGCGTCCCCCGAAGGGCCGGTAGCCTCTACCCCCAAAACGGCACTCGCCGGCAGGTCGCCGTCTCTGCCGGAACAACAATATCTCCGCAACGGACAAAGCAAACCCGGCCCGGCCCGGCGCCATCTGGTTTCTTTCGTGTTGAAGGTAACCCCACTGCCTTCGGCAGGGGGGGGGGCAGTCAGTATTCATAGGTGCTCATCGAGCAACAATTCTGCCTTCGGCAAGTCGAGAACGTCCAACGCAGACGGACTTTCAGTCCGTACGTAAGTTTTGGCTGACCAACGCGAGCCAGATTCCGTGCTGTGCTCCCATTGAGGCGCTACATCGGCGCCCTTGTGGGAGGGACCTTGTGGGAGCGCGCATTCATTTGCGCCCCGCCAGTGCAACGCCGCAAGCACACCGCCGCCGGCACACCGCCGCCGGCACACCGCCGCCGGCACACCGCCGCCGGCACACCGCCGCCGGCACACCGCCGCCGGCACACCGCCGCCGGCACACCGCCGCCGGCACACCGCCGCCGGCACACCGCCGCCGGCAC
>BLKR01008759.1:0-13183 GCA_011170035.1 Teleogryllus occipitalis
TATTGATGTTTATCTGATTGAAATGAATTCTAAGAAAGAATCAAATTCAACATTTGATGGTAATTTTCAATTCTTTATATTGTTTTATGAATAAATGTAAATATAATGTCTTTGAAATTATCATTCAATTAATTCTTTGTGATAGTACTTTTGGAAGATCATCGATTGTTTATTTGTTGAGATCTATTTTCAATTCAATTCAATTTCTGTCTTTTTTCCTCTTTCAAGTCTTTCAATTTGTAAAACAGAATTAGAAAAGAAAAACAACATTAATTAAGCCACTGAAACTTTTGTTTATTAAACTAATTCCTTTAAATTTTTTTATGATAGTTCAGACCCTCCAAGTGGTGTGTTCGGACCTCTTCTCAGCTGGATCAGAATCAGTTGGTAATACCCTTGGGTTTGCATTGTTATACATGGTCTTATACCCTGAGGTTCAAGAAAAAGTTCATGCTACCATTGATGAAAACCTTGGTCGAAATCATCAACTGTCATTGCAAGATAAGGTCCTGTAAGTATATTGTCAATCTGATTCTTTTTATATGTAGGTATGGCATAGATTTCAGAAACTAATTTTCTTTATCTGTAGTGTTCCATATGTGGAAGCTGTAATTCTGGAAGTGATGCGTTGCAATACAATAGCTCCAATCACTGTGCCACACAGAGCATTGAAAGATACAACATTGAGTGGATATTTCATCCCTAAGGTATATTTTTTCAGCTCTAGTTTATGTTATATTTCCAGAACTGACTTAGAACTCCAAAATTTATTCTAAAGATTTTGAAGTTGTTTTGGATCTCTTAGAAACAAGTGATTTTTACTTTGGAATTAAACAGTTCTTTAGAAATTGATATCATTTTATCAATGCTTCTACAAATCTTTAGTGTTATTTTTGAGACATAAAATTATTAAGTCTTGAATTATGTTATGAACACAATTTATGTCTTTGTAGAATACAACTGTGATTGTGAGTCTGTGGAACGTTCTTCAAGACAAAGAGCATTGGGGAGATCCTTGTAACTTCCGACCATCACGCTTCATTGATGAAAATGGGAAAGTAATCAAGGACAATACATTCATCCCATTTGGACTTGGAAAGCGGTTGTGCCCTGGAGAGGCTCTTGCAAGAAACAATCTCTTTCTATTTTTTACATCAATTATGCAAAAATATTCAGTACACTTGCCACCTGGTCATCCTAAACCATCAACTCTAAGCCTCCCAGGCTTTACCACAGCTCCAAAGCCATTTGAAGTCACTTTTAAGAGCAGGTAAATTTGCTTGCATATCATCAAAATGATATTATTATGAAATACAATAGAAATTCTGCAAGAGAATGTGCAAATAATATAATCAAGTAATAATCAAGTTATAATCAAGTAATAATCTGTGGAAATACCTGCTGGCTCTCTGAAGACTCAATTATCTCAAAAGCAGGAAGTAAATTGTGAACTTTTTTACCCTAAAGAATAATTCTGTAATGTTCTATGGTATGGCAACAATATAATATAAAATATGGTGACCTCTTATCATATTATATTTTACATAGTACCGATCTTAAACCTGTACCATTGTGCATCAAGTTTGCACCATTTGTTGAAAAGGAATTATTGAGAAACTGGTAATGAAATCTGATGTATTTAAGATGTTTTTAATCAAACTAGAAAACTAATTGTCAGCACCAGAGAACTTACAATACCACAATCAATTAAAAGCAGAAATTGAATGGGAATTTCAATGAGATCTGAAACTATCAACAGAAAGCTTATGACAGTAGCGTAACAAAATGAGTAGCAGTCTGCCCGCAAAACTTTTATCCTCCCCTTGGTAAAAATGTAAAGGCCTCTGCCTTTATTATTTAATTTCTTGAAAGTAAGAATTTGATGAAACTAAGCTATCGAAGCAGAAAAAAATCATTCTTTTGGAAGATGCTGTTTTTAATCTTTTATTGTATCAACTACTGCAAAGAATCAGAGACAGTATCACGTAACTAATGTTTCTTACAATCACAAAACCTTTACACTAAAAGTAGGCCCTCTTTTATTTGGGCCTGCTCACATTGCGGACCTTGTAGGCTCAGAGGTTACGCCACTGGCTTATCCTATCAGTAAGATTATTATTACAGTAAGAATAGTTCTTATTAAGATTTATTTTATATAAAATAAGTAAACACTGAGGTGGTTGTTATTTGGAAAAATTTGAATTTTTTTATTTATATTTAAAATTGGAAGGAAATATTTTCAAAACAATTTAACATCATGGAAACCAAACATTTTAATTTTGTCTGTGTCATGTTTTACTCATCTCTCTCCAACTATTTGGCCTATCTTCAGATTTATTTCTTTTCCATGTTAATTAGTCTGAAAATTTGGAACCTATTCTTTGAGGTCCTGTTATGTCTCTCTACTCTTTACATTCTCATCTTCTTTCCTCCTTTCAATTTTTTAAGTAGGGAAGAAGAAGTCTTTAATTCAATCTCTGTTTAATTCAGTATTTAAGTCTATATATTGACATTATCTGAAGAAAGATAATTGTAAACTCATCTTCAAAAAAATGAACTTGAACTGTCAAATGTACTGCTGAAATAATTGAACTGAACTATACTGAACTGAAATGTACTGCTGAAATAATAACTTGCACATCATGATATGAAAATATGAGAAATCTTAACCATATTCCTTGTGAAATATATTGTTATTAATTAGAATAGTATATGTGAAAAGAGTAAATTAATCTCGTCTGTTAAGTACTGTTAAAATGTTCTGGAACAAAAATCTGCATTAACCTCAAATTTTCAAGAAATATTAATAAAGCAAAATATTAACACACATATTTCAATTTTAATGAAACTATTTTTCAAATAATTTTTACTGAAGAAATATGTGTTTATCTTTATGTGTTATGAGTTCTGAGTTGTTATAACATATCTCTTTCTTCACCTGATATTGTGTGACTTTTAGATTGTGAAAAAACACACACTTTAAATTCCAATTAATTTAACTTAAATGAATTATCATTTAAGTTAAATAACACTTAAATGACTTAAATAACACTTAAACACATAATAAAACTTTTTTTTTTAACTATTGCTTAAGAAGTAGCCAATTAGTTGATACTGATCTAGTTATTAATTTCTACACACTGTGTAGTGCAGAATTTTATTATGACTAATGTACTCTGAATAAAATCAATTACCTCTGCCAAATAAAAATATTTTTTATTTATTTTTTGTGGTCATGATACAATAATTGTCATTAAACCCTAAGTATGCTTTATACTTAACACAAGTTTAATAGCAATTTTTCTCTGAAACTCAATCCTTCTACTTTCTTTAAAGAGAGCAACAAAATATATATTCCCTTTCTATGGAACCTATCAACACTTTCAAGCCCTGTTAACGTGTAACTGTTGAAAAGGAAATTACTTCCCGGGGTCCATAGATTTGATAAATAACTATTCAATACACACACCATTACATTTTGGAGCTGAAGTACTTGTGGATACTCCACTCTGCAGAAGAAGTGGGTAGAAAATCACAAAATATAAATGATAATATGATTATAATAGAACAATTATATGGATGGACATTGCTAAAACTATTTTAAATTAATATTACCAATGGTAGTCAACATGGCTTAGGCAATTGCAATGGCTATTTGCCATGACAAACTGTCTTACTAAACAATCAACAATCACTTTGACATTTGTAGGGGGCTAACCCTGACAGTGGCCTTCTAGTCATGGCAATACTGGTGATCAAGGCAAAGACAATGGCTATTTGATATTCTTCACTTGAGTCCAAGTCTCTTTGGTTATTAATAGGGAATGGAATTTATTGTATTAAAAAATTCAAAATATGTACATACATATGTACTTATATTTTTCAAAATATGTAAGAATGTATGTGCAATAAAATTCATTACTGTGTTTAAAATTGTTCTCTACAAGCATGTGCTAAGCATAGAACGTCGTCAATCAGTTCTTAACAAGCATTCGGAGAGGCTGAAAGTAGGTTCTACCTCTACAGAAGTAATTCTACACTAGATATCACCACTCATTAGAATTTCATTCGAAATACAAAATACGTTCATAGTATATATTACAATGTTTCCGAGAAAACAGCGTTCCAATGAATAGTAGTACGGTGTGCCAGATATGGATCGCGGGGAGGGGGTTAAAGGGAATCCCCCTCCCCCCAATCGAACAACGCGTAAGACAATTTTCTCTAAAAAAAATAGTTTTCGATCGAGTAACGAATGTGCTCTTTGAAACATGAGCAAACACGTAGCTGAAATTACTTTTGTTCACATAAATCCGCTCATTCTTCACTCAGAGTACGCAGTAAGCGGGGGGGGGGTGACTATTATGGTGAAGATATGGTGGTCATAGAAGTTCAGCAGCATTACATTTGATTTTTAAGAAAGATAATTTCGTAACTTATAATGCAAACGCGCATCTGATATGTTCCGTTTCGACGTATAAATATATTAAAATATAACGAAATATGTAATACTAAAATATGTAAAAATATGTAAAATAAAAATAGTTCCAATTCATTCAGAATGTCGTGTAAACTCTAAAAGATATTGAATTCAGGTATCTAGTTTCTGTAAAAACGTGTAATTGCATGGAAATCCGTTCCCTGTTTATTTATTTATTCATTCATTCATTCATTCATTCATTCATTTCATTCATTTATGCCAAAAACAGTCAAAAACTGTGTATGACGTGCTATGGGGTGAAGTGAATATTGTGCACGTTTTCAAAATTCTGTGATCCCTACACTAAGCCATATATTACATGAATTTTGGAAACAAAAAATACAAAAAAAAGTTCCCTAGTTCCTAATCCTAATCCTTAGCAATATTAGCACACACAATGTCCTTCTGATCCTTAGCTCATGGCCTAACCACTCAAAGTTTAGTTCCTGTGTGAAGTTAATTTCACTCTTTAGGCCTGTGTCACACGAATGTTGCGTTGACGTCAGCTGCGTCGATGCATGGGCTCACGAGTCACCACGACGCCCAGCGAACATCGCGCGATGAAAGGCAGTAACGCGCGTGATGTTGACTTATGTTTATTTATTTATTTAGTCAAAAACTGTATGTGACGTATGGGGGGCTCATCTGCGCACGCTTTCTTGAGTTACAGAACCCCTTCCCAACTATTTAACTATTAATAGTTGAAAGATGAAAAAATAGTAATAATAATAATAATAACAACAATAATAATAATAATAATAATAATAATAATAATAATAATAATAATAATAATAATAATAAATTTAAAAAAGTGAGATATTAACATTTCAAAATCTAGATATTTTCGTTGCCGAATTATAGAAAACTTATTTGTAACGGTAAACGAACCAACAGATTTGATTTTTCTCTATTGCTAACAAATAGAAACTCACCCTAAGCTCCACTACCACCACAAGCAAAAGGAAAGCTCAACAAAATGTGCGCATAGTGAAGCTACATTTACGTCCAGAAGCAAATCAAGGGGCCATCTCAACATTTGCTCAATGGATCGGGGAAACTGGAACAAATCCCGATGAAAAATGTATTTTGCCTGTCTTGCTAGCGCTTTGGGCAAAACGCACGTCACCAAGAGCGTTCGTGTACCGTTTCGCATAAGATACAGAGTTAATCTACAACGCACATTGAGCGACTGGCGTGTGCATGCATCGACACAATTGTCTTGAACGTTAGGTGACGCGCGTCAACGCAACGCTCGTGTGGCACAGGACTTAATTAATCGTGTTCAAAAAGTGTAATGTTTGCTCAGATCTAACTAGATAAAATTTACTTTCTTTTTTCTTCAATGAATATCTATCGATTATTATTAACACAACAAGTTCCACTTTTTATTTTTGACATTTAAGAGTAATTTATTTAGCGTTTTACATACAGAATTTTTTGATGAGGTTTTTTTGGGAGATCGTGCCTCGTCACTAAGGGTCTGGATCGATAAAGGCTACAGTTACAGCTAGTCTTTGTCGAATATTGACTCTCGTTTATTATGGTTCCTCTCGATTTTTTGATTGATTGATTTATTCATGTTTCCGGGCGCGTCAACTGCTCTGGTCATTAGTCCCGTTAGTGTAGTGCATGTTTTTTTCTCGGGAGATGGTGGTGATCTTCCCCCGCTGGATGGCGAAATCCGGCGCCGACCTACCGTCGGCTAGCGGGGTTTACGCCTAACCAGGACTCTCCCACCAGTGGGGCACCGCCCCAGCCGGGCCAAGCTCTAAGCTCCCGACTGGTCTCCCGAGATATGTAGTAGTGTAGTGCATGTTAGTGTAAGTGTGTGTGTGTAAGGGGAGATGATAGGACAAGGAATGGGAAGGACAGATCGCGCGCGGTCCGTGGCCCGTTTGATAGGGTACTGCTCTGGCATTCGCCTGGTGTTGATCGGAGAAACCACGGAAAACTACCGATCAGAGCAGCCGGCCGCTAGAATTCTCCTCCAGACAGCGACTGAATTCGACTTAGCTGAAAAGCTAGTGCCGAAAATCCTGCCGCCGTCAGGACTCGAACCTAGGACCTCCCGGTCAGAGGCGCTGCAGTGACATCAGTTGATGCACTGAGCTACCGCTCCCGGTCCTCTCGAATATTATATGTCTCGTTTATGATGGTTCCCAGGTCGACAATCGTTTTTTCTCGGAGCAAGTGTCTCGTTACAAGGGGTCTGGTCTTTTTTGAGGATCCCGTGCCTCGTCACTAGGGGTCTAAATCGATAAAGACTAGAGTTAATGCGAGTCTAGATCGAGCTAGTCTCGTTTACGACGGCCCCCGGTTCAACAATCGTTTATTCTGGGAGCAAGTGTGTCGTTACTTGTGGTCTGGTCATATTTTGGAGAGCCCGTCCCCCGATACTAGGGGTCTGGATCGATAAAGATTAGTGTTAAAGCGAGTTTTAGTCGAGCTAGAGTGTCGTTTAAGAGAGTCCCGTTTTTTCTGGCATCAAGTGTCTCGTCACTTGTGGTCTGGTCGTTTTTTGGAGAGCCGGGCCCCGTCACTAGGGATCTGGATCGATAAAGACTACAGTTAAAGCAAGTCTTGCTCGAGCTAAAGTCTCCTTTATGACGGTCCCGGATCGACAATTGTTTTTCTGGGAGAAAGTGTCTCGTCACTATTGGACTCGACGTTTTTGGGAGCCCCTGCATCGTAACTAGGTGTCTCTTGCGATAAACACTAGAGCGAGTCTTTGTCGAGCTAGGGTCTCGTTTATGAGTGTTCCCGGGAGTATGAGTGTTCGGCAATGGTTTTTTATAGGAGCAAGTGACTCGTCCCTTGGGGTCTGATCGTTTTTTGTGGAGCCCGAGCCTCGTCATTAGAGGTCTGAATTGATGATGTGTAAATTTAAAGCGAGTCTTTCTCGAGCTAGAGTCTCGTTTATGACGTTCCCCGTGTCGACAATCGTTTTTTCTGGGAGCAAGTGTCTTGTCACTTGTGGTCTAGAGTTTTTTGCGGAGCCCGTGACCCGCCACTAGTGTCTGGATCCATAAAGATTAAAGTTATAGCGAGTTTTGGTCGAGTTGGAGTTTCATTTATGACAGTTCCCGAGTCGACAATGGTTTTTTGTATGAGAAAGTGTCTCGTCACGTTTGGTCTGGACGTTTTTGGGGGAGCCCGTGCCTCGGCACTAAGGGTCTGGATTGATAAAGACTATAGTTAAAGAGAGTCTTTGTCGAGCTATAGTCACGTTCATGACGTTCCACGGGTCGACAATCGTTTTTTCTGGGAGCAAATGTCTCGTCACTTGGGGTCTGGTCGGTTTATGGGGAGTCCGTGTTTCTTCACTAGGGATCTGGATCGATAAACTCTACTCCTTATCGACCCACATCGCTAATGATGAAACAGTGACTACCCGAAAAAGCAAACAGACCATCGGAAAAGTTTGAAGAAAAAAATTAAAGCCAATTTTTAGAAAATAGCTTTTGAGCGTTTCTGAAAATGCGAAATTTTGAGTTAATTTTAACAGGAAACTTGAGTTTTCGAGAAACTTTATATGACATTATTTAAAGCACATTTACTCAATAATACAACAAACGGAACAAATCGCCAATAATGTAAAATTAATTTTGCCGCATCCATTTTTTCTCAAAATTTACAGGAATATAATTTTTTTATATTTCTCACTCCGTTAATATGTACATTTCCATCGATTTGTATACATTATTACATTTGTGAGTGAAAGTGCTTCAAATGACTTCAAATGATTTTTTTCGGAAACTCAATATATTCCTGTGAAAAAGAGCTTCAAATTTCGCATTTACAGTAATGCTTAATCGCTTTTTGTTAAAAATGGCTTCAAAATTTGTAATGAAAATGTCTATTTTTAACGAGGTATTACTATCTTTTAATATTCTTGAAGTTATATTTTAGTTCTACTATTAAAAAACCGAAAAGTTGAGAAAATATACTTTCGGGGACGATAGATGGCAGCTGATCAGAGAATGGAACAAGACCTTTAAGTCAGTCCGCACCAAGGAAATTAGAAAAAATTGCTACAAGAAAGTCTGTGCCATTCTGTAGCACCTTCAATAAAAACAGTTCTTCAAAAGAGTTCATGTTCAATATTTTGAAAATATGAGTATTTCTGCGTAATTGTAGATGAAACATAGGCGCTTTTATAACCATTTTAAACAATTTTCTCAGAAACGGTTTCAAATTTAGTCTTTCATTTTTATCCTCGTATGTAGCAAAGAACTGTAAAGATAGTGGTAATGGTCCTATTTTAGGCGCATTATGCATTTTCAGAAATTGCAAAATTTCCGAATTGTATAAATTCGGATTTCGCACGCTTTGTTTTAGGCGTTGCCAGTTCGGAAAATAGCAAGACAGATGTTTCAAAATTCTTTGAATTCATCCCAATGTTGTCGGTCTTGATGGTTGTATGAAAGAGATAATGTTTTTATGAAAGCAAAAAAATTGAAGGTAATAAAATTTAACTTAAAACTAACAATCACACTTCTATAATTTAAGAAGTTTTAATTGCTTAATACCATAAGGTATTACAAATTGAAGGCTCACTTCAAATGGTATCTTGTTAAAATTATTCTGACTTTTCTGAATTATGTTCTGGAAATACTGTAACATTTAAATTTATCCATGTTCATTTTATTTCTAAAAGCAAGAAGTTACCACTCTTCCTGACAACGGAAATAAATGCAGATAAGCACGAGAGGCGATTCGTTTGAATTAGACTTTTTCAAGTTATAACTTTAGTACGACAGTTTAGTTTAGTTACGGTTAGTTTATTACGTAACTATTTTCAATCATGTGATAAAGTATGTGCTGTTGTAGCACCTCTAGTTACACGAGAAGTAGCTTGCTTATAGTTAATTCAGTTAACTATACAGTACAGTTATACAGTACAGTTAACTCAGACCTCAAAGTTCGACTCTGACGTATTTGGTGAGAAAATCTTCGCTTCTGCGTCTGACATCACTAAAAACACTAATATCTCTTTAAGATAAACTCTATCATCGGACTTTGTACCATTACGTCGTGCCTCATACAGGTAGCAAAACAATTCTGAATTAATGTGACGTGCGCGAAGACGCGATAATTATCTTACTTCCGAAAGTGATATCTTCTTAGATCATTTCTGTTATGAGTGGTGAGGTACAAAAGAACGTTGTCGAACAAAAACAACGAGCGAGATTCCGTATTTTATTCAATATTAGATTTTTAAACGAGTTCACGAAGTTTCGAAAGTAATTTTTTTTTCTGTTTTCAAAATTTTAGTAGTATATGACTTAGTGTAGGGATTACAGAATTTTGAAAATGTGCACACAATTCACTTTTCCCCATAGCACGTCATACGCAGTTTTAACTGTTTTTTGACGTAAAATAAATAAATAAATGAGAGAAAGGGTGAAATAAATGAGAGAAAATGAAGAGCTAATTCAATATTGTGCCGAAGCGAATCTATCCATGCTTTTACTACGGCAGGTGAAAAAATCAGACCATTAAAACTCTTGTAGTTTCCATCGTTCTCTACTTTTAACAATATATTAACATAATAGCCTATACGAATATCATTTCGGAATTGATTAAAAAAAATGAGTTAACAAGGAAAAATCTGGATCCGGTTATTGAAAATGACAATGAACGCACCCTATCTATATAGCGTGTGTATACGATTCCCAAGGTTATGGATTTGTTTAGGATCGTTTTCCAGAAGGAAGTGGTTCAAACCATACCGTCTTTGTTAATAGTCGAGTTCTTGATTCTTTTCTTTATTACTTCATGACAACATTAAAATTTATTAAGAGTGTAAACACATAATGCTGTGTAGTAACACAATAGTATACATAAGAGTAACACATGATGGTATGTACGTACGTTCAAAATGCAAAGACAATTAGTTATTTTTCCATTTTTACTTTCTTCTATTTACTATTTAGAAAAATTACGTAAATCCCTGCATGTCGACCTGTAAGTCGGCGTCGGATCTCACCATCCAGCTGTAGAACACCGTTATCTCCCATGATTAAAAAATGGAGTGCACTTACTGAACTGATGACTATTGTCCGTCATTGTCGCACCCAGAGACACGAAACAATCGTGGAACCTTAAGTTCGAGTGGACTCACCTGCACCTGTGACTCAAGGCCGGTTAGCTTTAGCAGACCATTTGTCATTGATATATACAAAATAATAATTTAGCAAAAAATATAATAAAGTGAAATTTGACTTTTTCATTAATACATCCACAATAATGTACTTTGGAAAACTTCACTTACAAGACATTCCGAACCATTAGTTACCAGTACCATTCGTAATGACGGTTTCATCATGTTCTATCCGCACAAAAAGTTTATTCAAAGGACTCGTTTTGAGAAGCTCTTGGTTAAGTAATTTTACATGCTCGTACCCGGAGTACGTATATGCGGGGAATGTAATGCTGCGGAAGATATCGAGATTTTACCGGAAATACACGTTTTGAGGTCCCCGGATACCGAAAAAGCATTTTTCTTTCTTTCTTTCTTTTTCAAAACTGTCCATCGGTATGTCTGCGTGTCGGTCCGTCCGTCAGTGAACAACACTAGCACCTAAACCTGCTCGTAGTATTTTTCCAAAAAGAATATTCCCTGTTAGATCTGGCTCGACTCAAATCCCATGTTTTTGAAGAGTTCTTTAAATTTTGGAGGTACTTTCCATAAAGTCTCTAGCATTTTCAAAGTTTTTTTCAAAAATGGCTCGATTTTTTTCATTACTTCTTCTAAGAATAAAGTGAAATACACTTGTAAAGACGGCATAGTCTTTTTTGCCGTTAACTCTCAATTTCTGAAAAATCAATAAAATTTATTTTTTTGGACATCCGTCTACATTATTGAATATAGAGATTTTTTCTTGAAACAAAATTTGTTCTTCCCAACTAGTTCTTTAATTAGGATGATGTACATTTTTTTGAGTATTAGTGGAGTAATTTTTGCGTAACCTCTCAGTTCTCTGATTTTTTTTTAAATGTGACATTAGTTGATGCCCTGAGCCACCTGTCTTATGGATTGAATTAATAATATATGCACCTTTTCATATTATATTTTTCCAATGCTAATTATTTTATATTCTCAACCGCCTTTCTCCTCCTTTGCCGAAATTGTGGATTGAAGATGCACCCAAACTCCCGAACGACAAAGTCCTGAGCGACATTGTTTTCTCTAAACATACACATAGACACGAGCATGTGAATAGTATCACAAGAATGTACGTCCTCATAGCATTGTATTCGATAGTTGTCAGCAGGTACGCATATGACGTATCCGCGGCTAATTCATACTACATAGTACTCAGTTAAATCAGCGAGTCCACCAATCAGTCTACCCAGCGAGTACGTGCCTGAATCCCGCGCGTGTCTATTCAAGCCCATTTCTTATAACCATGTAGCTACCATGTAACGGAAGTGTAATGGTTAGAGCATCGGACTATACCCAAGTTCGCGGATTTAAATCCGAACGAAACCGTCGATTTTTAAGGGCGACAACCTCCTACATCTTCCTTCGGAGGGGAAATAGAGCCGGATGTCCACGTTGTAGATTTTCTGCACCAAAAAGATCCTCAAGCCTAAAATAAATCTCTGAGCTAAGTTCTAATTGTCGCCCTAGTGACACTTTCTTTCCCTGCGAGATGACGAAGGGAACATATTGATTGATTTAATTTATTAGCGTTCTCAGCTATTTGTTATACAAAATACATATTCACATACATAGTTTATATTTATAGGTATAAGTTATATCTATTAACTATTTACAAAATTAATTTTCTATTTTGATGTATTTTATAATTTTTCTTTTAAATTCTTTAATTTGTTCACAATTTTTTTTATTTCTAACGGTAATTTATTATATAATTCAAATCCTTTGTCAAATAGTCTATTTTTTGCCAGCGCAGTTTTACTGAAATTAATTACTAAATGTTGTGCTTGTCTTGTTTCCCTTGTTATTTTATCTTTCACTCTTTGGATTTTGTTCACTAAATCTTCGGTTAAATGATTATTAACTTAAAAATAAAAATTAGTGTCTTGTAATGAATTGTCTTTTATTGACATAAATTGCAGAAACTGATCTTTAAAATGTCTATAGTCCCTTCTATGCATTTCCATCCTTTCTCTTCCACTTGTACCTTTTTGTTTTCAATCTGACTTCACCACTACCCAGGCATGATCGGTTACCTTTGGTGAGTCTTGTACTTCTACATTTATGTTTACATTTCAGAATCCTAGATTAATGATTGACTATTACAATCCACTCTAGTTGGCTCTTTTCCCAATTGGTTTAGTCCCAATGCTTTAAAATTATTTACTAACTTCTTCTTGGCATAACTTTCTCTCAGTACATTTATATTAAAATCCCCCATTATTATGCAATCATTAATTGTCATTATTTCTTACACTTTTTAATATAATCTATAAATTCGCGAAAGTGAAATTATAAAAGTAAAATATAAATTCACGAAATTTGGAAAGTGATAGACAGCAATTACTGATCCTCTGTATTATTTACAAAAAATATCTAACTTACCTATCCAGCATTTATTTTCTTTACAGTCTATTTTAACATTATGTATTTTAATATCCGTTCTCATAAATATTATTACTCCCCTCGTTCTTCAATTCTGTGAGTTACATCTAATACACCTACTTGCAAGTAGGTGCTACTTGCCGTACTTGCAA
>BLKR01008760.1:0-13178 GCA_011170035.1 Teleogryllus occipitalis
TTGTTCATTACGACCCTATAAAGTCGTTAGACACGTGATCAATAGGGTTTAAGGATGTCTCCTTATGTCTGGCGCTTAAATTCCCTAATGGCATTGCCATCTGTATTGGTGTCGGCGGGTACCCTCACTCGGGGCCCTTGGCTTCGGGGACCCTGTGTCTCGCACCGGTGGCGCCCGCATAGCTGCGCCACTGGAACCAACGACTAGGGATCCACTTAAACTAGTGCTGTCACGGCACGTATTGGTGTGAATTCGTGTTTCAGGTAAAAAATGTATAAAATTATAATACAATAACTTCTGTCCCACTACCACTTCAGCCATCATTTCAAAATCTCAGACGTTATACTCTAACTCAAAAGTTTGCAAAACAACTGTGGAAAAGTGGGCATCAAATGATTTTAAAAATCTAATATTTAACGAAATAAGATTGCATTAGCCAAAATATCTTTAATAACGTAGCAGTAGAAGAGGTCGAAAAAATATTGACCTTTTGTAAATATCGAAATGCAACATTGAAAATCGGACTGCGCCTTTTTATAAGGGTAAATTCGAGCAAAAAATTTGGAGACATTTTTGAGATTTTTTAAGATTGTCCCAGGGGTTTCGTATTAAGTAGATCTACCACTAAAAATTAAAAGATGTTTCTATAAAAAAATACCGCTTTAGACGTTAACGTTCTCTAGGCGTAAATGTAGCATTAAAGTGGTACATACCATTCGTCTTATTTGCCTGACAAGAAAATTTTACACGTCAGCACTGTCTGTGTTAAAGAAGATATGCAAGATTGTTTTGCTCTTGTCCCACATCACGGAATTATAGCACCCACTTGGTGCCACTTTGTCATCTCAGCGGTTGCAATCATTTCTGCCCAAACATTTTTTTCTTCCCATTCTCTTAAAAAAGAAAAAAAAACTTGCTCTTAAAAAGAACTTGCCTCTCACCTGCGTCACCAATAGGATATCTGTGATGGCCGTGGCGGCGGAGGTTTCCATCGGATTCCGGTAGCGTCGACCAGCCTTGGCGTTCCCGCCTCTGGCGGACCGCGTGCCCAACGCCCCGACCTGTGTGAAAGGTCGCGATCAGCGTTGCACATGATTTGATTTCGCCCACGGCCGCATAGCGGCGCTGCACGTAGCGAACAGAGCGCAGCGGTGCGGCGGTCTACCGCACCCTTTGCCACAAAGTGCGGCTAGTGTGGCAAAGTGCCACCAGGCGAGAGGTTTCCACACGGTTAGCCAAGGCAGGCCACATCCCGCTCCGTGACTCGTGATTCCCAAGCAACTTGTACAGTTATGGGAATCTCTGCCAGCGACTATGAAATGGATTTCTTCGCAATATGGGATCATGAGCTGTCAGAACTTTGACAAATGCGTAAATAATTAATGTACCCACATACTGTTAATTCAATATAAATAATGTTAGGGGTGGTAATGAAAATATTGGCCTAGCCCTGGGTTTTCCTATATATTTGCTTAATAATTTGATTTTTTTATTTTAGAATAATAAGTTTCGTGTTTATAAACAAATAGTTCATTAACAACTAATTTTCCTAGAGAAATAAGTGACAATAAAAGTTATGTGACATAACTTTTCTTTCGCATGTTCATTTAATTTAGATAGGTAATAATTGAGCTAATAAATCAGCTGTGAATGGTAAATTCTGAAAACCCAATGAAAAACAATTATTTTTCTCCTCACTGTAATGGTTTATTAAAATATCTTCAGATGTCTTGAATCGTTTTCATGTGTGGGTGTGCGTATCACTTTTTTTCAAGAATTTTTAAACTGGATTGGTGCCTTAATAATAATGGTATTTTCTTTCCTAAGACAAACCCCATTGAATTGTATTTCATATTAAGAAATATTTAAAAAATACAAAGATATTGAGAGAAATTGCAGATTAAATGAAAAAAACACACACAAAAAAGATTTTCTATCTCAATGAAAGACACATTATTTCAGATGCAGTTAATTGTCATGCACCATGATGTTAAATGCTCTTGCCAATTTCTGTACAGCTTAATTAATATTATTCATTATTACAATTTAATTTTTGGGAAGCAATTGCTTTCAAACAAGAATTCATTAGCTATGTCAATGATTCATAAGCTGAGACAATAATTCATCATTATTAATGTATTGAAATAAGCAACACAAGGGATTTAATTGCAACTGGGCGATATTTAAGCAAGAACTCTTCTTATAATGATTTACGTAACTTTAAAATGTACAGCTAATTCAACGTAATTTTCCTTCTTGATATAACACATTTGGTAACTTACTTAAAAGACGTCCCTCCATGTGGCTTCACTGATTGCGGGAAATAATTGGTAACCTTACGAATACTCATTTAGAGAGAAAAAATCGTCACGCAAGTTTGTAACTGCCGCGCCTAATACACGGCTGGGGGCGTAGCTCAGATGGTAGAGCGCTCGCTTAGCATGTGAGAGGTACCGGGATCGATACCCGGCGCCTCCAGAACTTTTTTTTTTAACCAAGTTAATTGTTTTTTTTTAATCGAATCACCCCATCCTTAGTGCTTCTCTAAAGCTAACCAATATGCCAGACATAGTTCTGCTGAAAAAGAAAATCTGAAGAGATGGAACAGTATGGCTGTTATTCTACTAACTGTAGTCGGGCCATCGAGACATAATCGGGGTCCCAGTACAAAGATTTGTGTGCCCATATAAAATATTCTAGGCGTGCATTTATGTTTATAACTATACTCAACACATAAAGAGAAAAGTGCGTTGAATTCATAGATTGGTTGAGTTGCAAGGCGATAAACTCTCAACGTAATTTCTTAAACGAAAATCGATGAAACATTTGCCCTAGCTTCCTTTGAAGGGAGCGCTAAAGGCTATAATTTACTGCCATAAACTCTAATATATTTACAAAATAAATACTCTTGATGACATTTTCGCCTAGCATTACATCACAGATTCAAGACTGCACCGAAGTGTTATAGTTTGGTTGCGCGCCGCCAGAGGAAGACGACCGAGTTCTACGATTGAGATCATCAATGCACAGAATTGCGTATAGGATAGGAGAGGACCAAGGAGGATGCGGATGGATATGATCATTATATTATAACCTCCTATAACCGGAGGAGGTTATAATATATGGAGGTGGTTATGTTATTACCTCCTTGGAGAGGACTCTGTTTATTTTTACATTCAATTGTCTAAACCGAAATGTTGATATTTAAGAATGATTTTGACAGTTTTCTTCACTCTATTTATAAAAGTAACTAGGATATTGATTTTAATTGCATCTAGGCATGAATGTATTAAATGTACAAGAGATATGAAATTCTTGGGAAAAATCATTTTGCAGATGTAAGGGTTTGATATTGTAGTAAAAAGATTTGAATATACACAATTATTCTCAATGAAATAGTTATTGGTTCGGTTGAGGTAAATAAAGCATGATTATTACGTTTTGCGAGTTGCACGAGCGAAAGTGAAACTTTTGAATAATTTATGTGTAATGTTGAAACTGTGACGGATGAATTATTGTAGCGGAAAGTGAAAGCGACCTTTGGATGGTGAAGGAGTGATTATTTAAACTGATGAGAGTAAGTACGGCAAGAAGTATAACTGAAGTAGAGGAGTAATGGAATCCGGGATTGGGAGCAATTGAACGTTTGTAAAAAACTGTTTATCAAGGTTGTTGAAAATAGAACCAAAGACGGTATTTTAGATAATACCGGCTTAGATACTAGAAGTTCGTCTAACTTCTCAGATTTCTGGAGATAATGTAATTGTCCAAGTTGTTAATGGCACCTTTCCGTCAGCCACATCCCATTATCAAGAAGCCTAAATAGTTATTTTTCATGTCCTTTTCATCCATTTCTGTTCTCCGAGAATTTTTCTCGTGGCCCATAGTTTGTGTGACACCAAATAAATATTTCATTAGTTTCAAACAGAAACTATACAAAAACCGCTAGATTTTTCAAAAAATTGAACATGGCCTTTTTAATGCTTATTTCTTAGAGCAAATTTGTTTAAAACAAAAACCTTCAACTTCAGTTTTATAGTTTTCAAATGTTAAATTTTTGCAGTTTTCGAAAATACGGAGAGTTCGCGGAAAATGAAACTAGCACCACATTTTTTTACCGCCCTTTGATCTATACGAGATGAAAATTTAAAGAAAATATTTGGAGCCTTTTTCGGGAAAAAAATGATTTAAAAAATAAATATTGGTTACATTTCATGCAAAACTACGCCAAAACTACTCAAGGTTTCAAAAATTCCACATAGCCTTATTTAAAAAATCTGTCTTTTAAGTACAGATTTCACTTTGTATTCCTGGCGTAATATTTTTTTCAAACTAGTAGTGCTACATCAGCAAGTAGTTTCTTGTATTATTAGTTAACTTTACGAAAAACGATAATAAAACTTGTATCCTTCAGATCTCTTAAGACACTCATTTTCAACAACCAAATTCGCAATTCGCAACAACCAAGCGCGCAAATTCGATAAAATAATGCACATGAATTTCTGAAAATATTAAAGTTTTAATAAAAATTGTTTTTGACCATAGAATTTAGTGCATTGTACTCTACTCTTACAAAAAGTTTAAAGAAAAAATTTTGAGTTGATTTTTTATAAAAACTTGCCTACATATTGGTGTAAAATTGTCAAATGTTCATTCAAAGTAATACTAAAAGTTTTTGTACGATTATATCACTAAACACTAAATTATATGGCATGTAACTATCAGTAAAACATTTGAATTTTCAAAAATGACAGGTGCGTCATTCGTAGTACCGTTTTCGAATCTTCCGCGCTTTGTTCGGTTAGTTTTTCAAGAGACTGGTAAAGTGTTAGGATAAAAGTTGCTCTCTTCTCATTATATGACGAAACTGTTGCACAGTACGGGCTGTTGTAGCACTGTTACTTTTTTAAAAAAGATTTTATTTAGCTAGACAAAACTTTTTTGCCACGCTGGATAGTCGAGGTCGCTAAAGCTGAGGAGCCGTCTCTGCCTCGTCCCTGAAGGGTTGTAGATTCGAATCCCGCCCTTTGTGCACAAATAACTATCATAAGATCTTTCCGAGAATTACTCGTGTTTTTAAGAAACCACCATCTATCAAATTGATGAATTATTTTAGTATAAAATACAGCCGAATGAAATTCCATAAAAAATTCTGAATATCATAAAAGAGTAGTGCGTGATGTCACTGACATTCAAAATATATAATTTATCAATTAATAAACATGTTAATTAACGTATTAAATTATAGTATTTTTTGATTTATGAAAATATTACTTTTACGAGCTAGATGAAATAAAATGTACTCTTTTCCACGTTTTTTTAAGCTTGAAATTACGTTGTTGATCCTTTTAGCTCTTTCGAACTCCACATTCTCACATTGTACCCAATACATTTGTAACAGTGCATTATTCACACTGGATTTGTCCCGAAACACACAATGTAAATCAATGGTGCAATGAATAATCGGCTTTGAAGAGGATAATATTGCAACGTAAAACACATACGCTCTCATGTTTCAGTGATTTTAACTAGTACCTGCTTGGTAGCGCTGTACTAATTAAGATAGAAGTTTTATTTTCATTGAAATTATAGTTTTAAAATAAACTTTTATTTTGTACGGCTCGAGCATAGTGAGAACAAATTCATGAAAAATAAACTTTTTGCCCCAAGCGTACGAAATTCTAACGATAATTTCAAAAAGGATGATTATCTTAACGACAATATCAAAAAACTATAATGAATAAATTAATGATATCCAAATCTGAAAAGATATTTTGGTTTCGTTCTATTAACACAAAAGTTCAAGGTCCAAATAAATACAAACCGAACTCCAAGAAAATTCCAGTCTTTACATTAAAAAACTCTGTTCCAATTTATGTCCATCTCAACGACAAGAGGAATAAATCGCAAGAACGTATCGAAAAAGAAAGATTCAAAGCACATCCGAATTTGGCATTAATAATTTTGTCACGGCGGGAACCTCGAAAACGCAAACACTCACTCCACAAGGAATCTGGAAATAGATTAACACAGACGATTACACTCTGCAGTAATGCCGAACAGTCTCGCAAACATCAGTGATTGGATTGGGGTAACTAAATCCCGTGCTCTCCCTTGCGTATTGAACAATTCGCGCGTGTACAATATGGCGAACTCTAAAATG
Organism: Teleogryllus occipitalis; assembly: GCA_011170035.1. Taxonomy (NCBI): domain Eukaryota; kingdom Metazoa; phylum Arthropoda; class Insecta; order Orthoptera; family Gryllidae; genus Teleogryllus; species Teleogryllus occipitalis. The sequence goes on from BLKR01008760.1 coordinate 6,164, forward strand.
AAACGCTGGAAAAACAAACACTGGCGACTTTTATTTTGGTTAAGTTACCGAAAGAAAAGAGTGAGAAATGAGTAAAATCTTGGCGATGTGTTACCGCAAACCTTCAAAAAACTTCCGTAAATATCACTAGTAATTGTGGTATAAATAGTATTACATAACTATTACTAAAAGCAAGAATATACATGCTGTTTTAAGGTCACTAGCTTTACAAAACTTCAGGGTTTTGAATGATACATATTACAGAATTTTTTGGCAAGATGCCAGCGATTTATATGTTAGGTATAATATTTTACCTACGAGTTGAATAATAATGTTTTTATTACGTTATCTTTTAAGTAATAATTCGTAATTTTATCCTATCTCTCTCTCTCTCATATATATATATATATATATATATATATATATATATATATATATATATATATATATATACACACACACACACACACATTGAAACATGCCCGACGTTGTCTGGTGCCAATTTGAAACATAATTATTATTGACAAATGTAATTTAGGCGCCAGGAAAAGGTTACACTTGAAACCTAATGATTCCTACGTAATCTAAATATCTCCCCTTACAAAATTATGTTGGGCTAGTACAGTTAATTGGGGTTCGAGGTTCATAATTTTTCGTCGACGCTGCAGAATCTTGCTTCTGGATAAAGTCCTCGCCTAATGTCCGTGTCTGGTTCCAAATTCTCTCGGCGATACTATAATAATCCGTGACTTCCCTCACTTGCGTCTCGGGTGGACGCCTAGACACGAATATTACTTCCTACAAGAACGCTCTATCCTAATATAAAAAACGATAGTTAATTTAAACAACTGTCAATTACAGTCTTTACTTGATTTAGTAAAATATATCACGAGCCAACCCGCTCATCACCGCATTGCTCTAACGAATCAATGTTTTTCTAAAACTTCGGAAGCATCCGAATTTTATATATTTTTCTTTTGCCTCCCAAAACAATGCTTATCCCGCTCACCCCCTAAATATTTTCCAGTGGATCAAATTTACTCAAAAATAAAATTTCATCTCAATATAAATCCCCCTCCAATTTTATTTCAAATTTCGCGGCTCTCACACGCAACCAATATTTATAAGTGATGTCTCTAAAGAAATAGAATAACTCGGAGACGTGAGATATTACGCTTTGACTTGAAAATACGAAGGATTTATTGAAAAAAATCTAAATATTGATGTCAAATGCAATCCGCAACACTCGGGCAGCATTGTTCAAATATATTTAGTTATATAACTCCTGAACAAAGTGTTCTAGAGCCTTAGTGGCCTTAGTGCAGAATCTGTAACTGTACGTGAAATTAAATTAATTACTGATTTTAGAAACGATTTAATTGCACGAGTGTACCTCTCAGTTCGGTAATAAAATTAAAATATATTTCTAATATGTAGGGTTGTACTTGCCCGATGCCGAATTTTCGCGTAAACAACTTTACGTGGCTTTCTTGAGAGTAAAAAGCTTTTCTAATATTTTTGTTTCAAGGAAAGGGAAAATCTAACTGCCAAGCAAGGTTATCTAATTACTTCAAATGTTTTTAAGGAATTGCTGTGAATTGCTCCAAGAAAATCTCTCAATAACACTGAAGAATCCTTTATTTAAAATTTGTTTTAAACATCAATTTTATTGTCGGTTATTTTTATTTGATATTCTAGAAGTACATTGGAAGTTACCTTTACACATATTTTAAACAAATAAATATGTTTCGATAACATCTTTCCCTCTTAATATGGAAATGGAAGGATAGAGAAGAGGGGGAGTTTAACATGCGGGAGTTCTCGCACGGGTACGCTAGTTTATTATTAATGGAGATTTACTAGTCTATAAAGTGAAAAAAGATTTTTGCTTGAGTTTTAGAACAGTTTACAATAATTCGCCGATTTTGTGTTCATTTCACATATTTTTGTATTGTACTTTGAAAAGTATTTCTAGCCATTACAATGTTTTTGTGAGTTGAGAATAAAGCTGGGTCATCAGTATAAAGGGGAAGTGCAGTAAGAGGTAAAGAAAGAATGACAGACATATATTTATTTATTTTATTTATTTATTTTACGTCAAAAAAACAAAAAAACAAAAGAGAAAACGTGGATCCTTGAGTTATACCTGACATTATTGCTCATTGCAAAGAAAGAAAAGTATAAATTTTAACAGAAAAATGGCTGTCTGTAAGAAAATTTTTAATTATGTTGAATGGACATAATGGAGTGCCAATATCTTGTAGCTAGTAAAGAATACCTTGACTCTAGATCGTATCATAAGCTTTAGATATGTCCAAAAATAGACCAATATTCTGTTTTTTTTTATATGAATCCTTTTGCAATTGGTTCTGTAACTAAGTAATTAGTGAGTTGTTGAGTAGTGAGTTTTAAAGACAATTAATCATGTGTAAGAGCTTATATTGAGAGAATAAACTCATTTAAATGTCTCAAATTTTTTTCAAATATTTTGGATATACTAGGATGATAATTAATAGTACAGTGAGGGTGTTTTCCAGGTTTGCAAATGGGAAGTATATATGCTCATTTCTATGCTAATATGCTAATATATGCTTTGGGGAAACATGATAATCGAAGCATAGAAAGGACGATGTTAGTTATTTGAGTAAAAAAATAGGTAGACTCAATCCTTAAAGCAATTTATTGGAAATATTATCATATCCTAAGACTTTAAAATAAATGTGAATAAATTAAAATAAACGTGACTTCTAATTGATCAGCTATTAGATGAGATTTATCGTGGTCCTAATACGCAAAATGTGTTGGGGTTTCATGTTATCAAATTCACGTTGTACATTTTTATCGAATTTTAACTACTTGAACAAAAAACATTAGTTATTCGAACATATTATAATTGCAAATATCACCCATTTCTCGCAGCTCCACTGCTAACTGTGCGAAGGGAAATACATGCAATAACTATAACGTTACACTGTAATAATAATAATAATAATAATAATAATAATAATAATAATAATAATAATAGCAAACAGAAAAAGAAAAGCAAGTCCAGTGCTCAGAAAAACAAATTCATGGCAAAATCTTTCACGCTCTTCACATTCCATGCACAGACTTCTCAGTCTCTGTAAAATGGCTAGAAGATGGGGATTTATACGCCAAAACTGACGGTTTCATATTAGACATTCAAGATGAAGTTATTCGCACCCGAAACTATAGAAAACAAGTTCAAAAAGATCCTAAGGTCCAATCCGATAAATGCCGCAGATATAACGTGTGGACGGAAAGTATAGATCACATCATTTCAGGATGTGCAACCCTCGCACAGACAAATTACACAAAGCGCCATAACCAGATCGCTTCCATTATACACCAACAAATTGCAACCAAACATACATTTAGTGATCAGCATGCCCCTTACTACACATACAAATCTGAACCAATGTTTGAAAATGAAAAGGTCAGAATTTATTTTGATCGCACAATAGCCTAGAATATAACAGACCAAATATTGTGATAACTCTCAAAGTGCCAAAAACTACTTTTCTCATTGATGTTGCAGTGCCTTCCTATGCGAAAATTATCTCGAAAACAAAATGTACAGCGATCTAATCAAAGATCATCAAATCAAAGATCAATGGAAACATGACCAAGTATTCATTCTCCCAATAATTATCTCCAGTAATGACCTTAAAGAAAAACATGTCAAAGAAATCCTTGAAAAACTTGATATCCCTCCAAGGCTTTTAAAATTAATGCAGAAGTCTGTTATCTTAAATACTTGTCGCATTGTCCGGAACTTTCTAAATTAAGATTCTTAAATAAATAGCAAATAACACTCTTTGCGAAAAGCCCGTTGTTATTTGAGAATCAGGTCTTCCTGTAAACCAGCAATGTGTAAACATTAATAATAATAATAATAATAATAATAATAATAATAATAATAATAATAATAATAATAATAATAATAATAATAATAATAAGGGTCCAAATAGGGATGTATGCGAAAATAGTCACTCAACAAGAGAGTGACCTCAGCCTCTACATCTCAACCACCCGTTCACCTTCACGCGGTGGACCTGATAAGCCGAGCAACCTGAGTGGAGGTTGGGTATCAACCCCAGCGGAAACCAGGTCGGTGAGCAGACGAACGAGGTGGGGTCGAGGAAGGCTATACTCTAGTGCCACACAAGGGAAAGGCTTTCTCGGCTGGAAGATGTCAAGGCAGGACGTCCTCCTACGGCGGCGGCGGAGGAGCCAACAGAATGGCCAACGGCGGCGTCAAGAACCCAAGTAAGTAGGGTTACTGCCATCACACCTGGCCGTAGGTATAAAAGGCACAAAACCCATTTTTATGGAGAAATGTTTACTAGAAGTAAAACGAAAGGGCCGCTGCCTGGGGAGCGCCAGGGCACGTCTGGAGCCGGTGCTGGTCGTGACAGTTTGCAAACCGCCGGTGGTAGGTCGCTGAACAGGCGGGCGCCTATCGGGTTACCCGAAAAATCTACAGCCGATACTAATGGAAGCACTAAAGATCCTCCAGCTCCACCTACCGACAGTGTTTTGAGGGAGAGTCTGCCCTCAACCACCAAGGCAGGAAAAGTAAGACAGCGCTTAAAATGGACCACTGACGTAAACATATTCATTATGCGCACTTACTATAAAATCACAAAATTGGAAACGGATTTAACGATGTACAGGCATGAACTATATCAGCTATTTAGAATGCAGTATCCCGAATTAAATGTTACAGAACAAAGGATCGCTGATCAACGTCGTACAATTGTCACTAACAACCTCCTGCCGCAGACGTTGCTAGAAGAAATGAAATCAGAGGTGGCAAAATCTCTCAGCAGTGATACCCAACAAACTAACTTAATAACCGCAGACACAACTCAAAATACAGTTTCTGAAGCAATCTCAGGATACTCTGAACAGATGACCGGGACAACTCTGAGATTGGGAAATTCATCCCTAAATATAACGCATCAAATACCTCCAAATGATACTGAAACAAGTATGCAGAAATCGAAATCAAATGAAGATACCCTCGAAACAAAAGTACAAGATGAATTCTTCGCAGCAATTACTGAGTTCGAAGGCTCGGATCCAACACAACGGCACAGTATCCCAAGACAGAAAACATCCAGAAAACTAGCCCAAATAGTTGAAATATTGAACAAGTCTGTTATCCCAAATTATCTCATACACCATACCAGCTTTACAGACGTCCACACGGCAATCTATTGTGGTGCAGTTGCAGCAGCCAGAACTAATGGCTCCCGCACTTACGAACGTATACCACTGGGCAGAAAGGTACACGAGAAACCAAAATGGCAACAACGTATAGACAAGAAGATTTCTAACATCAGAAAAGACTTGGGGAGGCTAACACAATACAAACAAGGTAATAGGAGTAAGAACGTAGTTAGACATGCTGCGACTATCTTCAACAAAATCAAAACGCACACAAAACATGAGAATCATAATCAACACATAGATGAATACATAGACACTCTTCAACAAAAATTAAGTGCTTACTGTCAACGTCTTCGACGTTATAAAGAATGTGCAGCCCGCAAAAAACATAACAATCTTTTCTATACCAATGAGAAAAAATTTTACAATAGCCTCAGGGAAACGGAGCGCCAAATCACACATAACGGAATACCGACTAAAGATGAAATACAAACCTACTGGTCGTCAATCTGGTCTACAGACCTTCATCATGACAATGAAGCCACATGGATAAGAGAAGAAGAAACACGTTACAAACAAATGACACACATGGAATTTACAGATATTACAGTGGAAAATATCAGTAGGACCATAAAAGAGACTCATAACTGGAAAGCAACAGGTGTTGATAACATTCACAATTATTGGTACAAAAAATGTACATGTACACATGTGCTACTAGCAAAACACCTTACAAATTTTGTACAGATGCCTGAGACAATGCCATCTTACCTTACGCAAGGAATTACATACTTGAAATCAAAAGATTCCAATACTACAAACCCATCCAAATACAGACCAATTACATGTCTATCTACCATCTACAAAATATTGACTGCATGTCTGGCAGACAATATATATAAACATTGTGAAAAAAACGAAATAATAGCCGAACAGCAAAAAGGATGTAGACAGCACTCCCAGGGGTGCAAAGAACAACTTCTAATGGACTCTGTGGTAATGGAACAAGCATACAAAGATCATAGAAATATATACACAGCATACATTGACTACAGTAAAGCATTTGACTCAGTTCCCCACTCCTGGCTTTTGAAAATTCTTAAGATATACAAAATACATCCATCAATTATTACATTCCTTGAACATACTATGGGAAATTGGAAAACTGCAGTTACGCTGGTCTCACAAGAGAAACATATAACAACAGACTCCATTGCCATTAGAAGAGGCATCTTTCAGGGCGATTCTCTCAGTCCGCTTTGGTTCTGCCTTGCATTGAATCCCCTATCAAACAGATTAAATAACAGCAACTATGGGTTCAACATCAAAAGTAATAAAATGGTACAGTTCAAGCTTTCACATCTACTGTATATGGATGATATAAAATTATATGCAACAACAGAGACACAACTCTCACATTTACTCAAAATAACAGAATCTTTCTCTAGAGACATTGCAATGAAATTTGGAATAGACAAATGCAAAATACAAAAAATAACTAAAGGAACACGAGAATGTGAAGGCTTTCAACTTCAAAATGGAGAAACAATCGAGGCAATGTCTGAAGAAGACACCTATAAATATCTGGGGTTTGCACAATCCAGACGTATTGAACACTGAATTATCAGAGAAACGCTTATAAGAACGTATACGAACAGATTGACCAAAATACTGAAAAGTCAACTCAACGGGAGAAACAAGTTCAAAGCAATCAATACGTTTGCAATACCAGTACTTACCTACTCTTTTGGTATCATTCACTGGACAAAAACTGACTTAGCAAATGTTGAAAGGAAAACAAGAACAGCATTAAACAGACACAGAATACATCACCCTAACT
>BLKR01008761.1:0-13171 GCA_011170035.1 Teleogryllus occipitalis
ACCTCTCTTCCCTGGCACTACCAAAATCGGTTACCACAAAACCACATATACCACCATTTAGAACTATTTAATTGCTAATTAATTACGCAAAAATTAATTTTTTTGCTCTTCAAACTTTTGGCGTTATGAATGGTGAGCTAGCGGAAGATTCCGCTGGATCAACCACAATTAGTTACCACAAAACCAAATACGCCAACTTGTAGAGCGATTTAATTGCTAATTAATTACGCAAAAATTATTTTAATTGCTCTTCAAACTTCCGAGTAAATAATTATAAACTAGCACTTCCGGTTTCCGCTGGCACTACCACAAACGGTTACCACAAAACCACATACGCCATCTTGTAGAGCGATTTAATTGCTAATTAATTACGCAAAAATTAATTTTTTTGCTCTTCAAATTTTTGCGTAATGAATGGTGAGCTAGCGGAAGATTCCGCTGGATCTACCACATTTAATTACCACAAAACCAAATATACCATCTTGTAGAGCGATTTAATTGCTAATTAATTACGCAAAAATTAATTTTTTTGCTCTTCAAACTTTTGCGTTATGAATGGTGAGCTAGCGGAAGATTCCGCTGGATCAACCACAATTAGTTACCACAAAACCAAATACGCCAACTTGTAGAGCGATTTAATTGCTAATTAATTACGCAAAAATTATTTTAATTGCTCTTCAAACTTCCGAGTAAATAATTATAAACTAGCACTTCCGGTTTCCGCTGGCACTACCACAAACGGTTACCACAAAACCACATACGCCATCTTGTAGAGCGATTTAATTGCTAATTAATTACGCAAAAATTAATTTTTTTGCTCTTCAAACATTCGAGTAATTAATTGTAAATTGCCGGGCACACGCGGCCCGGCCGGCCGGCCGGCCGGCCGAACGGTTGGCGTCGTGACGTCACGGTTGAGGGGTATCCAGGCCGCAGCCGTCGCGCCGGCGCCGCTGCCCGCCCGGCTGACTGGCAATTTAAATGAAATACACGAACTGGCCGTGAACTGACTTCGGTATTGAAAATTATGCCAGTACTTTGTTATGTTCATAACAACAGAGAAATGGGCCGATAATTTTGAATTTCATTTTTGTTGTCTTTTTTGAAGAGCGGCTTAATTTTAGCTGTTTTGAAAATATCTGGAAACGTTCCAGTGCATAAAGATGCATTAAATATGTGAGTTAACGGGTGTATAATGGCATACGCGCAAGTCTTTAACAAAGAATCCGGGAATTCATCTAAACCGGACGAATATTTATTTTTAAGTTTACCGATTATTTTGAGAATTTCATAGGAAGAAGTTTCGGAAACGAACATTGTGTCTAAAATTTTGGGTGAACTATCTGTTTTTGAATTTTGTGGCTGAAGACCCTTAGTGAGATCGGCAACAATTCTCCAAAAGTATTGGTTAAAGAGACTAGCCATTGTTGCCGGATCGTTCACATTTATATCGTTATATTTTAAAACAACATTCTCTACGGGGTTTTTAGTTGATTTGGTAGTATTTTTTATTATATTCCACATTGCTTTAGTTTTATTATTTGAGTTCAAAATATCCTGATCGTTTTTCATGATTTTAGCCTGCCTTATGACTTTTCGTTTGTATTTTTTAAAGTAGATAAGGAAATCTTGAGATACGTCGTGACGTTTAGAAATGAAAGAAAGAATTCGCTTGTTTTTACAAGATGTGCTAATCCCTTGTGTTATCCAAGAATTGCTTTTCCGTGAAATATTTAATTTTCGTTTTTGAAGAGGAAAGCAAGGGTTAAAATGAAATGAAAGAGTTGAAGAAAAAAGAATTATATTTGTTGTTTGTATCAACAGTATTATAAACCGCTTCCCATGACTCCTGCATCAAGTAATCAATGACTAATTTAATTTTACTTTTAGTAAACAATCTAGTCATACTTGTATTATTTATTGTGTCAGTGATGGCATTTCTTATAATGGTAAGAATTTGTGGATCGTGGTCACTGTATCCTAAATCTTTTGTTTCAACTTCATATCGAGTAGTAGTTTTGTTAATTATAATTTGATCAATTGCCTTCATCGAATGTTGTGTGATCCGTGTAGGTACATTAATTGTAATGTCTAAATTGAAGGACTTAATTAAATTGAGAAACTTTTCTTTCTCGCAAGAATCGACCAGAAAATCAATGTTAAAATCTCCGCATAACAATGGATTCAAAAGAGCGATTGCTGACTTTGTTAAGTGTTATCTCCAGGTTTTCTAAGAACAAAATATAATCTGCAGTTCTCTTTGTTGGAGGTCTGTAAATGCAAAGTATTATCACTTTTAGTGAAGTAAGATGTACAACAGAAATTTCGAAAATATTTTCAATGGAATACACATTTAATTCCGCCAAGAATCTCAAGAAAAAGCTTATTCATCCGCCATCTCAAGAAAAAGAGCTTAAACATTTTCAGTAATACTTTAAACATAAGAGTTCATTTTCAACTTCATTTTCTGTGCATGTCTTCTAGAATTCAGTGGGAAATACAATTATTCAAATTATCGTTTCTATGTTGTCGCGGCAGGAAGTATTATTCCGAAGGACAACATGGATAAGAGCCAAAATGTATTGCTTATTTATCCTTGAAAATAGATTTTATTACATGGGAGTGTTTTTTCCTCCTTCTCCTGTTTTCAAAATTTAAGTAGTATATGACTTAGTGTAGGGATCACAGAATTTTGAAAATGCGCACACAATTCACTTTTCCCCATAGCACGTCATACGCAGTTTTAACTGTTTTTTTATGTTAAATAAATAAAAAGAGTTTGTGTGAAAATGACGGGGAATTGGCAATGGTAAAGTAAGTTACGCTGTTAATGTTTTAATTTATGTGAAGAATAGATCCACTCTCAGGCCCAGTCTGCAGGATGTGTGTCCCGCGAGGGGTGGGGTGGGGGGTGGGGGGCAAGAGGCGATGAACTATTGAATTTGTTTGTTAGATGACCTTGAGATTTCGACGGTCTGTGTTCCCACCTCGTTTCAATCTCCACACTACCCCTTCTCTTTCCCCTTGAAGCTGCCACCCGACTCTCGCTTGACGTCACAAACTTACAGTATTATTTAGTGTATTTAGTATTATTAGTTAAGTGTTTTGTAAAAATATTTGTTAGAGTGTATAATACATTACTTTTTTATAGGGGTATTTTACTTTTCTCTCTTGAGCAGAGCATGTGCATGTGCTTCTTTACAGATAACCAGTTTGTGTGAAATGAGGCAGTCACTAGTATTTATTAATTTCATTAGATTTCTCTTAATGTACATTGTTATATTTAATGTATTATAATATTGGTATTTTCATGTAGAATTATAACGAATATGTAATATTACAACTGATATTATTGACATAGACAAAATAAATACAATAAATAATAAAATATTTTATTGAACTTCTGTGTAGTTTGTGTTCAGAATTATTTAAACAGTACCTCTCACTTCATTTATTATGGTCAATAACAAAAATACGTCAAACATATTTAATACTTATTTAATATTTGTCTTTCATTTTTATGTATATTTTTTGGTTTTAATATTTTTACTTTACACATCTTAATATTTTACTAGCTGCACAGCAGTGAAGTTTTTAATTCTTCTAGGTCTTTGAAAAAATTGGTTTATTTCTTAAGGCTTTATTACATTGCCAACGATTCAACAATGCCTAATTGACCTAATCGGGGCTCACACCAGACCTGTATATTGTGGATTACGTACTTCAAATCAAGTTAGTTAAAACTACACTGATTTCAAAACACAAATACTTCGACTACACTGTCATTACATGTATTTAAGAAATAGGAAGACTATTTGGAAAAGGGGCTGGCAGATAGTTTGTAATTGAATGTTTTAAACATGGTGGAAATGTCCACCATGGTTTTAAAGGAGTTTGAATATAGATATTTCTTGTCAACAATGTCATGAGGTACAAACACGTGATGAGTTGAGACCGAAACAACATGTAGTATGTAGTACGAAACATCAGAATATGTACATAAATACAAGTACATGTAGTATGAAACATCAGAATATGTACATAAATATGTAATAAAAACAGGAAGAATCAGGGACCGAATACCGAAATAATAGCGGTAAAGGTATTTATACCGGTATAGAAATACCTTTACCTCTATTATACCTTTATTCAAAATACCTTTAAAAATACCGGTATAAGACGTCAAATACCGGTATTTTTACAGGTATTTTACCTTTATCCGACGTCTATACCGGTAAAATACCTCTATTTAAAGGTATTATACCGGTATTCTCTCATCAAAATACCGGTATTTTCCTATGAAAATACCGGTATTTCAGTAGAATCATACAGGTATTTGGGGGAAATTCATTGTGATTTTTTCCGCTGAGATGGCTCAGAGGAAACAACTATTTACATGGCAGAGTTTCTGACCGGGAGGTCCTAGGGTTCGAGTCCCGAGGGTGGCGGATTTTCGACACATATTCTAGCTAGGTCGAGTTCTGCCGTTGACTGGGAAGTCGAGTTCTGTCGTCAGACGGATGGACCACCCAACGGTCTTTCGCAGACATCAACACGAGCTCGTTCGCTGACCTTGGACCTCACGTCTGGGCGCAGAGCTTGGCGACACGTCATAGATAAAAAATGGAGAAACGTGTCTTCTTATCCATAAATGAGTCCTCCCACGCATACCAAACTTCCTTTTTGCACGACTGTGTTTATCACTAAATACGATTATTTGCTTAAACTTGATCGTATCACTAACATTCCCGAAAATAATTATTTTCAGTTTGCCCAGTTTCCTTATTCTGCACCATAATTAATAATTATATATATATACATATATATATATATATATATATATATATATATATATATATATATATATTAATTATATATAATTATTAATTGTAACTAAAACAATATTGACATTGAATGCTAATAGACATTAACTATTCTTATTTAAATTAAATGTTAATTTTAATTAAAAAGTAAAAATGTTAATATTGATAAACTCTTTTTTATTAATTAATAATATTAGTATATATTTCTTATTATTAAGGAAGAAACACTCTTCTCGAAGTGGGCTCCTCCAGATGCATTTTACAATGTAAGCTACCCGCGTAGAAGGGAACCCTTGCCCACATGCGATGTTAATAGCTAATAATAATAATAATAGTAATAATAATAATAATAATAATAATAATAATAATAATAATAATAATAATAATAATAATAATAATAATAATAATAATAATAATAATAACATAATAATTTACTTTTATTACAAATTTTCTCAATATTTGCAGTTAATGTCAAAATATATTAAACCCTTCATATTAACCAGGAAAATAACATTTTATTTTAGCCCTATTTATTAATGTATAATTAAGATTTAATTGTGAAATGAAGTAAAAGGAAATCATTTTTTAACAATAACAAAACTGGGCCTGAAAGCCTGAACGTTCGTGATTATCTCAAGGTGTCAACGCTTCCTCAGTTCGCCGAAGGAGGGGTCGGGGAGGGAAGAAACGGTCCTACGCCTACGATCGGCGCATACGTTGACAGCCTCTCCATGTGCGAAATACAAAGACAGGCTTAGGTCATCCTTCAGGTCAGATGGGAGATAGCTCGATGTAGGACACTACGAAAAGGTTCTCTTCAATGGAATCAATAATTATTATTTCATATTTCAACTTTTCCGAAGTTTAAATTAAGGGAGGTTTTCAATACATACAACGTATGCAAAACGTAAACGCCCGAAAACAAAACATTTACAATAATAAGAATAGAATTTAATACAGTTGTTTTATATATATACAAAATAATAATTTAAACAATAAATAACAATTATGAAATGATATTTGATTAATAAACATTTTGTGAGATATTATTAACTAAAGTAACCTATTTTTCAACATGTATGGATGGTAAGCTATATTTCTTCATTGAAAATACCGGTATAACCTTTATGGACGTCCATACCGGTATAGACGTCCTATAGAGGTATTTTACCGGTATAAAAGAATAAAGGTATTTGAAAAAGGTATGGAAAAATACCGGTATTATACCGGTATTTTTTACCGGTATTCAATACCCTTTCGGTCCCTGGGAAGAATATGTAACAAACAGGGAAGAATATGTAATATCGAATATAATATGTTACATTAAAATACTCGAATTATAAACACATTAACATAATACGAACTCATTTTTATAAAATATTTCCTATACAAATTTTAAAAGCATTCCAAACGTTTTAAAATTCATTTGGAAAGCACAAGTGATGCACAAGTGAGCCAAATAGCAATGGAACAAATGTTCTAAAGATAATGTTTATCCTTCCATAATTATTAAATATCTACACATATCCAAAGAGTCGTCAATCGCATTACTGATTTATGACTAGCAGATGCTACAAAGAATGCCCATAATTCAAACCTCGATTTACAAATAACTTTGCCACTGTGAAAGAACAGTAAGTCACGTGTACAAATACTTCTGCTATAACCCTGTAAGGGGTTAATGTCACATAGGCAATGTTTTGCGATATAGCCCGACACAATTGAAACAATACAATGTCAACAAAATGAATTTCTAACTCGATACCACAGAACGTACTACGATAGAATCAAGTATTTTCCAACATATCGTAGATTAGGACACGCTTACGGTCATACAGCGAACATTAGCAAAGTACTTGGAAGACCTTTATGAACATAACAAAGTACTGGCATAATTTTCAATATCGAAGTCAGTTCACGGCCAGTTCGTGTATTTCATTTAAATTTGCCAGTCAGCCGGGCGGGCAGCGGCGCCGGCGCGACGGCTGCGGCCTGGATATCCCTCAACCGTGACGTCACGACGCCAACCGTTCGGCCGGCCGGCCGGCCGGCCGGCGGGCCGCGTGTGCCCGGCAATTTACAATTAATTACTCGAATGTTTGAAGAGCAAAAAAATTAATTTTTGCGTAATTAATTAGCAATTAAATCGCTCTACAAGATGGTATATTTGGTTTTGTGGTAATTAAATGTGGTAGATCCAGCGGAATCTTCCGCTAGCTCACCATTCATTACGCAAAAATTTGAAGAGCAAAAAAATTAATTTTTGCGTAATTAATTAGCAATTAAATCGCTCTACAAGATGGCGTATGTGGTTTTGTGGTAACCGTTTGTGGTAGTGCCAGCGGAAACCGGAAGTGCTAGTTTATAATTATTTACTCGGAAGTTTGAAGAGCAATTAAAATAATTTTTGCGTAATTAATTAGCAATTAAATCGCTCTACAAGTTGGCGTATTTGGTTTTGTGGTAACTAATTGTGGTTGATCCAGCGGAATCTTCCGCTAGCTCACCATTCATAACGCAAAAGTTTGAAGAGCAAAAAAATTAATTTTTGCGTAATTAATTAGCAATTAAATAGTTCTAAATGGTGGTATATGTGGTTTTGTGGTAACCGATTTTGGTAGTGCCAGCGGAAGAGAGGTAATTTCAACGACTGTAAGTGAATCCGAACAGACGGACACTTCCTTGTTGTTGACAGAAGAAATATAGGAGAGAGAAGAATGCTCAGAAATTATTCTGTAAAATCAGAAGAGATGGGGATTGGCATAAAAAATTGATAGTATCGAAAAAGTATCGAGTAATTTTCCAAAAGTATCGATTGCTATCGATACCACCTGAGTATCGAGGGTATCGAGGTATCGAAAGTATCGAGGACCCATCCCTAAATTTTTTCCAAACTGAATAAACTCTTGTCGATCTGGCCTGAATATATTCTTGTCTTCCTACAACTACAAAATTGAAGATAGAGACTTTTCCTTCAAATAATTTTTTCTCCGTAATTAGTTATTTCAATAAGGTCACGTACATTTTTTAATTTTTTTTATTGTTTTCGCCCAATATTGCGTGCAATATGTGCAATATTAAAATATAACCAAAACAAGATTTTGTCGAAAACGGCTCCAAATCCTGTCTTTAAACTTTTGGTAGCGATAGTGCTAAATGTACTTTATAAAACGACATAAATGTGATATTGCTCTATTCTTTTGTTTTTTTTCCAAAAGTTACAAAAATGTAAATTTTTGATTTGTCTCTCACATCGTTAATATTTACATTAGCGGCGATTTGTAATCAATATTTTATTTATGAGTATATGTGCTATAAATAATGTCAAATAAATTTTTTCAAAAACTCAACAGTTTTCTTTGAAAATAAGTTCAAAATTGCGCGTTTTTAGAAACGCGCAAACGCCATTTTCTCAAGAATAGCTCCAAATTTTTTCATCACGTTTTTTCAATGGATACTGTTATATGAACTCTTTAATATGCCACAAAGTTCATTTTGGAGTACACTTCGTTTATTTTTTAAATTCACAAATATATATTTTTTTTAATATCTCTCAAGCCGTTAATATGCACACTTCCAGCTATTTGTAAACACTATTGCACTTGCAAATTGAAGTGCTTCAAATGTGTTTAAATGACGTTTTTCGAAGAATTAGAATTTTTCTGTGAAATAGAGTTTGAAATTTCGCATTCTCAGTGACGCCTAAACGCCATTTTCTTAAAAACGGCTCCAAATTTTTCAACGAAAATGCAAAGGACGAGGATTAGGACGAGGTTTTAGTCTTCTATAATATTCTTTAAGTAATATATCGGTTCTACCATTAGTGAACCTAAAAATTGACATTTTTTTTAAATGTGCTTTGTGCGGCGATAGATTGCAGCTGGCAAGAGTATTTGGCAAGTCCGAATAGCTAGCCCAGACTGAAGAAAATAAAAAACTAATACGCGAAAGTCTGTGCCATTACGTAGCACCACTAGTTTCCCATGTAATGTATCTATTTGACTTGAATACACCATCACATTTTATTTTCTAACATTGTCTTTTATTCCCCTATGGTTAAGAAGCAAGAGCTTCTCAATTACATTGTAATTACTACGAATACATTGTAATTACTCGTATATATCTTCATATTCTCAGTAATTATTATGTTATTAATACAAATTAATGGTAATAACTTATAAGAATTACAATAATAAATAGACAAGACATATTACAATATAAATTATGAAATTATGTAACAACCCAATAATCTGAGAAATTTATTTACAAAACTGAAGAAACTAAGGCAGAACGGCACATATTTTTTCGTACTAGTTGTTTTATTTTTTTAAAATTTCTTTTGTCTAGGTTAGTTTTTCGTTTTTGTCTCACCCTCTTCCCACCTGCCATCTTTCGCCATCCAAAACATTTTTCTCACATTTTCGTACTTTTTCTCTTCCTAATGGTAGAACAGATATATGATTTTTTTTAATATTATAGAAAAGGGAAATGTAAGGCAATTTTCATTAAAAACAGTTTGGGGCCGTGTTTTAGAAAATATCGTTTAAACGTTTCTGTAAATGTGAAATTTGAAACTTTTTCAAAGATAAATTTTCAGTTTTCGAGAAATATCATTGGAAATCATTTGAATCACTTGTACACACAAAAGCAATAATGTATACAAATTACCGGTAACATAATTATTAATGGCGTGAGAAATATTTAAAAAAAATACATTTGTGTACTTTTGAAAAACCCAAAGTATACCTCAAAGTGGCATTCATGCTGTTTAGTCCATTTAGCACTATCCCTTTAAAAACTTTGTTGAAAACACTGTTTTCGAGAAAATAGTGTTTGTGGGTTTCTGAAAATGCGGAATTTTGAACTCATTTTCACAGAAAACTTTAGTTTTAGAGACACTTTATACATCAGTTAAAACACGTGTACTTATAAATGCATTAATGTGTACAAATCGCCGGTAAAATAAATATTAAGGCTAAATGCACCGAAAAATACTTATAGGAAAAATCAATAGATCGCAGCACTATCACACGGAAATTACTAGACCGATAACGTCTGAACAAATTGTCCGATTTTCAATCTGTAAACGGCATTGGACTCCGTTTTAAAATAGAATTCACGCTACGATGCCGTTTTTTCAAAAATTATTTCCAAAAAAACTTTTAAATGATTTCTCATAGTTCCGGGAAGAAATTAAAAAATGTGGGCTTATAGCGCGATGACGACGTGCTTCCTGAATCCAACGCCGTATCAATCATGCAAATCGGATGAATAGGAGCGGCGTAAAGTGAAATTTTGGAAAAACTACCTGACACCCCCCCTTCACGCTTCACGCTTGCGTCACCTTTTGGAGGCTCCCTCGACGCGGCCGAACGGCCAAACCCGGCGGCCTCAAGAGGAGGGCGGCACGGGAGGAGGCCGTGCTCTCAGGCAGGCAAGCCGGGCAGTCGGTTCGTCCTTTTTCGTCCCTTTCAATCTCAATATATTTTTCTCCACTTATCAAACTAGTGATGCTGGAACACAACCAAACGGTCTCATATCATCTGTAATAGTCGTATAAAACTATATATCTTGTTCACATATTTCCGTCTTCCTTCGAATACCATCAAAAAGGTATTTGAGGCACTACTCAAAATAGCAATTCCGATTTGGAAACTGATTTCAAAAAGAAAATTGAACTAATTGAGTAGATATCACCAATATTCCATGTCCTAACATTTTATTTTACATACATTTTACTTCTAAGATCTTCCGTTATCATTCCACTACCAGAAAGAATGAGCCGAAATTACGCACGAGCTCTTTTATCCTGCGACTCGATTTTTGATCTCAAAACGGCGTTTGTCTCCTTGATAGACTTCACCTGATGAATCTGTTTTCCCAAGTAAAATTTTAAAACTGTTTTCGTACAAATCGGACAAATTTGAAGAAGTTTCGGACAAATTTGAAGAAGTGGTAAAATAGCGCGCAGGCGAGATGCATCCTGAATCCAACACTGTAACAAACATTAAAATATAATATTAAGAATCGTGACATGCCCCAGCTTACTTAGTAAGTTATATTGATATAAAATGATTCTGTTATATTTGTATAAATTTGAAGATTGGAAAAAGTAATTCCCGGCGCGTCATTTTGATACAAACTACGTAAATGAAAATGTAAAAGGATGTAGTGTAAATCATTGTATTGTGACATATATATGTATTTTTTAATGCATTAAATTGTCATGAAAGCAATACAACTTAAACCCTTAGACAGGAACACCACACTAGAAGAGGAATATCCGTCTATGAGGGGGATAAATTATGTTTTGTTATATAGTTCGGCAACTTTTACATTTCTGCATTAAGATTCCATTTTTCTAAACATCGTACACGCTTATCGGTAACATTTAATCGGGTAGCAATTCAATTTATAAGATTTATATACTACTAGTAAAACTAGCATACCAGTCACTGATAAACCTCATATTAGGGAATCAGAATGCAAACGTATTCAATCGGCGATCCTCATCTAGGTGTCGAGAATAGGGATGCAACATTGATGTTGATATTTTCAAAACATAGATTTTGTATAGACACATGAACATATTTCGTAAAAAAATTAAACATTTATGAAACCTGATGTTTATTATCGATGTGCTTGATGAGTTGTTGTGAATGAAAAGAACCGATAATCACAATTTGATAAAAAAAGTTAAAATATGAAATAATATTGCATTATACCACTGTCAATACATGTGTTCGAATAAAGCGAACGGTGATTGTAACATCCTCATCCAGTAGACTATCTTCAGCCCAAGAAATGACCCCATTTTTCGGCATTTCCTACGTATGTCCTACCGTACGCAGAGAGGCGGCCAACGCAAGCACTCTAGGTGTAAGGTCTCTTGCCCACCGTCCTGTACCCATTTGAGGAAGTTGTGACTCCATAAGATGACCCTGGGCGATAGTAAAAAGAATAACAGCGAAACTAAGCCTGAAAACTTTCTTTTGCCGTTTTGTCTAAATCGTAATTATAAATTAACAATCACGGCCACTGTCAAAACAAATTATCTTCCGCATGAACATGATCGATGTTTCTAAACCAGGTTTTTTAAAGATGTTTTAATTTTGAACATTGATATTTGCATTTGTATTACTTGAGCATCATTCCTTCGCTTTTCTTGCTATCCGAAACTGGGAGGGGACGCGCCGATAATTTAGCGAGTTCTTTCCTAATAATGGCAGAATGTACGCATGAAAGACTGCGGGTATCAAACACACTGTTCAGTGCGATGATGTCTATTTGTCGGCTCCAGTCCCGGTCAAGCAGCGGCTGTGAGCATCTCTCCTTTCATCTGCAGGTCCCAATTCTTCGCGGGTCTGAACGCGCAGAGAAATAGTACTAGAACATAGATCGCAAGCCATCCCTTGTTAGACCTATCTGGATATACACAGCAATAGGATGCTAGCAATTTGTTCATTGCTCACTCGGACTCGAACTGCCTTTTTCCTTTTGTTTGTGATATTGTGTATTAGTTATTCAATTGTGCCACTTACACCCTTTTCTTCCACTTCATTCTATCATTCCAAGCATAATATCCTTTTCTAGAGATTTTGTTCGACTCATAGTATGTCAAAAATATTTAATTTTCCATTTTTTGGCTTTGGCTTTTAGAGAAAGTTCTGTTTTCTTTTCAATATTTCGGCATTTATCTTTTTGCCCTCCCATTGTACGTTTAATATTTTCTTCCGTGTCCATACTTCAAAAGCATCTTCCTTTCTTCGGCCTATCTCAATGTTCAGCTTTTACACCCACACAACAGGATTAGAAATACCATTTTCTCGATTATTTGGATTTTGGTCTTACGCAAGGCTTGATTTCTGACGGAACACGACGGAACGGCGTTCCTGTATCTCGCTGATAATTATTACATTATATTATAAATATATAATTATTTCTATTAAATTAATAAATCATTTTGAGCGCGTTCCGGGACCTAAAATTTTAGAAATCAATCACTTGATATGCCTGCATATTTTATGAATTTGTGTAATTTTCTTTCCACTGCATTTTCTAAAATTATTCCTCTCTTTAGTTTTTCTGTACAGTATCCAGAATTTGTTATTGTAATTCATAAGTATTTAACTTCCCCTGCCATGTATATCACTTCTCCGTTGATCTTCAGGCTTCCTTTTTTAGCAGTTGACATAAATGTTGTTTTCTTTAAATGTAAGTTCATAGAATATTTAAATTTTATATTAATAATATATTTAGCTATCATTATTACATAATTCAGAATTAAGTATAAATAAAACATCTGCATAATTTTGATGACATAACATTTTTGCATTTTCTCGAAAAGG